>CAUJNA010003516.1:462500-525000 GCA_963377175.1 Effrenium voratum | reverse complement strand
TGATGTTATGGTTAAGGTAGAGTTCATTCATCAGTTTACCACAAAGCGAACTGATTTGACACCAACAAACTCAAACACTACAGCATGTTGCGATGAGTGGGTGCTCTTTGAACAAGTCTGGTGACACTTGTGGCGTGCCCAGATCATGCAACCAAAGCTGGCTGGCATGAGCGCACAAAAAGTGACAGCCTAAGACACCGCCAAAGGTACGTAGTGAAACTATCGCTGGGCTGGGCCTGCTGACCGAAGCAATGCTCACAACAACTCTTCAACTCGTGGCCAGCGTCCGCATGACAAACGTATGGCCCCTCGGACCCCGACACTGCCTGCTTTGCAAACGGGACAGCAAAGAGGGTATCTAATTTTGAACGCGAGATTCAGCAAACATGGTTATGTTTAATGGGCAATACCCTTTCAAATGTTTGGACATAGATCCCCACGGTCCGCAGTCAACCCTGTCGCCCGGCCTTACAGTGCACCTCACAGATGGAGCCGGACGGGAGAAAGCCGCATCCTGAGGCACTCGCGCGTCGACCACTTCGGGGAGGAAACAAAAATGGCTTCTGCCACAACCAAATTTGTGAGAACCAGTCGTGCTGAATGTCGGACATCTGTTGATAAATGAGAAGCAACCGCAGAAGACATGTCCAAAAAACTATTCACCGACCTGAAGACGGAAATTAAAGAGGAGGAAATACGCAGAAACCAAAATTAACCAACACTTAACGCAGCACTCAATCAATACAACCGGCACTGAGTAGCACAAGGCAGTACTCAATCAATACTAAATCAATACACACCAGCAGTGAGCTTACGCAAATTTCCACAAGGCTAAACCAACACTACGCCAAACACTAACCAAACAAATGCTGGAAGTTCAGGCTGGAAGACTAAGCCAATATTAAACCCAAACTCGCCAAAACTAGACAATAGTGTCTGACCCCAATTCATTTTAGGTGACTTCTCCTGATTCAACCCCACTTTTGTTTGGGAGGACCCTCAATTAATCACTCCTCCAGATAAACAAGGCGTTCATGAAGTGCGCCACGGTCAACCAAATCCGATGAGGATGGAGTTCTTGGTAGCCCGAATGCTCGTCTCTCGATTGAAGTTTGAGGATGATCTCAAGCTCCTGGTTCTCAAGTGAGAGGTCCGATCTTCAGCAACCTTGTTGCAGCTACCGTGGGCTCGGGGATGTGATTGCCGGGTGGATCGAAGGGATTTCAACATCTCACCTTCAGCCCCTTCCCTGCAAACTCAGCAGGTCACGGCGCTTTTGGCACCAAGCACGATCAATGGGCATTCAATATAACAACTTTCACTAGCGGCCACAAAGCACAGCTTACGCGCTTGCTTTCGCAGCATGTTTACCCAAAGGTCAGGGTTTTGCTTACGCGGGGCTTGCACATGGCACAACTCTTGCTTGACATGTGCGGACTTTCCTTAGCATTGCCCCTCTGTGCCTCTGGACAGAATCCTGCACCAAGGATGGGTGAAACACAAACAATTGAACCACCTGGCATGTGGTGCAAAATTGTCTCAATCCAAGTCTGGAGCACCAGGAAAGTCATATTGCCAGAAACAGCTTCTTTTCGTGTACCCTAAATTGAAAAAGTCGTTGCTTCGGAGACCCCCCAGTTTCATCAATAGCGCCCGTAACCTGATTGCCAAGCTTCCGGAAATGTCATAGATGCAGCTGTCCACCTCCTGAGAGCGCAGGCAAAAAAGGCGAGTCACTTTCAAAACCTCCGGTGTACCTGGCCTCCCTCCAGTGTACCGTATCCGTGGTGACGCAACAAACGCGAATGTCAAGGTCATGAACAGGTGCTCGTGCAAGCCGGGGAAAGATACGAAATCAGGTTGTAGCAAACTCTTGGATCCCGGGCAAAATGAGCTGGCTCCGTCTGAGTCCAGAACAGAACAGCATCATGAACTCCAAAGCCACTCATGTCCGTCTAGCAAAACTCAGCATAACTTCAAATGGTCAGAATGAACAATGTAAGAATGCTAAATGATGCTACTACATGACCTGTCAAGAAAAATAGGGCTCTCAAATGAGGAAATGGGCCCCAACATGCTTCCTTTTGGTACCCTTTAAATTTGAAACAAATCCCCCAAACAAGTACTACGCACGTTTGAGTTCTACAGCAAGCCATCCGGACTGCAAGTGTCACAACTCGACCCTTTTGTGCCATCGATGTTCGGGGGTCATGTAGTTCAAGCTAAAAGCCCAAAGAGCCGACTGCCCACACTGCCCGTAGGCAGCACTGCAGATCAGCATGACACAATTTGTCAAGCTTCTCCTGAAAAACCTTCAAATCAAAACAATGCACCCAACCAATAGACTCGACCGAAATACACACTCAAAGCCGAAACAACCATACATCCACCAGCACAACACAACAAATGAAGACGTCAAGAACCATCCCTACAACCATCCCCAATGAATCAACACCCAATTCGATAGCCCCAGGCAAAGGGTGCCTTGCAACCCTGACAATCTGGAGAGTCGTGGTTTGAGGATGCACAGGACAAATGGTACAGGCAATGAGGGGCCTTCCAAGAGCAAAGAAGCAGTGCCTGATTGAGCTTATTTTGGGGGGTGGTCTGTGTGGCAAGAACGAAATCGCAAAAGGGTCCCAGCAGCTTGCAACGCAACTTGAAGCGATCCTATGTGTATCATGTTTTGAATTTGTGTGGACATCGTGCGAAAGCTTTGATTGGCTTCCCCAAGCGAACATCCGATCAATACAACAAACTTCCCAATGTGCGTATCTTTTCTTGATGATGCCTGTTCGGGGTGGTTTTTGTGACAAACTTCGAGAGAACCACGTCCTCTGTCTTTTTTTCTTGGGGCATACCCCAGGAAACCCCATAGTGAGAGGGGCCCGCAGCCCATCCAAAAGTCGAAAGGGAACCTTTAGAAAGAAGAACCATCCCCCAAAACAAGCAGCGACCCAACGGGAGGCACCAAAAGGAGGCAAAATGCGCCAAAAGGGAGGCACCATCAGAAAGAAAAGCACCAAAAGGAGCGACCACAAAAGCACTGGTCCCAGGAGCCGGCGCCACGCAGGGCAGGCACATGGTGATGCTGACGCTACCGGGGCTTTGCGGTCCGCATAGGGCAAAGGCGGCAACCACCTGGCTGTGGTGGGTGTTTTCATGTTTTCTTTTTTTGTGTGCGGAAATGCCCCAAAACACGGCACAAACTGGAGGTTTCTCGAATAGAGGTCCTCAAACGGGTTGTCCTCTTTGGTTTCCCGCTAACCAGGAACCAGCAACGGGTTCACCATTCCGCGATACATCTAACTTTAGTTTTGAGCGGCCTATTCATGATATGTTTAAGGCTATCTCTTCTTGGTAAAGCTCTTGATGGAGAAGATTCCTGGAGACCATAACTATTTGCAGGGAAGAACCATAGCTCTTGGGAAGACAACCCCTGACAACCAAACCAATCCAACATGACCCAAGGAAAGGACATTGGCCATCCAAGCCTTGCAGCTGAGCCATGCACTTCTCAACACCAGGCCGGCCCTGTCAGGCATTAATCCAAAGGATGGGCGGATGGACGGATGGACGGATGGAGGAATTGATGCATAGATGCATGAAGGAAGGCAGGCAGGCAGGAAGGACGGAGGAAGGAAGGGCAAAAGGAAGAAAGGATAAAAGCATGGATGGATGGATGGATGGATGGATGGATGGATGGATGGATGGATGGATGGATGGATGGATGGATGGATGGATGGATGGATGGATGGATGGATGGATGGATGGATGGATGGATGGATGGATGGATGGATGGATGGATGGATGGATGGATGGATGGATGGATGGATGGATGGATGGATGGATGGATGGATGCATGGAGGGACGGACAAAGGACGGATGGATGCATGGATTCTTGGTGCATGCATGCATGGATGGATGGATGCATGGATGCATGCATGCACGCATGCAGGCATGGAAGAATCAAAGGAAGGATGACAGGAAGGAAGACAGGAAGGAAGACAGGAAGGAAGACAGGAAGAAAGGAAGGAAGGAAGGAAGGAAGGAAGCAAGAAAGGAAGAAAAGGATGGATTGAAGGACGAAGGGACAAATGCATGGGTGCACGGATGCATGGGTGCAGGGATGCATGGATGCTCTTTTGTTCTCGTCACTGGGGAAGACTCTGTGGCAGTCAATGGTCAATGTTTCTTCGTTTTGATGGTGCTATATCTGTAAAATCCTTGACATGGAGGAGAGAGGAATGGGATTATGGCCCTCTTCATCTGTGTACATCAAAACCATTTTCCCCACTATGTCCTACGAACTGTTCGATCGGGGAAAAAACAAACTATGATAACACACAGTCATGAATCATGTTGATATACTATTAGTCTTTCATATCTTCATTCTATGATTTTACTATAATACTTTAATCAATGTTGTTTCTTGACCTCTTGACAAACTGATACTCCAACCTCCATTCACATCCTAAAGTCGTTAATTGTGTTGCATTCTGATGAAGTGAGCCCGAGGGACGAGGAACAGGCGAAGGAAAAAGGATGCCATGGCGAACGATGGGAGAAAAGAACGGGCTTCATCTCTCTATCTCTTTCTATCTTACGACGTACCCGCTCTTCCACAATTCTGTGTGCTAAGCCCTGAGTGCCCATGAGAGATAGAATGCTTCTTCGATGAGAGGAGAGATTCTGGAAGCCATCATGCTGCAAATCGGTCATAGGTGGGAGGGAAGGGCCATAAAGGGATGAATAAAGGCTTCCCTGTAGACACCTCATGTTTTTCGGTAGACATCTCTTGATTGGTGAGGTTCTCATAAAGTCAAATATGATGGGACATGAAGGGATGTCACCCTGGGTAAGATCTCTTGAAAAGTCCTCTTTGCAAGAGATGGGACATACCTTTCAACGACTGGAATTCGTTGTAATCTTTAGATGATGGAAACCATTTGACAGGCAAGCAATAGGGACTCCAGAACAATGTCGAAGAGATGTACGGACCCAACCCATGTTTGCACATGTCTTCCCATTCCGTTATTGCTTGTCTGTTGGGTCCTGATGCTCTATTCATACTATTTCCATCCTTCATTGTGACCCATCATCTCTCTCTAGAAGTGAATGATTACAAAGTATTAACAAAGACAAAAATGTAGAGGTTCAAATTCTGTCTGTATTAGGAATTCTTGTTTATCAGGATTCAACGGATGTACCGCCAACTCTCTGTCTCGTCCCTTCACTCCCAGCCTCAATTCAACCGCTGGGAGTGAAGAGAACTATCTCAGCTGGGTATGGGTTCTTCTCTCTCACCGCGTCCATGTCAAGGATTCCCTCCCTGTGCTCACTCCCCTCGCTCCCATATAGACGAGGCTTAGGAGCAAGCTAAGATGTGTGAACGGATAATTCTGGAAGATCTCCATGGCAAAGACATTCTTTAGTTTAAAATGTCATCTCTCTCACGCGCTTCCCTCCCCTCCATCTTTTGGCTGTGGAAGAGAGAGAAAACACTTCATTTGTTCTATTTTCTTAGAATGTCAACATTTGATGTCATATCTTGTTGACCGGCGAGGAGGGAAATTCACTCACTGTCTGTCCTCTCTTTTCCAGTAATCTCTCTCTCTCTCACACATTCTTGTTCCACATCCTAAAGTGATTCCATGATATGTGAGACAAAGCAAGATCATGAGAGAGGCACGGCCATTACGAGATTCGAAGAAGAAAAACAATACATATGTATATATGTATAAGCAAATAGCGTGTGATGAGATAGAGAGGATTGGAAAGCCGACAAAATGAAAATCAATGAAGCAATCAATTTGCGTTGTTACCATCCTCTCCCCTTCCTTCTCCGTTCCATCTCCTACCAAATGAAGGGAGATGGAGTATGAAGGGGCAGAGAGGCGGCGTCCTTGTCGCATGGATGCATGGAAGACATGGAAGGCATGGAGGCCTCCATGCCTGGCGGGAGAGGGATGGATGAACCGGGGCGCAGTGCCTACCATTGCAGCCGTCGCTCCGGCATTGGGACCATTGCGGTCAGACCCCCCCGAGGAATCCGCAGGCCGGCAGTTTTTGGTGCAAAGCGGAGCAGCCCAAACAACCAATGTATCCAATGACAGCCAGCGCCTGGGTGAGGTAGAGAAGCATCTGGCCTGACTGCAGAAGGCTTGCCACACCAACTTTCTGGGCCGTGTCACCTCAAATCCTTCAGACGTGATTGTGGTATTTGCCCCTACATGATCTTTGTTGGGAGGTTCAACAGCAGCGTCTCGAGTGATGGCCACTGCTTTCCATAGCCAGTTTCCAAAAGTGAAGCCAAAGCCATCTGCCAACTCGGAGGGCAACCCGTTGAATTTCAACAGCGCAGAAACTCTGTTGGTGCACAAAATAATGCACCTGTGCCAGTGGGAAGTTCATCCCATTATTGGCAAGGGTAGTGAAGGATTTTGTCCACCATGCCATTCGGCTTCTGACTCTCTGAAAATCTTGGGATCCCGACGCTGGCCATGCTCGAGCATAGGCAGGCGAAAAATCAAACAAGTTATCTGGGCTCGTGAACTGCTGGGGCTATTGGGTGGACCAGTGGTTCTGTCCAGCGCTTCTGGCTTCCTGTTTGCACGCTGCACTGGTCATGGGCCAAACTCGAAGCACGGATGCCTGGATCTGGTTCTCTGCTGCTGTGCCTGTTCAGAAGAACACAGATGACAGTCACGTGAAAGCAGGATTGGCGCCTCTGTTCCCAAACGAAATGTTGGCCCACTTTCCAAAGAAATGCTGCCAATGTGAACGGCAATCGGACGACGAGCTCGCAGTCAAAGTGCGGATTCATGTCCCACGCGGCAAAATATTGCGTGGCAGGACTTTCCAAGAGCAAGTGTTTAATGAACACCAACAGTATATTCTATAGTCGTCTGACTTAGAAAGCATTGTGTTCCTGACACTCAGGCGGACAGCATTCCAAGTAGCGTGATTGTACCTATGTTCAAGAAGACATGTCACTGTATCGCCTTTGGGCAAATGTCAACCGTGTATCATTCTTGCTCAGCCACCAATTGATTCAAGCTGGCCCTGTCCATCCCAATGCGTGGAACACTGGAAACTGTTTCTGGGTTGGTCAATAACGCTAAGAGATTCCTAGGCTTAGAGCTCCCCCTGGCACCCAAAGCTCGGCCGAAACGCTTGCCGCTTGCTTTTCCTCACTGGCCGCACATGTCAAGCTCCTGAGCAAAAGTTAGCACACCATACTCGGAACAACATCACACGTTGTCTATAGTCAGGATTGTCCAAAGAAAGGACCCTCCACCTTTTTGTCTGCCTTCCCAAAACACTATACAAGCAACAAATCTGGTGGCAACCCAATTCCTCGACGCCGCGGCAAGTTCCAATCGGCGAGGCTCCAAACAAAAGCGTCCAAGGAATACACAGAACACAACATGTGGCTGGTGTCAAAGGCACCAGGAAGAAAGGCATGCCAACTCGCCAACACAACTCCGCCCTGCAAGCATCAGTCTGTCCTGATATCTTGCCGCTGAACCTGCTCACTCCTGCCGAGCTCACAGTGCAAGGCATGAAGGATCTTGATTGACCGTGAAAAATACCTCCATAGAGTGTCACAGCGGATGCGTGGCCTCTTGATTTGATCAACCAGCTGGTTGCAGTCTCAGACCAGAACATGGCCGAGAATTCTTCCTTTTCTTCCGGAGATGCCCAGTGCTCTTGGCTGCTTCCAGCCAACCTCAAAGACCACACAATTGGCTCACGCCTTCCTAAGAAGCAGGCCAAATATGGCCTAAGTTCTACGAGCTCGGAAAAGCACCATTCTTTAAGCTGTTGATTTGGGTGATGGTAGGTAGGCGCTATTGGCTTCCGTACATTCCCATCTCTCGCATGTCCTTCCCTTCCTTGCAGCGAAGTCTCAAAATGGGCTTGTTTCACAATAGGGCAACCCCAAAACTTGGTGGTTTCCCTTTTGTCCTTTGAACGACCCCTAAATGGGAACACTCAAACAATGAGGGCACGGAACTGTCGCAATGCACCTTTTGTCAACTGTTGATATGTGTGCGTATGCAAGTCTGTATCAGTTGGTTGCTCTTGTCTTGCTTTTGTTGCGCTCATGTTGAATGAATTGAGTTTGAATGTTGACTGATGTGTAAAGGAATTTATAGTGGAAAGGAACTCCTGTGCAAAAATAAACATTTTAACTAGAATCGTATTTTTAGTTTCTAGTATTAAATAGGTTTTGGTTTGGCGTTCTCGTGTTTTTCTGGAAACACGGGAATGAATTTGAGCAGCGGGAATAACAAAAAAACATTTACGCACATCCCTCAAAAACAACAGACACACACACACACACAATTTACACAGGTCTAAAAACACGCACAAATGCACTGCCACAGTCCCCTCAAAAACACACCCAAATGCTGAGCCTCTTAGTGGCTGAGTCAGTGGAAGCCAACTCCGCGAGCTCCCTTTTGGCACAAACCCGTGTGAGTTCATCCAATAGGCGGCTTTCCAAACATGAACATGGGCCCCTTTTTGCTTTTTGGCTGGTTTGAAGAGGAAACCAAAAGCAACATCACACTTCTAGGGGTTCCCTCGTGTTAGAGCAACCCACGCGCTGGCCTGACAAACCTAAGATGGACACAACTGCTTCACTCCCAAGCGCCTTGGCATCCAGAAACTTCCGAGAGCCAGTCGTTTTGCGGCTGCCATTCATTCCCTATTGCACCTACCAATGAAACTCTTGTCCATTTGTCGGCTCTTGCAGCGCATGGAAATGCATCGAACTATGGAGCAGCCGCAAGCTTGGTTTGACCTAGAGCTACGCCAAAGTCTTTGTGTCTTACCAGGGGATTGCCCCAGACTTGGGTCGACTTTGGCGCAAAAGGCCATGCAAGGAGAACACATGTCTTGCGCCGGCCCATTCAGAGAAAGCTCACCAGCAAAACAAGCACGACAGCACATATACATCATGCCATTGGACTGGAATCACAACCCGAAACGACGGATGAGTGCCCGAACCGGCTCGCTTGCGATTGGACGCCTGCCCGGGCAAGGAGCGGATGATGTCCGAGTCGCCGGGGTCGGTGATGGAAAGGCAGCACACACCTCGAGCGAGCGGCGCCGGGCGATGTGCCAGCCTCGAATCTCCCGGCTTTGGAGGCCCCCTATTGAAGCCTGGTGTTGAAACAATGCACTAGCGGTGCAATCCTTGCTTTGATTTTATCTTGCGTCTCGCAGTGCATGTCTCCGCCTGAGCTTGGGTGCCTCACAGAGACACAGACAGAGCAACAGGCACAGTCACAGACACAAACACAGACACACACAAACACAAACACAAACACCCACACACACACACACACACACCCAGACACACGCACAGACACGCACACACAAACACACAGACACAAACACAGACACACGCACGCCCGAACGCCCGAACGCCCGCCCACACAAGCAAGCACGCCCGCAGCTGCCCGCACGCACGCACACACGCACCACATGGGGTCATCCCGATGTTGCTTCCCTGTGAGAATCGCACATGTGTTGTTTTTGTGTGTGTGCGTGTGTTCATCCTCTGCATTGCCAATGCCCTTCCCGATCATGGCACTGGAATTGTCGTTGACTGAAATCTGGTTATAGACATCCGATTGAACAAGGCGTTCAACATCAAAAAGGCCTGGCGGCCTAGCCTTCTATTGTCTGTCGGCATTGCACGGCTGCACTACATGCAACTGATCGGGCGACGCTAAAAAAGCACTCAAAATGCGCGAGGTGGAAAAACTGGCTAACAGTAAACAATCTAGGCGTGCTGATGCTGCAGCTCAAACTCTCGCTCGACCTAGACTTGCTGCAAAACGCAGCAAGAACGACAAACCATGGTGCGCAAAATTGCAAGTTAGCAGGTGTTAAGTGGTGTGTGAGCCTGGCCCTAGCTCGATTTGCAAGTGCGCATCACAGACATTGATCATGACAACGTGCACGCACCCAAGCACGGCTCCCAAAGCTGGCCTGCTCGTAGATGCACTTGAGCGTCAAAAGTGAACCGTTTCACTGCTCTTTCTCTTCTGCAAGCCGAGGGCCGAGATGTTTGATTCTGTTCGTCGTTTCGTGGCGCTTCTGCAGTTGTATTCTGTGTTTGAGGGATGCCAGTCGTCTATCTCCACATCAATGTTGACTACAAACTTGCCCTTGGCCAAGATTCATTGAACACGAATCTACAACAGCAATGTACACAATAGTCAGCAGTGGTCATATATTTATATATATATATGTGTATATATATATATGTATATATATATATATATAATATGTTTTAAGATATTATATATAATATGTTCTAACATATTATATATCAATGTATATGCCCAGAGAGAGTCGAGTCCCGGGATTTGGGCACTCACGCGCCGACTTTGAACACCTCTCCTTTGCTCATTTCCCAGGCAAGCTCCTAACCCTTAACCTTCGGTCCCTGGATTGTAGGTCCCAAGGGATCCCACAGGGCTCACATTCGGGAAATTCACCCGGGTTTGCTTGGAGGGTATCATAGGGTATCGTTCCCTTTTGAGGTGGTGTTTCAGGGAAACCAATACCCACCTTCTCTACCGTGCTTGTTTTGCCTGACTTCCCGCTTGGAAGGCCCTTTGGCCTTTCTTGGGGCCATACGGTAGTAGCGACCGCAGGCGGTGCCCAGCTCGTTGTTGTCACCGTGGAAGTGGTGCACTCCGGTCTTGGCCTTAGGAACTCACCCGCGTTTGTTCCAAGTGAAGGTTCCAAAAAATTACAAGTGAAAGGTCACATGTTTGGGAGTTCACTTTGTTTACCATGCCTGCAGAGATTCGCAAAACATAAGCTGCAAACACATTTCAGAGGGCCAACAAAGGTTGGCAAAGCCTCCTGAACACCATGAACCAAGCAATGTGAACACGGTCGAATCCAGAACAGACTTGGGGTCCCCTTGCAAACAGGGCTTCCCCAAATCCCTTGTCCACTTGCAACACTGAGGGAATCAACCTTCAAATTGAGATACCAAATGTCACAAAGAACCTGACACCTGACATGTCAGTTTTGGCCGGATGGGGGTCGTGAAAGGGCCTGGGTGATGGTTGTCCGGAACCCTCAAAGGGCTCCTACCCTCCCGCCCTCTTACAGAGAATCTGACTGGAGGTGCCTGCAAGACCATTCGCCTCTTGAAGGAACATTCTGGTGGGTGCATGGTGTGAGTGAGAATAATCATCCCTGTTTACGCCTTCACTTTCGCTTTCTCAAGCAACAAGTCGCGGAGTTGCCACATCTAGTGATCGCCGCCATATGAGCGCGTCCAAACAGATCTTAGTTGCCCAAATAGGCAACCTCTTCTTAATGGTTTTGAGGAGGTTCCCCCAAAGGAAACCAAACACACTGGATCCTTCATGCCTTTGCACCAAAGCGCCGGGAAACTGGTATTCACCAGCCTGAAATTCGGGATGTGGATGGATACAAATCCTGAACCAGCTTAGAAGGATGAATACTGGGATAAACCACCTAGCAACTAACCACCTAGTTCCCTACTGGTGTGAAGCGGTGGTTGTCCATCCACAGCATGAAACGAGCCAAATGTGTGAAATCGCTAAGCCAACCAGGTCGATCGCTGCCTCCGTGCGCTGAGCACGCGGCCAGCATAGCGTAGTACTCGATCCTTGGAAAGTGTCGAGCTCCGCTTCACGCGCTTTCACCAATCACTTATGCGGTGCATTTCCCGAAACGCAAGTGAAGCAACATCACACCCAACCCAGCTTGATGAGGCAGCGTACAGTGTGCAGGGCTCCCCTTGTTTCTCTACTTGCAATACTAAGGGTAGCTTCTGTACCTCAGCTTGGAGTTCGAAATGCCGATCCCCTGGGTCAATCTGCTGCAAGAATGCTCCAAGAAAGGACATGAGCAAATTGGTTTGTTCCCCGCGAGAAAGTTGGGCAACCCCCTGTCCTTCCCAAGCGAACAGGGAACTGTGGTCCTCGCATTGCCGAGGCAGACATTAGACTCATGACTGAAGTCGTAGAAGCAGGATATAAGAGGTTCTGCCTCGCAGGCTTTGAATGCCAATGCACAAATGGCACCGCGGAAATCTAGATACAGTATGTAAGCATGTGTTTGCCTGCCAAGCGTCGCGATGGAAAACTGAGTGGCTTTCTTTTGGTTTCCCTCAATTTGTGCCAAGGCTGCCCTTTGCAAAGGGTGGTTCTTTTTACCCACGGTGATCATTGACAAAGGACGGTTGTCTAGGTAGCACTTGGCAAAAGGCATAGTAGGGCAGTAGGGCAGACTTGTGACCCAATGATTCCCTTGCCAGGATCCCCAATTTTCCTTCTCCGTAGCAAAATCATCCAAGTTACCATGCTCCTTAAACAGATCACGCTTCCCAGTCTCAGGTTGAAGTGGTTGCCTGCATTGCCTGCATCCCCATTTTTACTCAACCACTTTCCGAATGGATACATACCCTCGAGCCATCTCTGTAGCCTCGATCCGGTAGCTGGAACAAGGGATCGGTTGAAAGAATTGAGCACATACCTGCAGATGTGTTGGCATCCAGCTATCCTGCGCACAAAGATCACAAAGGTGATGCGCCAACCAACCATGCTGGGGGCTTGATTCTCATAGTAACATGCACAACACCACAAAACCCTCTTTCATGCTTGGTTGCTGACATAGAGCAACACACACACACACACAAATGCTGGATTCCTACACAGTGTCCCCCCAAATCGCAAAGTTTGGGCCCCGCTGCCTTTTTGCTTCCCCTGATTTCCTCAGTGTCGCTTGTTTGCCTCCATGCTTTTGCGAACGCCGAAGGGTGCCTTCGTCTCTGGGACCTCGGCTCGCTCTTTCGCAGGGCCGGGCAGTTGTTGGAGATAAGCACCAGCTTGCTCTTGCCTTGCCTGGCGCCATGCCATGTTAGCTTTCACGGAAACAAATAAGTCCCACTTGCAAACGCTTGCAACTTCATTCCAAGTGTACATTTTTCCCGCCGTTTACCGAAAAAGCAAAGTGTTCAGTCCTTTGGTCAAAAACGCTGTTTCATTGCAAAAGTGGTGTGTCAAATTTAGCGCGAAACATGGTCGGGGATTGTCGCCGTTTGGTCGGGGAAAGTCGCCGTTTCGCCTTCATGGATTTGTCCTAGAAGAGTAAAAAGTGAAAAGTGCCTGGAGACACAAAAAATGGTTGTCTGTCTGAAGAGCTTTTCACGAAAAGGCATGAAACATACACACTTTCAAGATCCAGGATATGGCAAACATATATACTCTGTTGCAGAAGGTTGATTGAGATCAATGCAAATTGCACCATGCTATACATTTGGACAGCGCAGTTCGCTGAAACCAACGCACAGCTAGAGGTGTGGTTTGGTGAGTCGAGGTGTCGGAGCTTTGTATGGAGACCGCCAGGGCTCGGGAGAAAATCGATCCTATACCTGTTGTCTGTATGGTAAACATTCAATATTAGTAATCTTCCGGAGACGTGCCAGACGAGCAGCCATCGCGTCTCAGAAGCAAGCTTGCCCGAATTCTTATGATAGACTGCTAACCATTCTTCCGGACAAAGAACAAAAACAAGTAAAGGACATCACGGGGTATCACGGGAGAGCTAGAGTGAGCCCCACATGAGCCCTTCATAACTTTTGCAGAACTATGCCTCTGGCGCTCAACACTACAATCGACCGCCAACTCCTAGGCAGCATGGATTGCCCCCACGTGCTCCCCAACCTCCTGATCCAAAAGAGAGATCCCGATGACTAGGATCATTTCCGCAGTCAAGCACGTCGATTGGGCCCAATCCAGGCCTCAAGGTCTTGAGGGTGGTCTTGTAGCCGAGGCTGTACTTGCCACTCTTCATGACCAGCTGTAGCCGCGCCTGGGTGTGGCGGTCTTGACTTGGGAACCTCTCACAAACAGCTGGCTCCCCTTCGTTTTTTTGCTTGAACCTTTGAACAAAAGCACACCCGATGTCTCCTTGCAGCAAAACCGCGGAAGGACCCCATAAGCTTGAAACGGAAAGTTATACACTTGAAACAAAAGTTGGGCTTGAAACGTTTGTAGATCCTTTCCGGAAGGGGCTCTTGGAAGGATTCTGAGAGGCAGGGGTCTAGAGAGTGAACTGATGGAACACATTGCGATGCCGTGCATCTGCTAATTTGCTCTCGCGAAGCCAGGCTGGCATCCCACCACAGTCAAACCATCTGTTATCACAAAAGGTTGCGCTCCGAATCCTTAGACTCCATATTTGTTTCATCCTTGACAAACTGACCTGAAAACCTGAACAGGAACTTTACGTCAAGAAGCCTGGGGATTGATGCTCGTCCCCAAATCGCTCTTGTGGAGTAAACAGGTGTCTTGGCACAACTTTCTCAGCTTCCCGCATTGATGGAGTCAGCCGCCTTGGACGCCTTCGAGCATGGACCGGACATCACAAGGCGCGCAGCGAAAATTGGTTGGAGCCCCTTCTTTTTCTGAGATAGACGTGTTGCTTTGTGTTTTTCCTTAGGGCTGGTTTTGGCCTAGCGCTGGATTTTCTTCGGGCTGGCAACATCCGCAGCATCACCTGGACTAGGTTGGGTATTCTCTTGGCCAGCTTGGGCGTCGTAACCAGTTCGGCGTCATCCCCAGTCAGCATCACCAGGTGCATTAGGCTTCGGTTCAGCTGGGTTTGTGTTGGCAAGGGGCTGATTTATGCTAGCTGCGTGGCCGGTTTGAATTGGGGTTGCTTTAGGCTGTGGTTCGGTGAGGGGCTTGGGGCAACGCGCCTAAACCAATCGCAAACCAGCCCAAGACTCACCTAACCACACCCCTAAAGTGACCGTAAAGCCACAACTAAACCAACCGGATGCCTAGCTACAGTAAATTCAGCCATGCCAACCCAAACCCACCACAACGCAGCCTCCTGGATATCAGAGCTAAATGAACCACAACCAAAGGCCCGCTCTCATTGCAATTTCAGGCAGCCTTTAATTCACGCTGAGCCACCCTAAGCAACTTTCAACTGCCACCAAACCTGATCTAATTGGCAGCCCTAGGGCAACCAACCAACCAACCAACCAACCAACCAACCAACCAACCAACCAACCAAGCAAGCAACCATCTAACCAACCAATCAACCAACCAACCAACCAACCAACCAACCAACCAACGAACCAACCAACCAACCAATTAATTAATAAAGCAACCAAGCCAAGCAACCAACCCACCAACTCACCGACCCACCAACCCACCAGCCCACCAACCCACCAACCCACCAACTCACCAACTCACCGACCCACCAACCCACCATCCCACCAACCCACCAACCCACCAACCCACCAACCCACCAACCAGACAGACCAGCCTAGTACAAACACAAAACAAAACAGCCCTAGTAAAAATAGTAAAAACACAACACCTCATCCTGGCTTCTGAAGTGTAACAACAAGGAAGAAAAGCACCAGTTCTGTGGGGCATCCCATATGTAAGGATCGTAATCGTGCTCCTGAGCACAAAATGGTGTCCATAGCTCAAGGACCGTGACATCTCGAGCCCGCCTTAGATCCCTTCTTGGTTGCCATGGTGCGGAAAGCGGAAAAGCAAGCGACCAGTGAGCCAAATCCCTGCACCAACCCGATTCAAGACAAGCCGCCAAAACAGAACGATTGTTCCGACGAGTTCAATGCTGCAGAAACAGTGATAGCAACACTCAACTGAGTTGCAACAGCACGTCCGCAGAAGCTTGCAACGACATTTAAGACAAAGCTGCAAAGAGCGCAGCATGAGCGAGTGGTGGGCTAATGATGGCGCTTAGCGACACCATGTCTGTCTCTCGCTGCCATGAGGCAAACTCAAACAGGCTTGCGAGATACAAATGTATATATGTGTGTGCGTGCAAGATAGAGAGATCCCGAAAGCGGTGGCTTTCCTTTGGGTCTCCCTTTGAACCCCCAAAAGGACTCAAACAAATACCCTTAAATGCCACACACACACACAAATGCGTGCAACTCTCCAACTCTCCGCTCTCTTCTCCGAGCAAACAATTCGTTTCCTGTGCCTACAGGAGCAAATGCTAGGCTTCGACAAGGGGTTGAGCTGTGGTTGCCAACCCCTTGACCGAGTGAGGCGATCATTTCTCAAGATGTGTATGGCAAGAAAGCACCAGGAAACTGGAACTGAAAGCTACCTCCCTGACCAAAAGATCCCGCATCTCTTGGCCTGAATGGCTTTAGGCCTCAGTCACCAACAAACAGCACGAACAAAACCATGTCTTCTTGCAGCTTTCAAATTGCACACCTGACTCCATCGCGCTCTTTTTTCCTCTTCCTCGATCTTGCGTGTCCACGTCCTGGCGTTCACCATGCCCCCTATATCCCTTGGATGTCGCAATCTCGTGGAGCCATTTGCAACATAGACCGCGGACCGAGACACACGCCAGGTTGGTCAGCCACGATTTGTCCAGCGCTCTCAAAGAACGTTACTTGCTACATATACGAATAAAGGTGCGGAAACTCTTAACTTGTACATACAAATGTATATATTATGTTAATATAGGTCCACCAGACGGTCACCCCTGCCTCAGACACCCTATCTTGGTCTCTTGTCCAATCTGAAACCTGCTCCGACCGAACATTGTGGGACTTTAGAGATGAAATTGATTCACTTGGCGGGATCCTTAGAAGGCACACGGGACAAACGCTTGGTGGGTTATGAACCATGCAATGACATTGATCACATGCCCGGAAGAGGCTGCTCTGTGTGCTTGGTCTGGTTGCACTTACTGATAGGGGAAACATGGTTGTCAGACATTGCATGACATTGCCATTACAGCCATTACCAGTAACACCTGCTCCCTATCAATGTCGATGTATTTTCATCACGTTAGAACTATCTCACCTACATAGGTAGCTGCGAATGGCTAAGATGCGGCTGCACAACAGCAGCGGAAGTGATACACAACGTTTGGGTGTGTACTCCGTCTTGTGGCAAAAGCACCAAACCACAGTCAGTGCTGGTCCAAACCAGGTGTGGTCAAAACTCACGCTGTGGTGGTTCCTTTCGCAGAATCCCTCATTGCAGTTGCCAACCCTTATATAATTATGTTCCAAACTGGAACATCTCTAAATCCTTTGCTTTAAAGATTCGCCTTCCGTTTTGAGGGGTTTTGGTCATGCAGTATTATTGTAGTCGCTTCCAGTAGTTTTCCGGTAGTGTTCCCGTAGTCTTCCTGTGGCAGTCTTCCCATAGTCTTCCGGTCAAATCTCAGCTATCGCCATTCACAAGAGCCAATATTCCAAAAAACAAACACACAATTGTCGTGCTTTAAAAAGGGTTTTGTTTAGGCCGCTTTGCGTTGGCCTTCGCTTCGAGGCCTTCTCGTGCCCTTGTAAAAGCCGCGGCATGTGCCTGAGGCCCTTAAAATGTTCTTTTTTCAGCACCACTTGGAAAAATGATGTTTTTCCAACAATTTGAGCACCAGATCGGTTCGTTAGCACCAGAACCCAAGGTGATTTCCCAACACACATTTTTAGTTTTACGTAAAATGTACGACATGCGAACGGTTCGCGAACGGCTTGCGAACGGGTGTTGAAAGCTTTACGAACGGTATTTCCAAAACCAAATCCTAGGCACGGCCCATGTCATGACGCAAAAAGAACGTAAACATGCAACGGATCATGCAAAAATAACGCAATCGATGGATTCCCAGCAAGCGACATCAGCAACATAAGGTTCGGTCTGCTCCGCAAGCCCGAACGGTTTTTGTAGCACCAATGTTGAAATTTCAACACCAAGAAGGCAAAACGATCATGTTCCTGAAAATCGATCAAATTCATCAGTTTTTGGGGCAGCAGGTGCAATAAGGATCCTTTGTGCCAAACACTTGCCTTCGTTTTTGGGAGGTGTTACCCTATTCCACTTCAAAGCATATCCCATGTACCAGCTTTCTAAGCGGCCTCTCGCGACGCAGCTCATTCCTCAGCAGAACCTTCACACACATGTTGCTTACAGAATGTGCAATTTGTGAGAACAGGGGCAGTAGTAACTTACTTAGTCGCTGATCACAGTCCCTAAGGTTTGCTGACAATGGCTCATGTCAAATGTGCCCTTCTGAGACGGGTTGGGAACTGCCCTGGCCAGAGCCATTACACTTGATTGCTTCGCAGTCCCACGCTAAGTGAGCCAAGTCCATTCAAAAATTATGGCTCGGGGCTACAAAGCAAGCCTCACCTTTGCGATACTTCTGTTGCGAGGTCCTTGCTCATCCGCCAGCGCTCGGATTAGTCCTTGTCGCATGCGCTCACTCCTGACGGCAAGGAGGACAGAATGCATTGTAGAATGTGACTGGGCCAAATTACAAGGCTCAGCCAGGTGAGAAGTTGCCTGCTTGTGGACAGTGCTGTTGCTGAGCAGAATGATACCCACTCATCTTTCAGTTGGTCATGCCTTGCAAATTGCTGAATGAGTGCAACAACAAAAAAGGCGAAAGCCGCTGGTCAGCACTTCAAGCAAATCCAGCTCTGCCATAGCCATGAAGTTTTGGGTGGCTTCATGTCGTGTTTTGCAGGACTGCCATCTGCGAGGGCGTCCAACACAACTCCGAGGCGTCGGTCAAGGGGTGGGGGTGGAGGTAGACTCCCCAAAAACGGAATAGCAATATACAAGCAAACGAAAACATGATGTAACACCTAGTGGCAAAAATCCTTGGATACCTATGGTAGCTGGAAGCACTGAGTATCCACACAGCGGCGGTCGCCGTCTTTGCGTGTATCCCCGGTCTCCTGGCCGGGCAGCGATCGGATGATGTCCGAGTCGCCCGGGTCCGTGATGGAGAGGCAGCTGACACCTCGAACAGCTGATGGTTGGCGTGTGAGTTCCTGGTTAAACTGGAATTTCTGATTGGATTTATGCTTGAATTTCTGGTGGTTGATGTGGTTTCCAGAACAGCATGTTGGATGGTCGCCACGTTCCAGGGCTAGATTGTGTAGGCGACTCCAACAAGGCAATTGCCCGCAGTCAATCAATGGCAATGGCCACAAGTTGGCCTTTGAAGCTGCACCCAAGAACATGCATGGTTCTAAAGACACCAACAGCTGTGGTGACAGTACCCCACCTGGCATGACAGCTAAGCTCCGGACTTTGTGTCTTGCTCCAAACCAAAGGTAGAGGGTCCAGGTTGGCAGCTTCGTCGGACATGTGCTCCAAAAAGTAAGTCCCTACACTGAAAGTGACTTTGCCTCCGATTCAAGGACTTTTCTGTATGATTAATGGTCTTGAATTGAATCCACAATGCAGCCGGTTGAGGGGCCCTTCTCTAAAACCAGACTTCCCTTCTCCCAGTGTATGATCAATCAATTAGAGCCAACACGCCTATAGCCGCTACAGTTGTACGACTCTTAACGAACCTAATGCTAAGCTTGGCCATAATGAAACGAAGCCAGCCATGTTTCAAGAACACCAGTTTTGCTCCACGGCTCCACAATGCGATGAGCATCACAATCCCACGGGTGTGAAGTTGAATCGCATGCTTGACGTTTGATCCTGGCCAGACTAACACCAGACATGACATGGCAACCGCCCACCGAGCCATTCCAGGTCCCCGGGAAACACGGGCACCCTTGTTTTTGGTGGTTGATTTCCAAAAAAACCTTGTGCGCTCAGGGCACGAAGCAACCCAGATGAAAGCATGACACGCTGAGGCTCGGTGCGATAGTAGCGCCCGCAGGCGGTGCCCAGCTCGTTGTTGTCGCCGTGGAAGTGGTGCACTCCGGTCTTGGCCTCGGCCGTGCATTTGCACGGCTGATGTTTCCAGTAAGTGGAAGTTACCACGTACTTGTACTTGTTTTGCAGCACTGTTCACAAACACTGAAAGCCAAAATGCCGTCTTGATGGCATTGTTGGTGCCTGTGTGTGTGTCTCTCAGAATACGGTACATGAAGCAAGTGCCACGAAGCTCACACCAACCTGCCAACAACATGCTGGGGCAATGGTGTTTGTTGCTTTGCAATGCGCATTGACAACCCATCACCATCCATGAAAACGACTGTATGCAGTAATGAAACAGCGGCAAGGATTTAGCACTCTAGCTAAGGCGACTGACGCCTCGGCGCAAGAACCTGCTGCAACGCTGATTAACTTGCCAACTCCTCTCTCGCGACAGGACACGCACCAGCAGCGAAACAAAAAGTGCATTGCCTGCACATTAGCATGGTCATGCCGGAGGCCACTTCGCAAGGTCTACGAGCAAGACACACAATGCCGCAACAGCGGCCACTCCAGCCCAATGCCTACGACGATACGAGCTGTCAAAAAAGCAGGTCGACTGGTGAGCCCCATCACTTCTGGAGTAGCATGGCCCAAAATGGTAGCTCATGCAAGCAAGGGACAAGCTTGCCATCAGCACACTTCTGGCCTCCAGGCAACAACCACAAGTAAAAGCTAATCGATACGCAATGTGTGTTGTCTACGTGAGTAACGAACCAGCAGCAAGAGAATAGCATCGAGAAAATACTCTCTCAGCAATTTGGCAAGTTTATGCAAATGTCGCAGCAACGAAGCTGCGCAACAGCACTGTAGCAAAGGTGACTGACGCCACGGCGCAAGAACCCGCCGCAACGCTAATTTACCTGCCCACTCCTCTTGCGACAGGACATGCGTCAGCAGCCAAGAGAAAGTGCACTGCCAGCAGTGAAAGCCATGCCGCCCGAGGACTCTTCGAAAAGTCATCTAGCACAACACACAACACCGCACACACACACACACACACATTCACACACATATACACACACACACACATTGCCGTATCAACAACGCGACAGTGCAAACTGTCAAATGAAGTAACATTCTAAGCTGCACTTAACGGGCAAGCCCCAACTGACTTCTGGAGTGGATTGGCCATGCAAAGAAGGGACAAGCTTGCCATCAGCAACACTTCCGGCCTCCTGCAAAACCTTTTGCACCAAAAGCAAAAGCTAATCAACACGCAATGTTCGAGGTCTACGTCACTAACGAACAAGCAGCAAGAAAGCAGCACCGAACAGATAGTCTCTCAACAAATTGAAAAAACATATGCACATTTCGCAGCAACGAAGCTGCGCAACAGCACTGTAGCAAAGGCGACTGACGCCACGGCGCAAGAACCTGCCGCAACGCTAATTTACCTGCCAACTCTTCTTGCGACAGGACATGCATCAGCAGTCAACAAAGAGTGCACTGCCAGCAGTGAAAGCCATGCCGCCCGAGGCAACTTCGCAAGCGTATCCATGTGCAACACACGACGCTATACACACACACACACATTCACACACACACACACACATTCACACACACACACATTGCCGTAAACGCGCGACAATGCAAACTGTCAATGGAACTACCATTCCCAGCTCACATATCGGGCGAGCCCCAACTCACTTCTGGAGCTCATGCAAACAAGGGACAAGCTTGCAATCAGCACAGTTCTGGCCTCCGGGAAAAAGCTTTTGCTACAACACGTAAAAGCTAATCGATACGCAATGTGTGTTGTCTACGTGAGTAACGAACCAGCAGCAAGAGAATAGCATCGAGAAAATACTCTCTCAGCAATTTGGCAAGTTTATGCAAATGTCGCAGCAACGAAGCTGCGCAACAGCACTGTAGCAAAGGTGACTGACGCCACGGCGCAAGAACCCGCCGCAACGCTAATTTACCTGCCCACTCCTCTTGCGACAGGACACGCGTCAGCAGGCAACAAAGAGTGCACTGCCAGCAATAAACGCCATGCCGCCCGAGGACTCTTTGAAAGGTCATCTAGCACAACACACAACACCACACACGCACACACACATTCACACATTCACACACACACACACAAATTCACACACACACACATTGCCGTAAACGCGCGACAATGCAAACTGTCAATGGAACTACCATTCCCAGCTCACATATCGGGCGAGCCCCAACTCACTTCTGGAGCTCATGCAAACAAGGGACAAGCTTGCGATCAGCACAGTTCTGGCCTCCGGGAAAAAGCTTTTGCTACCACACGTAAAGGCTATATAATCGATACGCAATGTGTGTTGTCTACGTGAGTAACGAACCAGCAGCAAGAGAATAGCATCGAGAAAATACTCTCTCAGCAATTTGGCAAGTTTATGCAAATGTCGCAGCAACGAAGCTGCGCAACAGCACTGTAGCAAAGGTGACTGACGCCACGGCGCAAGAACCCGCCGCAACGCTAATTTACCTGCCCACTCCTCTTGCGACAGGACACGCGTCAGCAGGCAACAAAGAGTGCACTGCCAGCAATAAACGCTATGCCGCCCGAGGACTCTTTGAAAGGTCATCTAGCACAACACACAACACCACACACACACACATTCACACATACACACACACACACATTGCCGTATCAACAACGCGACAGTGCAAACTGTCACATGAAGTAACATTCTAAGCTGCACATAACGGGCAGGCCCCAACTGACTTCTGGAGCGGATTGGCCATGCAAAGAAGGGACAAGCTTGCCATCAGCAACACTTCCGGCCTCCTGCACAACCTTTTGCAACAACCAAAAGCAAAATCTAATCAACACGCAATGTTCGATGTCTACGTCATTCACGAAAACGCAGCAAGGAAGCAGCACCGAACAGATATTCTCAACAAATTGAAAATATATGCACATTTCGCAGCAACGAAGCTGCGCAACAGCACTGTAGCAAAGGTGACTGACGCCACGGCGCAAGAACCCGCCGCAACGCTAATTTACCTGCCCACTCCTCTTGCGACAGGACACGCGTCAGCAGGCAACAAAGAGTGCACTGCCAGCAATAAACGCCATGCCGCCCGAGGACTCTTTGAAAGGTCATCTAGCACAACACACAACACCACACACACACACACATTCACACACACATTGCCGTATCAACAACGCGACAATGCAAACTGTCAAATGAAGTAACATTCTCAGCTGCAAATAACGGGAACTCACTTCTGAAACGAATTGGCCCAAAATGGTAGTTCATGCAAGCAAGGGACAAGCTTGCCATCAGCACACTTCTGGCCTCCTGCAAAAACTGCGCAACAGCACTGTAGCAAAGGCGACTGACGCCACGGCGCAAGAACCTGCCGCAACGCTAATTTACCTACCAACTCTTCTTGCGACAGGACATGCATCAGCAGTCAACAAAGAGTGCACTGCCAGCAGTGAAAGCCATGCCGCCCGAGGACTCTTTGAAAGGTCATCTAGCACAACACACAACACCACACACACACACATTCACACATTCACACACACACACACATTCACACACACACATTGCCGTAAACGCGCGACAATGCAAACTGTCAATGGAACTACCATTCCCAGCTCACATATCGGGCGAGCCCCAACTCACTTCTGGAGCGCATGCAAACAAGGGACAAGCTTGCGATCAGCACAGTTCTGGCCTCCGGGAAAAAGCTTTTGCTACCACACGTAAAGGCTATATAATCGATACGCAATGTGTGTTGTCTACGTGAGTAACGAACCAGCAGCAAGAGAATAGCATCGAGAAAATACTCTCTCAGCAATTTGGCAAGTTTATGCAAATGTCGCAGCAACGAAGCTGCGCAACAGCACTGTAGCAAAGGTGACTGACGCCACGGCGCAAGAACCCGCCGCAACGCTAATTTACCTGCCCACTCCTCTTGCGACAGGACACGCGTCAGCAGCAACAAAGAGTGCACTGCCAGCAATAAACGCCATGCCGCCCGAGGACTCTTTGAAAGGTCATCTAGCACAACACACAACACCACACACACACACACATTCACACATACACACACACACACACATTGCCGTATCAACAACGCGACAATGCAAACTGTCAAATGAAGTAACATTCTCAGCTGCAGATAACGGGAACTCACTTCTGAAACGAATTGGCCCAAAATGGTAGTTCATGCAAGAAAGGGACAAGCTTGCCATCAGCACACTTCTGGCCTCCTGCAAAAACTGCGCAACAGCACTGTAGCAAAGGCGACTGACGCCACGGCGCAAGAACCTGCCGCAACGCTAATTTACCTGCCAACTCTTCTTGCGACAGGACATGCATCAGCAGTCAACAAAGAGTGCACTGCCAGCAATGACAACCATGCCGCCCGAGGCCACTTCGCAAGGTTATCTATGCGCAACACACGATACTGTACACACATTCATTCACACGCAATGCGCGTTGCTACGACAGTAATGAACAAACAGCAAGGAAGCAGCCCCGAAAATATTTTATGCAAATGTCGCAGCAACGAAGCTGCGCAACAGCACTGTAGCAAAGGCGACTGACGCCACGACGCAAGAACCCGCCGCAACGCTAATTTACCTGCCCACTCCTCTTGCGACAGGACACGCGTCAGCAGGCAACAAAGAGTGCACTGCCAGCAATAAACGCCATGTCGCTTGAGGCCACTCTGCAAGGTCATCTATGTGCAACATACAACGCCACACACACACACATTCATACATTTCCATATTAACAGCAACCACTCCATCTCAAACAGGTCTACGACAATGCAAACTGTCAGTGCAACTACCATTCACGAAAGTAATGGACAAACATACTATCAACAAACTTCTGGCCCCCAGAAAGAAGCTTTAGCAACCAAGCACTACTCAATAAGTCACAATCGCGCGGTTTGGGAACGACAGGTCGTAGCACTCTAGCAACGTACTGCACCAAAGACTGGCAGCAGCACTGTAGCAAACGCGACGCCACGGCACAAGAACCCGGCCTGCAGGACAATGCCACCCGTGCCCTTTCTTCCACCCACAAACACCGGCAGCGAATCCCCAGAGGTCCTGCCAGACCCTGGATACGATGTAACACAACCTGTCGGGTGTCAATGCTCCCTGCCTAGCCCCATGAGACATGCTCAAAGTCACCTAAGCCACCTCAGTGGAAACAAGCCTAGCCAACTTTTCACGGGCTTAAAAAGACAAGTTGTGGGCCACAACTTGCCAATCCGCTGGCCACTGGAGCCAGGTGCTCCGGGCAACCAAGCACCCACGTGAGCCAACGCAAATCACCCCCTTCTTGGTCGCGTTTACATGACAACGGAGAAAACGGTTTGGTGCCACTGAAGGAGCAGGTGACTGTAAAACTCAGTCTGACCATCAAATCGGGCGTAAGGCCGATCTGTGTCCAAGCATCATGACACCACGGCAGAGCAAGCTCGAGTCTCGCAACTAAAATGTGCTTTGTTTTGTCTGGTTTGCCAGCCAAGATTTGGGTTCAATCGCCCACCAACTGGACACTCTTCAGCAAGAGCACAAAGGAAGAAGATGAGTGTAGGCAAAAACAAATAAAGAAGCAATCAAACAAATACGTGAGCGAACTAACCAACCAACAAACAAAACAACAAAACCAAGCCACACCAACCAACCAAGCAACCAAGCAAGCAAACAAAACACAACATGCAACCCGACCGACCAAACCAACAAAACATCCAACCAATTCAAAACAAACAAACAAACAACCAACCAACCAAACAAACGACAAAACAACAACACACACAAAGGAGTGCACAAACAAACAAAACCCATGTAAACAACCACAGCTTACCAAACAAAAAACAACAATCATGCCCAAACACGCAACTTCAGCCTTCCAGGGCCAAAACAAGCTACTGCCGGGCGATGTGTTCGTTACGTGGCTTCTGGGGGCGACCGAGAGCAGGGCCAGCATGGCGTAGTACTCGATCCTAGGCCAAACATGAGACACCCTTCAGCCATGGAAGCTGATCGGAGAGCTGGGGAAGCTGACGATCAGTACCATGGTTGTTTCTTTTGGAGAATGCCCCTCTCCACTTCCATTGTTTCAAGGGTATGGGAATATATGTTGCTTCCACTTTGGCTTCAAACCAGCTTTTGTGTACCATCATCTCTGTTTTCAGCACAAGTCACATGAGGCTCAGGCACTGTGTGACTACTGGCATGATGAGACAGACAAACATACAACTAACCAACAACTATCAACAAGCTGCAAACGGCAGGCACTAGTATGCAACGCCAACAAAGAACTAAATGCACTATTCGACTATGCCTGCAGTGTTTGACCATCTCACTGCACGTGCAGGCTATGTCGCTTTATACTGCTTTCTAAAATCCTACCCAGGCCGTTCCACTGCACGTGTCATTCCTTCAGGTCATCGTTATTGTGCATGACTTCGGATGCAAGCTTGAATATTTCACGAAACAGCCCAAGTATCAGTTTTGAAGACTCATCTCTGACTGTTACGGATGCTCCAAAGAAACAAAGAACCACAGAACCATGCATACATATGTTTCTGTGTCTGTCGCGTTGAGGCCTGTTTAGTGTCTTGACCACTAACTTCTCAGCATGGTTTACTTCATCTGTGCATGCATCTCGCTCTGATCTTTCTCTTCCTGTCTCTGTTGTGTTGTTGTTCTTGTTTGTGTTGTGATTGTTGTTCTTGTTCTTGTTCTTGTTCTTGTTTTTCTTCTTATTTTTCTTGTTATTGTTATTGGTATTGTTATTGTTCTTGTTCTTGTTCTTGTTCTTGTTCTTGTTCTTGCTGTTGTTGCTGTTGCTGTTGCTGTTGCTGTTGCTGTTGCTGTTGCTGTTGCTGCTGCTGCTGCTGCTGCTGCTGCTGCTGCTGCTGCTGCTGCTGCTGCTGCTGCTGCTGCTGCTGCTGCTGTTGTTGTTGTTGTTGGTGCTGCTGCTGCTGCTGCTGCTGCTGCTGCTGCTGCTGCTGCTGCTGCTGCTGCTGCTGCTGCTGCTGCTGCTGCTGCTGCTGCTGGTGCTGTTGTTGTTGTTGTTGTTGTTGTTGTTGTTGTTGTTGTTGTTGTTGTTGTTGTTGTTGTTGTTGTTGTTGTTGTTGTTGTTGTTGGTGTTGTTGTTGTTGTTGTTGTTGTTGTTGTTGTTGTTGTTGTTGTTGTTGTTGTTGTTGTTGTTGTTGTTGTTGTTGTTGTTGTTGTTGTTGTTGTTGTTGTTGTTGTTGTTGTTGTTGTTGTTGTTGTTGTTGTTGTTGTTGTTGTTGTTGTTGTTGTTGTTGTTGTTGTTGTTGTTGTTGTTGTTGTTGTTGTTGTTGTTGTTGTTGTTGTTGTTGTTGTTGTTGTTGTTGTTGTTGTTGTTGTTGTTGTTGTTGTTGTTGTTGTTGTTGTTGTTGTTGTTGTTGTTGTTGTTGTTGTTGTTGTTGTTGTTGTTGTTGTTGTTGTTGTTGTTGTTGTTGTTGTTGTTGTTGGTGTTGGTGTTGGTGTTGTTGTTGTTGTTGTTGTTGTTGTTGTTGTTGTTGTTGTTGTTGTTGTTGTTGTTGTTGTTGTTGTTGTTGTTGTTGTTGTTGTTCTCTATCTCTCTCTCCGTCGGTCTCTTTTGGGCCGCGTTGTTCTTCCTTGAGCGGCCAGTACAGGTTTTGAACTGCTGCGTACCTCACAAGGAAGTGTTGGTTCTCGCAAATTCAGTTCTTCTAAATACTTATAAAGGATGTGTTCATATTTTGTTGAAATGCAAAGCCTGGCACCAATTCTCGTGTGCCACTGGGACAAATGGCCTGCCCAATGACTAATGCTTCACTTTGGCAGTGATTTCCTGGTATCACGGAAGTGGAAACACGCCAGCTGTTGCCGACCTATATATACTCTGTGCCCGCATTGAGGAACCGATAATTGACTTCTATTTAGCCTGTTGCTCAAGTAACACGCCACAAACAAAAGCAAACAAGAGCAGAAACAGCTGTGACGGGCCGGATCAAAGAATACCAGCATCCGCCCAGCATCAAATCAAACAACTGGCCGCCAGAAGCCAGAACAATTAACCGTCACCAGCATGAATCAATGTCCCCTCACAACCCTCGATCCCAACTTGCTTTCTTGTCATTGCGTACGTTCCCCCGCTCTGATGCCTCCTTTTTCGGCCGGTGACGTTCTTTCTCCCTCTCGGGCATCGGCTCACTCTTCCGCAGCGCGGGGCAATTGTTGGAGATGAGCACCAGCTTGGACTTCCCTTGCCTGGGCATCGGCAAGGCACATCGAGCGAACCAGTCTTGAGGCCAGGTGCATGACATTCATGTCTCACAACGGGGCGCCCCTGAAACTGGCTGGTCTCCTTTTGGAAAACCAGTTTGATTCGGGCAAACCCCGCCCAAGACACCTCTTTGTAGCTGCTGTTGTTAGGAATCAGGCTTAGAAAATGGCACAGCTATTAACAGGGGGGACCGGTTTCAGGAAATGGAAGTAGCCCCGGTAAAAGCAATTTTGAAGCCGGCAGTTGGGACTCCTCAGAATGTGAGAAACATGTTTGAATGGCAGCAAGGGTGCTGCATGGTCCAGAGAAAAGCAGGCCTCCTGTAAACCCGGTGTCGTGAAAGCAACAACTGCAACTGGCAAAAGGTTTCAGATGCCCAGCGGTGAATCCCCTAAGCAGGATGGATCCCAGCAACAAGACAGGGTGTTGTGGAATACAACTGACTTTGCTTCTACCTACAAGTCTACATAATGTATCTTTCACAGGGGCATCAAAAAGTGTGCCCCGCTCTTTACAAACGACTTGTTTGCAACTTACCATTTCCACCCAGATCGGAGCCAAATGGTATTTCTTCGGGTTGCGAAGCCGTCGAGCATGAATCCAGGCCTCAGGGTCTTGAGGGTGGTCTTGTAGCCCAGGCTGTACTTGCCGCTCTTCATCACCAGCTGTAAACGTGCCTAGGGCTTCCCAGTCCAGGGATCCAAGGCGTCACTGGAGTTCCCCCCCGTGCCAAAGTTGCGACTTGGGACCCACCTACGAATACCACATACATGAACCTCTGAATGGCCGAAGAGGAGCCCCCTACAGGCAACTGGCCCCTCCCACTCAACCCTCTCAAAGCCCTCGATGGCTCGGCCACGACCAACTTTTGGGGTCATTTCACGGCAGGGGGAGTGATGTTGTTCCGGAGGAGAGGTACTGTTTTCGTCAGCGAATTGGAGGGATCCCCCAAGGAAAACCACTGAGCCCCAAAATGGCTTATGTTAGAGGCCCAGCACGGCTCGCGGGTCTCCTGTCAAACCCCAAGCTGAAAGGCTCATGTTCACGGCACAGCCATTTGTTCAAAAGTGCGTCTTGTTTCAAGTGGCGAACAAATGCGCTTCTCGCAGACTGAAATGACGGCGTTTCCTTGTGGTCCCTCTTGAACTCGCGCATCGGATATCCGTTCCGAAGTCTCATGTTGGGCGCCCTGCATTGATGGAGTCTGCGGACTTGGATGCCTGGGCGGTGCCCAAAGGGGAATTGACGTCCAAAATTATGACTTTCCTTTTGGCCTCCCTCGAAAACCACACCAAGAGGTACCTTAGGTACCATCAAGAACGACACACACACACACAAATGGTCTGAAAATTGAGAAACTCCAGGTGCGAGGTTTCCTTTTGGGCCCCTTTAAACCTATCCCGAACAGTGGTTCGCCCTTTTGAGACGCCCCCTAGAAATGCGTTCCAAAGGCTTGGCCGGTCCCAATGAAAACTCCACCTTATCTGCTTCCCATTTAAGCCGTTCTTTTGGCAAATCAATGGTTCCATGAAGCAAACAAACAACAAGAGAAGGGAAGGAGTCAGCCAAAAACTGACATGCGCTTCGCAAATCAACCTGTGCCTAAAGTCCCGGAGAGATCTTGGTTTGGTATGCCAACCTTGCAAACAGCCTGCAAGAACCGAGATTCCTCCTACAACCTGAGCAAATTGGAGGAAGCGCATAAAATGTTTGCAACTTAGAACCTTGCCACTTGCCATGGGTCTGGCAAAGATTGCAGGTGGCGGTTCCAGCGATGCTATTTTGAATGAGATAAATTTCATCAGTTGGGCCCTACCTGCGGACTCCATTCCAATAAACATGGCGCGAGTTGCAACAAGTCCTTACATACACATGTACCAAAGCTTGTAATGCTGGGTAACTAAGTTTGAGTCCCCAGGACAGCCTGGGCAAAGCCCTCGTGCAGGAGAGGTCTGAGATGGGAATGTGTCAGAACAAGGGGACCTTTGATACAACCAAATTTCAAAAGCAATCCAACAGAATAAACCAACCGGATAAACAAACGGATAAACCAACGGGATATCTATCAATGTGGGCCCAAACAACCAAACAACCGAGCAAACAAGCAAAACATGCAAATCAAGCAAAACAAACAAACAAACAAACAAACAAACAAACAAACAAACAAACAAACAATCAATCAATATATATATATATATCAATCAATCAATCAATCAATCAATCAATCAATCAATCAATCAATCAATCAATCAATCAATCAATCAATCAATCAATCAATCAATCAATCAATCAATCAATCAATCAATCGATCAATCAATCAATCAATCAATCAATCAATCAATCAATCAATCAATCAATCAATCAATCAATCAATCAATCAATCAATCAATCAATCAATCAATCAATCAATCAATCAATCAATCAATCAATCAATCAATCAATCAATCAATCAATCAATCAATCAATCAATCAATCAATCAATCAATCAATCAATCAATCAATCAATCAATCAATCAATCAATCAATCAATCAATCAATCAATCAATCAATCAATCAATCAATCAATCAATCAATCAATCAATCAATCAATCAATCAATCAATCAATCAATCAATCAATCAATCAATCAATCAATCAATCAATCAATCAATCAATCAATCAATCAATCAATCAATCAATCAATCAATCAATCAATCAATCAATCAATCAATCAATCAATCAATCAATCAATCAATCAATCAATCAATCAATCAATCAATCAATCAATCAAATCAATCAATCAATCAATCAATCAATCAATCTCACACACAAACCAAGCCAAGCCAAACCAAATCAAACCAAACCAAACAAACCCAATAGCACACACACACACACAAAACAACAACTTACACACACGCACAAACAAACACTACCAAACAAACCTAAACACACACACACACACACACATGCACGTGGCCAAGAAGTAAACTCGATGAGTACACGTCGATCCGGTAAGTAAGTGGGTCATTCAAAATGAGGGACCCCCAATCCGTAGACCGGCACTACTACAACAATAACAAGAGACCCCGCTATCATTTGGCATAAGAACTAAGCATTGAGCTTGAACAACCCGGCACAAGCACAAAGGATCCCTGGGAATTGCTAGGCATTCCTTTCATTCGACTCGCAAGCCCCAGCCTTCGACTGCTTCTTGGTGGTCGACATGGGTGCGAACGCAGCCTACCTTCTCTCTTCACAAGCCGAGGAATTCCCTGTCCCGAGCCAAAATAAGAAGAACCGCAGACCGTCGCGTGTGCAGCAAGCCCTCTATGGTAACACGCGATGCCAAAGGGTATCTCAAAAACAAAAACAATATGAGTCAATGAGGATGAATCTTGCAACGCGGCAACCGCTTCACAAATTCCGAAGCATGTGATTTGCCATGTCTGGGCCAACCCACACTTGACCAAAAGACTGTCTGCACCATCTCGGCCCACAGCTATCCAACTCTGACAAAGGGTAACGACCGAAGAGTGAGCAAACCCTTCCCAGTGAAGACTCTTCCGGGAAACTTTAAGGTGTGGGATAGAGTAGCCTTGGGTGTTTGCTGGCGTGGGAGAGCCAACACGCTGGGCGGGATGCGCAGTCTTGAAGGGCAATCAAAGGTGTGGAAACTCAGAGTAGCCGTTGCGATGCTCAGGGCAGTGGGGCTTTGCCCGCTCAGGATGCTCACACTCTACCATGATCACAAACAAATTGGTATGTGTCAAAAAAGGGCTTGAATAGGTGCGTGTTGTTTTGGTTTCCCTCTGAAAAGGGCACCCTCAGAAACACACCCGAAGCTGATCCGTCCACATACTCGAGGAGAGGCCGTGCTCAGCTGGGTGTTTTCTTCGGCCAGAAAAGCGCTCGTGGATCCTGCCGCATCCCGCCGACGATGGACCCGTCCCAATTGGCCTCACACTGCGGCTTGCGAGGTTTGACTATTTTGAAACCTTACCAGGGGCGTCGATTGACGCAGCCATTTTGTTGGTTTGATAATCGCAAGTAAGCTCAGAAAATGGGCGGGTCAGTCCAGCAGAAGGCAAGCTTTGGAGCAAAGCGTAGAACCTCCCAAATAACGTTCACCTCACTCACTTTGTGATGACCAAGCCTTCTTTTGTTGTGGCTGGCTGTGAGGCTGGAGGAACCAATATCATGTGCTGTCGGTAAATCGGCATATGCCTGAAGGCCCGACAACGTTTCCACAAACAACTGATAAGCAATCAACGAGCACATACCATGGCAGTGTGTAGTGATACGGGCTTCCGTCGCTCACGTGTTCAGGCAACAAGTACAGCAAAGTATGGCACCGCCCTGCCACACTGGCGCTCAAAGCGCCGTCTCCATGGACTTTAGGCCGCACGCTGCGATGCCAGCGCGGGCATTTTTCCGCACCTTGAGTTCCTTGCAGATTAAACCTCAACTACAGCTTAGGGCGAGCGGTTATCAAACGGTTGAATCGTCCTAGAGGTCGGCCCTTTGCAGGCAGGAGTACATGCAGGAGCGGGCTAATCACGAAAACTTGCCAAGGAACCAAGGTCTCGCCTTCGTGGTGAACGTGTTGCCCGAAGGCCAAGCATGCAGCTGCATCCATTGGGGGTGGAATGGCTCTAAGCAACACCCTACTGCTTTAGAAGGCATCATGTGTGCTTCTGTGTGAGCCTTTGCGTGTGTTCCTTTTAAACTTGCTTGGACACTTTTCAAGCTTCCGCGCCCTGCCGAATTCTTGCTACGGGTCGAAAGTTTCAACTCCAAGCTGCACCGCGTGCCATCTGCACGAGGATCACAGAGGTCTCTTGCCTGTTGTGTTGCAAAGCTTTCCCTACTTTTACATACCATGCCACAAATTTCAGAAGACACCAGCGTGCAGAGTAGGATTTAAAAGTATGCGCAAAGCTCAGCCGTGTTTCCGTTGCTTGCGCCTGGCAGCGGTGTCAAAAGTGGACACGGCGGCTTGCTTTGTTTGTCACTGACATCCATTGTTTGCGCGCTGATGTGGAACATGCGACGCTTCTGCCCGTCGCATTTGCTCGACTGGACTTGCCAACAACAATTGAGTGCCTCTGAGTCACTGCCCTCCCAATCGCTTCTCCAAAGGAGCAGCACAGAGGTTCGCGGACATATTCTCTTTTCTGCGTCCAATGCCGAGTTCCTCCCAAGCACTCCCTTCACCTCCAGCCTGGGGCTTACTCCGCTGCACTTGCCGGCAAATCGGTTGGCGCATTAGCCAAAATAATGGCAATGGTGCGATTGCTCAGGCAGAACAAATTTCTGGAAACATGGCCCATGTGGCTATTGGCCAACTTCCTGAATTGGCTGGTGCTGTTTTAGGAAATCTCTCGCACCCAAGTAGAGTCGGTTCTTTTTGTCGGCCGCGGATGGCAGCTGTGATTTGCCCTCTGAAGCTGAAACAACCTCACGCCAGCCTTAAGCAAGCCATGGTTCGCAGGACAAACACCTTTGGAACCCACCTAGACACAGGTCCCTTCCAAGAAGGTTCCCAGAACCTTTCCTGGGACTGGGCGAGGCCGCGAGGCCTGGTGCCATGAGGACTAGACGCCTCTGCTCGCTTGTAGCCAAGACATGCCAGGACCTTGTCGTTTCCCTATCCCAAGAAACGAGTTGGGTGCAAACTTCATTGATTTTGATCTCTATGAGCCAACAACAACCAATCTGCTGCACAATGCCCAGTCTAGTTCCGACTTTCCAAGTAGCTTCGCAAGAGTGCCAACCAATACACCTGGCAACAGCGATGAACTGCGGCACATCGGGGATCTGTCGCAAGGCACAGGCCGTCGCCACGATCAGGTGACGTAAGTTCAAAGCTTCAGCTAAAAGTGACCTGGGATTCAGCAGTTTGTTGCTGGCTTGTCGCTGGCCATACGAGTGAGTCGCAGGGAAACCCGAGTCCTTTGAAGCCTCTTGGAACATCGGGCCCTGGAGGCACAGAACTTGCGAGAGCCCATTTGGAAGCAAACGGGCCTGCCCTCTTGCATCGGATGCAAGCGTCTTAAAGCAGGACGATGTCGGAAATGGCTGCCACTCAAGTGTGATGGAAGCCTCCGGCCGCACGGCAAGTGGCAGGAACGTGCACCGCAGAAGAGCTGCAATACTGACCGGAAAAGCGAGTGCTGACTGCAAAACCTCTCAAGCTGCGCACGCCGCCAGACAGTGGATCTAGCTTGCAGACTGTCATGCCAGCCCCAAGCACGTCGCTATTTCATCACGAGCATGGACAGCAGACGACAGCGGGTATTTTTTGGTGGGCTGAGAGTTTTGCCGGGAAGGACCAAACTCGAAAGATGTCAGTTACGGGCGCATCCAAGCATGATCTAGTTGCATCCAGAATGTGAATGGTGGCTGGACACTGGCAATGTCTCAAGTCAGACCGCTGCGGTGCGTTGGCTTCGGCCTTGGGATGCTCTGTGCGGGTTCAAGAACCCTGGCAAGTCATAGCGCCCAAAAGCGGGTGAGCCACGACTCGCTGTTCGGAACCGCGACAGTCTGGACACCTCCCTGGTCCCACACTGGCGCTCAAAGTGCCGTCTCCATGGACTTTACGCAGCACGCTGCGATGCCAGCGCGGGCGTTTTATCGCGTCGTTTCTTATTTCGGGGTCCGCTTGCCGGGCACCAAAAGCCAGATTGCAGGCACTGAACGGCTCGCACCTCGATTTCCCCTTTCTAATTAAACCTCAACTACACCGAAGTGCGAGCGGTTGCGTGCTTAAACGGCTGAGGTCCTTGCGTTCACCCGCTGCAGACAGGTGTACAGCGCAGGCGAATCACAAAAATCTGCCAAGAGGCCAAGATTGGGCCAACAGCTTTTGCCAGCATAGACCATCGGATGAGAAATAACAAGCTGTGTGAAGTTGCAATTATTTTGAGTTAGGTGGCTTTGCGCTGGCTAAAATCCCATCATGTTGTGTCGACAATCAACAAAAGCCTTTTTGTCATTTAAAGGCTGCGCCTTGAGCGCAAGGCCAACCTCCTTTTCTTTGGGCCGGTGAGATTGTCCAGTCGCACTACAAGCAAATCTGCCGAACTCTACACACAGGTTTGAGTAGTCTTAGGCACGAGCTCACCTGTTTACGCGGACCAGAATAATTTCTGCTACAGTACGCAGGGTGTTCAGGAAAGGGGCTTGCATACATCAGCTGCGTGGTCTCAACTTTCTGTGCCGTGGATTGAACTCGACACCTTCTTCTAACCACCGTCGTGCTGCAAAGTTCAGGTGCGTGTTGACCGAAAGTTGTGCGTGTGTGTGTGTGTGGCTCAGCCAAGTTGAGGGGTTTCAAGGGCCTTGGGGAAAACAGGCAAACTTCAACAAAAGGTGCGCGAAAACAAACAACAACTTTGGTATCTGATTGCAGCTGGCCCGACAAGCAGCTGCGGATCCCTCGGATCAACTGCTCCACATTTTTGGTGTTGGGAAGCTTCATTCTCCATGGGCCATGCCTAAAATGGCAGCTCCGCGGCGGCAGCAATCTATCAGCTTCCTGCAAGGCCCGCCTCCCCCCCCAATCAGGGCAGCTGCGCATCAGGATTACCGCTTCATCGGCTGTGTTCGCCCTTCGCCTATTGAATATTGCCCCTTGGCATTGGAAGTTGACACTGCGCATCCACTTTTCATATTATGCATTCGCCCCAGACCGTGCCCCCGCGCCCTTACTACAGAAGATCTGTGCAGACCCAGGAGCTATGCAAACGTTTCGCGGGTTGGAGTCTGTTAAAGCAATTTTGCAAGACCTTTGTGGCCATCCCGGACCTGGGCAACACTAACATCGAATCCCACTCTCAACTCTGGGGGATGTAGCACACAGCGCATGTAGGCGAACAATATACAAGCAAAACTTCTTGTGGGCACAGGCTGAGAAATATTTCAACAGCCCTTTCAAGCAAATTGAGTTTGTTTTGCACTTGGTCCAGCTGATAAAGAGCTTTCTGGCTTAGCATATCGCTTTGGGTCAGCCGCTCTTGGCTGGTGCGCTGACTGCTGGCTGGCCTGCCGTAATGTCAGGCTAGCGTACGGCCCGGGTATTTCTCAAAAGCCATGCCATCTGTTTGAGCGGCTTCACGGTTTCGCGCCCTCTTTTCAGAAATCCGACCTGCAGCAAAAAAGATTTCAATTTCGGGCGTCCACTTTCAAAATGATGGAAAGTGGCACGGGATCGATCAACTTAGGAGCAAGGCATGCTTCCAGGGCTTGAGGTGCACTCCACATTCCCTGAGGGGGTGCCACTGACGCAGTGCTAATAAACAAATGGAATTCGCGGAAGTTGTCAAAGGTGGCTCGAATTCGGGCGGGCGTGCACCCGCCCCTCAGTTCCGGGTGGCGGGTGGTGCATAAGTGGAAATGGCCGGGGGGGGACCCTGAATGCGAACGCGTATCTGCAGGCATTTGGGAGGCGTACAGGGGCAAGGCATGTGAATTTGGCTGAGTTGCGCATAACTTAACCCTGTTCTTGGCAATCGGGCGATGGAAGCCCTTCGAGCACATTATTGCAAGCATATTCGGATAGGGAGTCGGCAAAAGGACATAAACGGACCACCCTGTTGGGAACAGAATTCAAATCTTTCGAGGGGCATGCTCGGGTAACAAGTATGTAGATATGGACGCTATATACCTCCTAATATGGCAAACTGCCTTGCACACCTATATTGGTGGTATACAAGCCTCTTCGTACCTCCTCCAAAAATCATAGCTGAAAATGCGATTGCTCTTTAGCCATGTCTTAGCAGGCAGTTGTCAGTGCTCAGCTGACCAAGAGTGAGCCCGGCCATCGTGCAAGCTTCTTCAGCTTGAGGTTTTCTTTCTAGTACAAGCCGGAATTCACGTGCCATTATCTTGAACACTGGGTAAGGTTCGACGTGAAACTAGTTTGTCAAGAAGAATTCAAACCCAACGAACCACAGTGCACCGCAACCCTTTTCAGGTTCCGCTTAAAGTGCCCTTTCATTCTCAGTTGGCCCGGGCAGAAACACACGATCTGCGATGATACCCCCCACCCCTAATAAGATGGAATTGCTAATGAGATTCCAGGGGTAACCCCCCCTCAATCACTGCGCTGGGTCATATGAGATGCTGTTGAAGTTGAAACCTGAAGATGTGCCTTAACTGGTCCTTTCCGTGAAAGGCCTTGTTGTGTGGTCGAAAGTTGCAAGCTCAAGATGCTCTGCGTGTCACATTTGCGCGCTGTGCATCTTGAATTAAAACTGTTCTGGGCTTTCACAGACTCCGTCTTTGCTCTCACGGTTCGGGCAGTGCGTCGGGCACAAGGGTGTTCGGAGCGGCCGGAAGCGTCCCCGCACCGACCTCTGGCTCTACAAGGTCAACAGCTTCGCCTTCACCGCTTTGCGTGGCTGGGAGGGGGGCAGATTCTTGCGGCTAGGAAGTCCCCCAACCTTCCTCGCTGCCTTTTCTAGCCTGCTCGAAAGCCCGGGGCCCTAATCACAAGCCGGAATCTGCTTCATCCTTGTTCTGGTTGGATATCTTCTTAATGCAAATAGTGGGTCAAAACGTCGTGGTGGAGCATCGCAAATCCACGCAACCCATAATCTGCAACCCGCAAGCCGAATGATCTAATCCGTACACCGCATAATCCGCAATCCTCTAATCATTGGGGACTAGGTTTTAAACAAGTTGCCTGAAAACCTGCAATCCCCCTGCTTCTGAAAGCTGCGGTAAGCCCAAATGTCATCACAATGTAATCAGCCTGTTAGATGTGCGAGCGGGACCGCCTGGCCGCCTTTTGGCTGCGACACGAACCCACAAGCATGGGATGAGATGAAGGGTATTGGCTCACGTGGAGGCCCCTTGTCACATATCCAACTCCGCTCCGCCTTGCATTGACTGAGCGATAGGCTAAGCAGACTTCAACTGCACTCTTGCACGGGAAACGGTCGCTTGTCCAAGCAAGACCAGGCCTTGCAAGGCAAGGATATTTTGCCACCTTTTCGGCATGCAACATCTCTGTTTCCAGATTCTGCAACCTGTTGTCTCTCCATAAGGCTGCGCTCCGCTGCATCTTGCAGTGACTGAGCAACTAACTAAGCAGACTTCAACTGCACTCTTGCACGGGAACCGGTCGCTTGTCTGAGCAAGGCCACGCTCGCTTGCCTGGCAAAGCGCGAGATTTTGCCACCTTTCCGGCGCATGCAACATCTCTGTTTCCAGAATCGGCAACCTGCTGTCACTCCATAAGGCTGCGCTCCACTGCATCTTGCAGCGACTGAGTAATTAACTAAGAAGGTCGAAGCTAGCGCGAAAATGATTTGGAAACGCGTCTGCACGGGAACACATCGCTTGTCAAACCAAGGCCATACTCGTTTCATTTGCAGGGCTGTGAAGGTGGCCCATCTTTCGGACGTCTTCAACAATCAAGTCACATGGGTTGCAAAGTTGCAAGCGCGCTCCCAGGATTTCTGCCGTGAGCGGAGAGACACACATGTAGTTTGCGCATGGCCAACCCATGGATTCCTGCCACTGGTTAGGTGATGCCGCTAGGCCAAACACATACCACGATATTCTCCTTGGCATGCGCCACGTGTGCAAGTGGCCTGGTTTATCTGATGAGAACTGCACAACCTCCATGTTGATGCTCAACTGTCTGGCCCCGCATAAAGATTCAACAGCTGATTGTTCTGTGACCCATTGTGACATGATATGCCATGTGAAACGCATGCTGGCGGCAAGGTGCGGACACAAATTTACGTAATGCCACCTACGAGGAACAAACTGCCCCTAAATAATTCTAAACATTTCCTCAAACTCAATAATAACCTACCCTAAATGCTTCTAAACAACAACCAACAAATATGGCGGAACAAGCTTTAAAACACTATCAAACAAATAAAATGCCTTCAAATAAGCACACATTGCTCGGCTGACAAAATTTGATGACTAACCCTTCAGAGTGGCTGCGTGAATGAGCGGGTGAGTAAGTGAGTGCGTGAGTGCGAGGGCGGGAGGGCGTGCGTGCGTGCCTGAGTGTGTGAGTGCGTCAGTGCGTGCGTGAGTGCGTGAGTGACAGAGTGTGTGTGCGTGCACTCATGAGTGCGTGTCTGTGTGAGTGCGTGCGTGACGGCGTGAGCGCGTAAGTGCGAAAGTGCGTGAGTGCGTGCGTGCCTGCCTGAGTGCGTCAGTGCGTGCGTGAGTGCCAGAGTGCGTGCGCGCGTGCGCGCGTGCGTGCGTGAGTGCGTGAGTGCGTGAGTGCGTGAGTGCGTGAGTGCGTGAGTGCGTGAGTGCGTGAGTGCGTGAGTGCGTGAGTGCGTGAGTGCGTGAGTGAGTGTGAGTGAGTGAGTGAGTGAGTGAGTGAGTGAGTGAGGGAGAGAGTGAGAGTGAGTGAGAGCGGGAGTGTGCGTCAGCGAGTCAGCTAGTCAGCTAGTCAGCGAGTCAGCGAGTCAGCGAGTCAGCGAGTCATTGCGTGACAATGCATGATTGCGTGCGTGCGTGCGTGAGTGGCGAGAACCTGAGTGTGTGAGTGCGCGAGTGCCTGAGTGCCTGCGTAAGCATCTCTACAAACCCCAAACCACATGCGTGCAACTTGACATCCCCTGCGCTGCCTTGTGGTGTGTGTGTGTGTGCCACAGCCTGAGACCAAAGGTTTTTTTCAAACAGCAGGGGGACAGAGAGGACGGTGTTGGTCTCTGTCCAACGAAGCCACCACACCGATGCTGGGAAAACGTGCCTGCAAGTTTTTTTTGTAATTCATGCCTCCGTGCACTGGCTAGCGCGACTTGGCACAATGAGCCGCTACTACCTTCACCTACTCCTCACGGGGAGCTTTTCACAGTGTGTGTTTCCCGGCTGCGTGGTCCTCGGACCTACCGCTCGCGGAGCAGTCGTGAGCCTCTTGCAAGGCCTACTATGTCAACATCAGCCCTGACTGCTTTGACGTGATTCAAAAAAGCCTTGATCTACCCAGGGTTCCATGAGGCGCTTGATCCATCTGACCTGATTGCTCAATCTTGGGCTGTGAGCGACTTAAGCCTTGATCCTTTCTGCCTTGATCCATTCTGACTTGATCCATTATGCCTTGATTCTGACCAGGGAACTCTGGTCATGCCGGTTTGCAACGCGCAGCGTGGCCAGGGCTTTTTGATCTTGTTCTCCAAAACAGCCTGGCCCGCAGACAGCGACTGTCTGGCCGGGGCCGTGCGTGGAGGTGCTGACGTGTCATGTTTCACATGTTTCCTTGCACGCGGGTTTCACACCTGGTGCGTGTTTGGCAGGCCTTGGGTGGCCTGTGTTCTATGCCCTCTTGCCGGCTCGAGTCGCTCGAGTCGAAGGCGAAACAAGTTACACCTGTTCAGGTGCCTAGTGTGTGTGCCACAGCCTGAGACCAAAGGCTTTTTTCAAACAGCAGGGGGACAGAGAGGACGGTGTCGGTCTCTGTCCAACGAAGCCACCACACCGAGGGGAAAACGTACCTGCGAGTTTTTTTGGTAACTCATACCTATGAGCCGCTACTACCTTCACCTACTCCTCACGGGGAGCTTTTCACAGTGTGTGTGTGTTTCTGTACGTCTGCGGCTGCGGCTGCAGCTGCGGCTGCGTCTGCGGCTGCCTGTGCTGCTGTCTCTCTCTCTCTCTCGTTAAGATAAGTCGATACTTTACTACAAGTGCAAATGTTGTTCTTGCTGTCACAAACACAAATGTAGTTTCCCAGCATGCACTCTTTTCCTTGTAGACTCAAGGCCTGCGGTCGGGTAGTGTACATGATGCATGTACAAGGGACAAGTAGTACAGCATGATATTTGACACGGCCCCTTGGTTAAAAGACCCTGTAGTGTCTTTTCAACCATATCCAGAAAGGGGAAAAAGCGCAAAGGGCTCAAAGTAATTTTGACTGCAAAAGGATCGAAAGTAGTGTAACTACAACTCTGCTGGCTGTAGTCCGCTGACTCTCAAAGATCAAAAAAGCTGTAGTATGTACAGGCTGCTCTCAGTAGCTCTCCTGTTCAGGCCTCAGTAGCGGTACTGAGTGGAGTTCATGAGATACATCCTGATGTAGTTTGGACCTGGAGGTCCAAAGTTGTAGTGAAGCTGCGGTGCTGCTTCACTGATGTAGCATCACCTGTAGTTAGGTGTGCTTAGTCCAATGCTGGACTCTGTAGCCTTGTTGCTGACCACTGCGGTGGTCAAGGCTGGCGTAGTGGTTGGTAGTGAAGGTAGTAAGGAAGTCAGGGCCTCCTCAAAGACAAGTGTAGTTGATTTCTGGAGGTGGGAGTGGTTGTTGAAATGTAGTGAGGAGTTTGTGTAGTAGTGGTTTGTGTTGCGTGGGAAGATTTGTGGCAGTGAGTAGTGTGAAGCCGTAGTACGTGGAACTCTTGTGCATGATGGTGTTGATTGCTTTGTAGTGGTGATCCTGTAGTTGTTGTGGTTGGTCGTAGTAGCTGAGTAGTTCAGGAAGGTGAAGAGGCATGTGGTAGTTCCAGATGTAGTTGTTGGACAGGTTGAAGGTGGTGGTGATCTGGTTCATGTCGTAGTTGATCTTGTGAAGTCGTTTGGGTAGTTGCCGAGTGGGTAGGTGATGTTGGCCAATGACTGACACCATGTGACTCAAGTAGTCACGCGAAATGTTGATGAGGTGGCCGCTGCTGATGTAGTGTAGCAAGATTTCTTGAGGGAGATGAAGTCGAACGATGTTGGTGTGTGATGTGGTGAGGTGTAGGGAAGTCAAGTTGTAGTAAAAGAAGCTGAACGCTTCTGAAAAGCGTAGGCTGAGTGGTAGTGAATCGTAGAGGGGCATTCGTAGGTCTGATGGCAGGTTGTGGATTGGCCGTTGGTAGGTCTGGCATTGGCGTGGTCTGCTGTTGGCTGAGTAGTTGATACTCCTCCAAGGTCAGCCCCGCATAGACCTCAGCGTAGTTTTGTCCCTGATCCACAGTTGGAGTGTGAATACTGTCGTACTCGACAGCAGTAAGGTGGTTCAGGATGTCATCGGGCCTGTAGAATGGTGCAGTGGTCGGTAGTTGGTGGTTGAAGTGGTAGTTGAGGGCATTGTAGGCCTCAGGTGGCGGAGGTGCCACAGAGACCATGCTGCTGGAATCTGTAGTGGATGGTTGGTTTGGTGGTGTCGAAACTCGGTCAGGTGTAGTAGTACCAATCTGCTGTGCTGGCACAGTAGTCTCAGGCGCGGTCGTAGTCGCATCCATGGGTCCAGACATTGCTGGTAGTGCGACCAAGCAAACGAGGTGAGACGGGGCAAAGTAGTGAGCCAAATGGTAGCTCACAAAAAACACATGCGGGAATGTAGTAAAACAAAACAACATGTAATGTTGCCCCAAGCCGCCAAAAGCCGCGAAACGTGTAAGTGCAAATTACTGGTGGTTACAATTACTGTGACTTGTAGTTACTGTTACTGTTACTTACATGCAAGTAGTTACATATGGCCATATACAAACTGTTGTGGTTGATGTGAAACAGTTGTTGTTCGTAGTGCTAAACGCGTATGCCAATGCTCTGTATGAGCCTCTGTAGTGTTTCTTTGCTGATATATTTTGTGAACAAGTCTGAGCTGTTGTGAAGTGTGTTGATTTTGAGAATTCTGATGATGTCGTGCATGATGAGGTCTTGTGTGTAGAGAAATTTGAGGTCGATGTGTTTTGCTCGTTTGCTGGTGCCTTGTCGTGTAGCTATGCTTTTGCCTGCTGTGGAGTCTGTGTGAATGCGTAGGTTGAGCTTGCTGCAAATGTTGGTTTCAAGTAGGAAGTTCCTGAGGTGTAGTCCCTCATTAACTCCTGTGCATATTGCGTAAAGTTCTGATTCTGCTGAGCTTAGTGCTATTGTAGCCTGTGTTCTGCTGCCGAATGCAACTGTAGTTCCAAGGAAGTGGATGTTGAAACCTGAAGTGGACTTCCTGGTAGTAGGGCATCCTGCCCAGTCGGCATCGACATGAACGTCGAGATCCAGGATGTTGTTGGTGTTTGCTCTGAGTGTTGTTGTTGGTTCTATGGTGAATTTGTAGTGCTTGGTGCCGTGCAAGTAGCGTAGTAGATGTTTGACTCTCTTTTGTGAAAGTTCTGTAGGTGCTGTGAGGTCTCGTGCTAGTTCTTTTGTGGAGTATGCAATGTCTGGTCGTGTGTATGCTAACCATTGAAGTTTGCCAACAATCCTTCTGTACCTTTTGTGTTGTTCGTGGTCAAGTAGTGCTTCATCTTCTATTGTTGGTTTGTAGTGTGCAATTCCTGGAGTGTTCACTGAGTTGCAGTTGTTCATTCCAGACTCCTCGATCATGTTGTCGATGTAGGAGTCCTTTAGTCCAAGATTGCAGTAGTTGCCAAAGTGGTCGATGTTTCTTCCATGAAATTGTTGTGATTTGCCAGGTTCGAGGTAGCCAATGTGCTTGAGTAGTACCTGCTTCTGGATGGCCTCGAAGGTGGAGTCGACAGTAGTCTTGTCACCAAGTACCAAGAGGTCATCCACGTAGACCATGATGTAGCAGTCGCAAGTCGCATTGGTGTAGACGTTATATATAGGTTCTGACTTTAGTCTTACAAAGCTGGGCTTTTGTAACACTTCAGCCAGGTAGTCCTGCCATGCTTTTGGTGAACTGCGTAGTCCATACATGGCTCTCTTTAGTCGCCAGATTTTGTCCTGATGTGGGCAAAGTTCTTTAGGTGGCCAAAGGTAGACGTCACGTTGTTTACCGTCGTGGTCTTTTTCGATGGGTGCGTGTAGAAATGCTGTAGAGACGTCGCCTAGTCGCGCTATCCAGTTTGGTCGTGACAGTTGTAGCGCGAGAAGTGTCCGGAGTGTCGTGAACATTGGTGTAGAGGCGTAGACGGAGTCTTCGTCCTCGATCTTCTCTGTGTAGCCTTTTGCGACGATTCGGCTTCGTACTCCTGGTCCTTTCTTTCTGTGTACCCATCTTGTAGGTATCGCTTCTCTGATGACGTTGTCGTCGACGGTAGACGCATCTACTTCGTCGTAGACGTCATGTAGCTTCATTTGGTTTGACTCGTGTTTCATTCCTTCCAGTAGTTGTGTTTCGTCGTAACCTTCGTTGTCGAAGATTATGGGTTGGTCTTCTGAGGTGTCGTCGTTTGTGTAGGGGGTGATGGGTTTTCCGTTGGGAAGTGTCACTGCGTTAATTTTCTGTCGTAGTGGTGGTGGTTCTTTGGTTGCTTGCTCCGTTGATCTGATTGTAGTGTCAATTGAGGTCTTCTGCGCTTTAGTTGGTTGCATTACTTCTTCCGGAGTTAAACGTCGTAGTGTTTGTCGAGGTGGCGCTGGTAGTGGTGGATGTTGTCGTCCGGTTGGTGAAGTAGCCATGGGGCTATCTGGTAGTGGTCGTGAAGTTGACGTCGATGTTGACGGAAGGCGTGGAGGTGACGTAGTGCGTTGTTGTTTCGTTGCTGGTTCGGCAACGATGTCGTCTGCGATGTTGGTCTGTTGTCCTGCGTCTTGTGTAGGCTGTTTCTGCTGGATTTGCGTATCCAGTAGTGTCGCAAATGACGGACTGTAGATACTACCTTTTGGTGCCCAAGGTGTACCTGAGACCTTGTTTAGTAGTGCAAGGTCATATTTGAAGTCAGGTTGTAGTCGTCTGACTGTCCTTGCTTTTAGTACGCCTTGTTCTGTTGCGACGTAGTTTTCTCCAGTCTCCGAAACCTTTCCGAGCCATATGCATTTCTGCATACGTAGATCGGCTTTCGGAAGTTTCTTGTGCTGTGGTGGAAGGTAAATGTAGTGTTTCGCCAAATTCGCAAATTGCTCGCTCGTAGTTCCTTCCCCAGCGGCGTTCGAAGCTTGTGTAGCCATTGGAGTGGATGACGTAGCGATTTACAGTTCATGCTGCGTGTCGTACTATCCAAGGTAGTAGACAATGCTTTGTGGGCATTGAAATGCTGTAGTTGCTTTCAACTTGCGCTTTGACGACGCGGATTTGTCCGAGAAGTCTTCTATGTAGTCGCTCAATGCTTCCTTGACTGTTGCTGCTGTAGGATGGTGCATGTCGTACAGTCATTGAGCCGACTTTGGATGCTGTTGCTTTTAGTAGTGCATTGAGTGTGTCCTCGTTGTCGCTTTGTAGTATGCCTTGTGTTCTTCCGCATTCAAAGATGAATGCTTGTAGGTTGTTGATCATGTAGTCCATCATTGATGGTTTGTCCGGAACCAATACCGCCATGCACAGTTGTGTAGTGACATCAACTGCTGTTAAGACTGGTACGGTCTTCGGATCTTGTTGTGATTTGATGTAGGCAAAATCCACTTGGATGATGGGTTGTCGTGATTGTTGTTTCTTGTAGTTGTCCTAGCGTCCTTTGCCTTGCACGCCAATTGGACACCAATTTCTGTATGGTAGGTGTGTCAAGTTGTGCTCTGCTGTTTGTTGTGGAGTTGGTTGTTGAGGTTGTCGGAGTCCTCTTGCTTTGTGTGCTTCGTGATGTTCGTGGTATTGCTCTTCGTCGTAGTCCTCTTGGAGGTATTCGTAGTCTTTCTTGATGGTGAACCTTGTTGTGCCTTTCCATTGGAATGGTAGTGCGGCATTGCCCGTGACTGTCCAGTCATCTTTGCGTTGTGAGACTTCGCCGAAGCTGTTGTTTGAGATTGTAGTTCGGAAGGGTTCAAGAGTGTTAATTGATGGGTGTCCTGGTCCATCTGTAGGTGTGAACAATGTGGTTCGTAGTGTGACGTGATGTCTTATCCAGTGTTCACCTTGTCTTTCCCAGTAGTCTTGGTTGTCTTCTTGTGCCGTTGGTGGTCGATGTATCGTTGGTTTTGCTTGCGTAGTGTCCAATTCTATGGATGGAGCTGCTTTGGGTCTCCATACCTTTGGTGGAGTTCGTAGTTGTAGTTTTGGTTTTGTCGTAGGTGTCTCTGTTGTAGGTTGTGGTGCTGAGCTTTGTCGTTGTGGTGTTGTCTTTGTAGTCAGCCTATGTGTAGATGTGACTTTTCTTCGGAATCTGGTTTCTCCAGTCCAGTCATCACCTTCAAGTCTTCTTTGTAGTTCCTGTTTGGAAAGTTGTTTGGTGTTCTCTTGTAGTTGCTCTTGTTCTTGCCCTTGTCTATTGATGATGGTTAGTCGCCAATCATCTAGTTGTTCTTCTGGTATTGGGCATCCGTTGTTGTGTGGTGTGAACAGTGCTTTGCGTGGTCGTTCGTGGGCTCGGGTGGCGTAGTCACCATCGAGTTTCCAGTAGTCAGTGTTTCCACCAAGGATTCGTCTTAGTCCTTGGTCTGTGTGAGTTAGTGGTGCAATTTGTTCTTGTCGTTGTTGTTGTTTTGTCTCATGCGTAGGCTGGATTACAGCAATGGGTTTTCCATTGTCTGTAGTCATTGGGTAGATGTCGTGTCCTGTAGGTATGTTGATCTTTTCTGCTCGTAGGTAGAAAAGTCCTGAGTGTTGAATAAGCTGCGCTTGTTGTTGTCCATGTGAGGTAGTGCAGTGTCTCGGGTTGAAGTCCAGTCCATACCCTCTATCAAGTAGTCTTGATGCACTGAGGATGGGGTACTTCACATCACAGACGTAGTAGGGTATCATGATCCTGAGGTTGTCCTGCTCGTAGGGAACGTACTTGATGCCGTAGACGGGGGTCTTCTTGTTGGTCACAGTGTAGAGTTGTGGAACTGATTCTCCACAAGGTCGTAGTGGAAGATCCGGTGCGTAGTCCTTTGGGCAAACATGTGTAGACGCTCCTGAGTCAATCAGTAAGTGGTGGTAGGACTTGAAGTTGGAGTACATAATGTAGTGGGTGATGTTGTTGTCAAGTTTTCCTCGTTTCTGTTGTTGTGTTGCTGCTGCAATGTTGAGGTGTAGTTGAGGTCTGTCCTCTTGTAGGTACTGTTGATAATTGGTGCTGTGGTCATTCCATGATGTTGTATGAGTTGCTCTTTTCCCAAGTAGTGATTTGGGTTTGTGCTTACATTGTAGCGGTCTTCCTTGTCTGATGTGTCCTATGGTGAGGTGCGACTCGTTGATGCTTCCGATGTAGTTTGCTTCACCTTCATGACTGTAGTCATTCCAGTCCCAGCTGTTGTCGTTCCAGTCGTAGTCGTTCCAACTCTCCTCCATGAAACTGCACCACCGTTCTTCACTGGTGACTACTCACAGTACGAAGAGTGGCTGTTCAAACTACAAGCATACCTCGGACTCATCGACCGAGACTTCGACATGGTACTACAACTAGCACAAGCAGCTATGAAGATGCAGACATCAGAGCCCACATACGCGACCCTACACAAGCAACAAAAGCAGTAGACCTCTCACGAGATCTACACTACATCCTCATCAACATCTGCCAAGGTGCAGCAGCTACAGTGGTCAGACAAAACCGCTAGAATGCCAATGGATGTGAAACACTACGGCTTTTGCACAACAGGTTCAGCCTACCAGTAGGAACACGCAGTGTTGGCTACCTCACCAAACTACTGGAACCTACATTCAATGAAGCACAATTTGAAGAACAATTCCTACAGTGGGAGTATGACATCAACCGCTACGAGAAAGACAACGGCACAGCACTACCAGATGGAGTGAAGATTGCAATACTACTCAACAAGACCAAAGGAGCACTTCAACAACATCTCCAACTACGTGCTGGACAGATCACGAACTACAACGAGATCAGAGTTGTCATCCTGGACTACTACAAGACCATATCTGCATTCTCAAGAGCGAGCTCAGCGGTTGGCAAAAACTACAATGGTGGAACAGCACCCATGGACGTGGACAACATTTGGAGGAAAGGAAGACACTACAAAGGCAAAAGCAAATATGGAGGCAAAGGATCCTACAAAGGAAACAAAGGAAAAGGCAAGTACAGAAGCAAAGGCCACTACAAAGGATTTGACAAACGAGAATGGCTACAACAAACGAAGGAGGATGCAACAAGGATTTAACAAAGGAGGATGCAACAAGAATGGCTACAACAAACGAAAAGGAAAAGGCTACGGATCCAAAGGCTACGGATCAAGCAAAGGCTACAAAGGCCAAAGCAACTACGGCAAGACAAAAGCATAAGGAGACAGCAACTACATGACATGCCACAGATGTGGCAAACCTGGCCATTGGGCGCAGGATTGCAGAGTGCCGGTTTGGCACATCGGAGAAGGAGAAGAACTACCTCAAGACATGCACGACACTTCGGATTGTACTACGAAGGAGAAGAAGGACATGGGCCCGTTGTCTGCTCCTGTAGTTGGTTGCGCTGATGCTGCTGCTGGTTCTCCTGACATGTCGTAGTAGTTGGGCATGTGGTTGCCTGTGCAGTTGTAGTACTTACTGCTGTTACTGGAGCTCCCCTATGCTTAGGATCTCAGCTCCGCTACCACGTGAAAAATAAGTCGATACTTTACTACAAGTGCAAATGTTGTTCTTGCTGTCACAAACACAAATGTAGTTTCCCAGCATGCACTCTTTTCCTTGTAGACTCAAGGCCTGCGGTCGTGTAGTGTACATCATGCATGTGCAAGGGACAAGTAGTACAGCATGATATTTGACATCACTCTTTCTGTCCTTCCGTCGGTCCGTCCGTCTGTCCGTCTGTCTGTCTGTCTCTCTCTCTCTCTATCTGTCTGCCTGCCTGCCTGCCTGCCTGCCTGCTTGGCTGGCTGGCTGACTGGCTGGCTGGCTGGCTGGCTGGCTGGCTGGCTGGCTGTCTGTCTGTCTGTCTGTCTGTCTGTCTCTGTCTGTCTGTCTCTCTTTCTGTCCGTCTGTCCCTGTCGTCTCCTTCTCTGTCTCTGTCTCTGTCTCTGTCTGTCTCTGTCTGCTTTTGTCTGTGCTCTGTCTGTCTCTGTCTCTCTGTCTCTCGGTCTCTTCCTCTCTGTCTGTCTGTCTCTGCCTCTGTCTGTGTCTCTCTGTCTCTCTGTCTCTCTGTCTCTCTGTCTCTCTGTCTCTCTGTCTCTCTGTCTCTCTGTCTCTCTGTCTCTCTGGCTGTCTGTCTGTCTCTGTCTGTCTCTGTCTGTCTCTGTCTGTCTCTGTCTGTCGTTCTGTCATTCTGTCATTCTGTCATTCTGTCATTCTGTCTGTGTGTCTGTCTGTCCGTCGGTCTGTCTGTCTCTCTGTCTGTCTGTCTCTCTGTCTGTCTCTCTCTCTCTCTCTCTCTGTCTGTCTCTGTCTGTCTCTGTCTGTCTCTGTCTGTCTCTGTCTGTCTCTGTCTGTCTCTGTCTGTCTCTGTCTGTCTCTGTCTGTCTCTGTCTGTGTCTGTCTGTGTCTGTCTGTGTCTGTCTGTGTCTGTCTGTGTCTGTCTGTGTCTGTCTGTGTCTGTCTGTGTCTGTCTCTGTCTGTCTGTGTCTGTCTGTGTCTGTCTGTGTCTGTGTCTGTCTGTCTGTCTGTCTGTCTGTCTGTCTGTCTGTCTGTCTGTCTGTCTGTCTGTCTGTCTGTCTGTCTGTCTGTCTGTCTGTCTGTCTGTCTGTCTGTCTCTGTCTGTCTGTATGTCTGTCTGTCTCTGTCTCTCTCTCTCTCTCTGTCCGTCTGTCTGTGTGTCTGTCTCTTGTCTGTCTGTCTGTCTGTCTTTCTGCCTCTGCCCGCCTGCCTGCCTGCCGGTCCGTCTGTCCCTGTCTCTGTCTCTGTCTCTGTCTCTGTCTCTGTCTCTGTCTCTGTCTCTGCCTCTGTCTCTGTCTGTTTGTCTCTTTCTGCCTGTGTCTGCCTCTGTCTGTCTCTGTTTGTCTCTTCGTCTCCTTGTCTCTCTGTCTGTCTCTGTCTTAGTCTCAGTCTCTGGCCCTGTCCTTGTTTCTGTCTCTGCTTCTGTCATCTTCTGTCTGTGTGTCTGTCCCTATCTCCGTCTGCGTGGTTGTCTGTCGTGTCTTCTCTGTTTTCTCTGTCTTCTCTTCTCTGTCTTCTGTGCCTTCTCTGTCTTCTCTGTCTCTCTGTCTGTCCGTCCATCTTTGTCTCTTGCCTGCTGGTGTTTATTCTCACAATGAAATCCCGGGCTTCTGGAGTCGCAGCCTGACATGTGTCAAAAAGCCTTGTAGGGATCAAAACGGTGTTTGCTCAGTTTCAGGCAGCTCGCGCGGCGAATTGCCCCTTTATCTGGCTTGCGTTGTATGCGCGAATGAGCACAACCTTGTTGGCTCCTGAAAATACAGCTTCAGTCTATCTTGGAGCTATTCGGCATGTTTGCCAGCAGTTTCGCACGGGCCCAGTACCGATTTCCTGATATGCTCAGGATGCACCCAAAAGAAGAATCACTCAACCGCACTTCTCAAAGCCAGCTGATGCGCAAACAAAGCACCTTGTTTGCGTTTCCCCGATCGCAAAGCAGTAAAATGGTTCGCTGAGTGAAAGGTTCGAGCGACACCCCATGAAAGGATCGAGCACGAATTTGATTTTGGAGTTCACCGGGGCCCAAGCATCCAAAAAAAGGAACCGTGAGCCCGAAACTTATGTTGGTACCGAGATACGATACGATTTGTTCTGGGGGCGATTTTTGCGCTCTGTTCAACCACCGCACTTTTCAAGCAGCTGCTTTCTCTGGGTTCTTTGCCCCAATAAGAGTCCCTCGAAATGAAAGTCCCTATAGGCATACAACTCTAGATTGGTTTGCGAGCTGCTCGCATTTCAACTGATCCGTCGGGCTTCGCAGGGTTTGCCAAGCCGATGATTTGTTAAAGCCTTCACCTCGTTGGTCGCTGTGTTCCACAAGGTGGCAAACAAGTTGCGCGCGCTGGGCCGGTGCTTCCTGGGTGTGCCAAAGCGTTGTATTTGGTGTCCTTCTAAACTCCAAGGTTTGCAAGACCAGGGGTTTTGAGGCGGGAGCGGGCGCCGAGGGGTTGTATACGTACATGAGCAAGTCGCACTCCTTTGCTTTCCCTTCACCTATCCGGAAAGGACTTCGCATGCGCAAATCAAATCGACTTACACGTGAATGTAAAACAACGTTGCATACAATGTGAAGAAAATAACGGAAAACCCCTCGCGCGGTGCCTGCGGTAAGCAAAAAGCTGCAGAATGTTGTGAGTCTAGGAACCTTTCAAACAGCCGTGCTTGCAAAACAGAAGCACACCCAGCATGTGTGAGAAGTTTAACGTGACAACATGTGGCAAGCTGCTAAAAGACTGACTGACTGACTGAGAGTAAAGTGGAGTGGAGTGGAGTGGAGTGGAGTGGAGTGGAGTGGACTGGAGGGAAGGGGAGCGGGGTGAGTGTGAGTGTGAGAGTGGGTTGGTGGGTGGGTGGGTGGGTGGGTGGGTGGGTGGGTGGGTGGGTGGGTGGGTGAGTGGAGTGAGTGGAGTGAGTGGAGTGGATGGAGGGGAGGGGAGGATGTGTGTTCAAAACAAACCGTGCAGCATTCTGCGTCCCACGCAACCTGCAATGAGACAAGAAGAAACAAACTGCTCTTTACTTGAGGAGCGGGTGAACGAAAGCTAGCAGTTGTTGCATGAGATGGGTCGGTGACAGAGTGGATTCAGAGGTAGCTTGTGGACAACGAGAGGCCCGGCAAGATTCGTAGGATGCGACACGCAAACGCACATGGTGGCGTGGCAAACCTTGAAAAATGAAAACAACGAGAGGCGTCAGAAGCTGTCTTAAAGCACCTCTGGGTTCTGCATGCAGCGTGTGCAAAGATTCTTGCGAGGTGGTTTACCGAGAAGACTGAGGTCTCAAATGAACAAGCTGAATCGGTGGAACATGTAAAAGTTCGTAGCACCAAGTCCAAAACGGGCAAACCGAGACTGCTGAACACTGAGCCACTGCCCGGGGGGGGGGGATGGACCAGGGAGGAATCGAGCCTGAGACCCGGGGGGGGGGGGTCTAAATAATTGATGTTTTTCAATCTTTTCGGCTCAAATAATTGAAAAAATCAATCTTTCGGCATTTGAGCCCCTTACCTTGCTTACGCAAGGAGAAACTTCAGCTAGCTAAAGCTAGCTTTCGTGACTTGTGTACAGACATCCTCTGGGCATCGATTCCTGACATGCTCAACCCACTGCCTGAAACACAACCTTAAAATGGACCTGCCTGAGTTCATCTATGGCAAAATGCAAAACAAGCCAAGCGCTCACGTCCTGCTGCACGGTACTGTAACCCTTCTTTTTTGTTACGCTGGCTATAATGAGACAAGCTGCGAGCATTTGCTGGCTTTGCTGGCACCTTTGTCCAGAGAGAGACCAAAGTGGCATTAATCAAGGGGCCCAAATCCCAGCGCGCCTGCAAAAAGACTCTGTCTGGCACCTGCGACAAGTAAATGCTTTCTGTTTGGCACCCGGAGCTGATGGGGGCTGGACACTGGCAACGTCTCAAGCGAGAGCGTTGCATTGCTTCAGCTTCGGCTGAAGACCACCCAGCACGGCTGATTCACAAACCCCGGGCGAGCCATTCTCACCCCTTAAAACTCCAAGCCTTGGGGAAGTTAATCTTTTACAGACATATAGCCCATGTTACCCAAGAAGTTGAAAAGTTGTGTTTTTAAGAGGTAAGCATTGTTGGAGTTGGGCGAGCGACTCGCTGCCCGGGCCCAAGCCAGTCTGGACACCGCCCTGGTCCCACACTGGCGCTCAAAGCGCCGTCTACATGGACTCTACGCCGCACGCTGCGACGCCAGCAAGGGCGGAGCGCGAGGGCGGAGCCGCCCGGGAACCAAAGCCACACTGCAGGCACTAAAAGGCTCACAAGCTAAAACCTCAACTACACCTCGAGCGGTTACGCGCTCAAACGGTTGAATCGTCCTGGGGTTCAGCCCTCTGCAGGCAGGCATACAGTGCGTGCAGGAGCGGGCGAATCACGAACATCTGCCGAGGAGCCAGGTTTTGTGCAACAGCTTTCGACGGCACAGCCTGCTCCCCATCGCTCGCGCCTTCGACATCGTTGTCCGAAAGCCATCTGGCAGCGGTGTGCAAACATGCAAGTACATTAATTGGCGCGGAACGGCTCGGCCAGAGACGTGTCAAGACCGGAAGGGAAGGAAGACGCTTTAGAAGGCATCAAGTGTACTGTGTGAGTGTTGGTGTTTATTCCCTTTAGACGTTGCTTGGGTGCGCCCGCTTCCGCGGGCCGCTCCGTGCTACGTAAAAGGAAAAGTGTTCCTTGCGCGGACTTCCGTGCACGTACACCGTGCATGTTTTTCATCGTTTGCTGCTGCATCCTTCCGCGGCTTATGTGCGGCAAGCGCGGTTCTGAATCGAACTAGGCAAACACGACGGGTGCACGCCACTGGTGGGGTTGCGAAAGCGCCTTCCGCAAATATAACGTTGATTACACATGGGCTCGCCGAGCTTGGCTGGCCCCGATCACATAGCTCACCATGTATTTCGTGGCAACACTTATAAAGACTTGACTCCAAGCCGCACCAGCCATCTACACGCACTGAGGCCCCCGCAGCTTCTCCGTGGCCTCGGACAAAAGATGCGATGCGGCCAGCGCCCAAGATCCTTCTGCGGGCTGCCACGGTACATGTTTTTCGTCGCTTGCTGCGTCCTTCCGCTGAGCTTTCGCAGGAACTCGTCACTGAGCCGGACTAAGGCAGCGCGCCTCGCTGGGATCTTTCCGCTTTTTACAAAGCTCAATTCTCTTGGGCTCGCTGATCTTGCGCCAACCCCGATCACATAGCTCGCCACGTTTGCCGTGAAAACACTTCTGAGAACTTGAATCCTGGCCACGCATGTGCTAAGGCCCCCGAAACTTCTGCGCGGCCTCGTACAAAAGATCGGATCACACGTGGCCGGCGTCCAAGCTTTAGCAGCACCTCGCAAGGCCAGCCCCACTCTTGGAGCTGCGTGCCGACTCTGTCACTTAGTAGTCGGACTAAGACAAAGGGCATGCGTCTCGCCAGGATGCGAACGATTAAGAGCTTTCCGCTATTTGCAACGTTGATTTCTGATGGGCTCGCCGTAGTCGGGCTCGCCATTTTTGAAGTGGAACAACTTATAAAGACCTGACTCCAGGCCATACCCGACATGCGCTGAGAAAAAAAGGTCACACTCGGTCGGTGTCCAAGCTTGAGCAGCACCTCACAAGGCCAGCCCCACGCTTCAAACTGCATGCCTGCTTTGTCACTGAATCGGACTAAGGAAAGCATGAAGAGCATAAGCGCCTCGTGGGATTATGGGCTCTTTCGCTATTCACGATGTTGACTTCTCCTGGGCACGCCATTGGGTTCGCCGTTGTTGCAAAGCCTTGCCTGCAGGCCACACTGCCTGTGCATCGACACGCACTGACCCTGCAACTTGTGTGTGGCCTCAGAGAAAATATCACTCACCCAAACTTTTGCACGACATCACAGGGCCAGGGTGATCCAGATCCATGGTGTTTCTGCCAACTTGCTATGCGGCGCTTTGTCACCAAGTTAAACCGGCCTCTGTCTGCAATCACCGGCCAATCCTTTCACGGATTTCTGAGAGCAGAATCCCCATCCCTTTAAAGTAGGGGGCGTTTGATAATGCAATTGACTGTACCTGTTCGAAGTCCCCAACGTGCCTCGGCCCGTGTATGTTTGCAAGATATCGGTACGAACAAGCAGCGAGTTACATGTTCAATGCACGCAAATAAATGCAGCTTCCATTTTTGGACGTCCCCCCTCATTTTCGGCCATTTAGGGGGTGGGGATCGACAAGTCTCATGAAGCAAGCGTGTTTTCTGTCGGGCGCCACTCGCGCGTGTGCTGTTTCTGATGCCCAGCCTCAAGCCGCGTGAATTCGAGCGCGCGAGTCGGTGGGCTTTCAGAGCTCGAACAAAAATCGGTCAAGCGCAAAATCACGAAGACTTCAACGGGGTCCAAACAGGCCGCTTCTGCGGTGTACTGCCCAGATGGCTGACACCAGCAGCAGACATTGAGTTGTGGCCAAAGAGAGATGTGAGTCGAGGTAAACCTGCACAATCATGCCATTGACTTGAGGGCAACGCCAAAGAAGCTATGTGGCGCCCTGTTTTCCCTGTTGCATTTGGTTCCCTAAGAATGGCACGAGGACCAAGTGCTCATTCGCGCGGGACAAGTCCATATCGTTTCGACTGATGCTAGGTGTGTTGTGCTCCCAAAGCTTCAAAGCTTGCACGCCAAGCACCCGCAAGTGCACCGAAGGTTCATCTCTCCCTCAGCTCGAGATGTCCTGGTCACAACCAAGGACAGGCGATTATCGCAAATCAAAGCTGACCGGCGCCGAAGGAGCAGCATGCTAAACGGGGCGATCCGAAACGTTGCAAGGACTCCTTGTGGCATGACTACGATGGTTGGAGCATCGCTCGGCAACTTCCCGGAAACGCTCGGAACCTGGCGTGCTGAAATCTGAGCTGGCATCGCTACTAAGTGCGCGTTGTCAGCTTGTCCTGACCACCGCCATACAAAGCAGTGCGTCGCTTCTGGCTGCCAAGTTCTGTATGCGAGTGGTGCGGCGCAACGGCAGAATCTGCAATCTCATGGCTCCACGCAAGGCAAAACAGTGCGAACTCAGCGATGGAAATACCAAGCTGTATTTCTTAAGCCCATCTTAGGCACGTGCAGTGCTGAATCCCAAGGCGACCTGCAAGGCTGCGTTGTCAAATCTCTGGTTGGCAAAGCCTTCTGTCTTGCAAGGTCTGCTTTCCAACAAGCGCACGGCGGTGACGGACATGAGTCGATCTTGAGCAAATGAGATAGTAGAATCAGGGGCGCGCTCCCACACGCGACAAATTGCGCAAGCTTCCGTCGTCGCTGGACAAGCATTCCAACATGCCGCTGGGCCCCGCCGAATCTGCAGGCAGACTGCAGCGGACATGCAGAGGTCAACAAGACAACCGGTAGCCAACATGCTGAATGAGTTCTGGCTATATCAGACGTTGCAACGCCATACAAAATTGCATATTCATGAATGCTACCTGAAGTGGGTCCTTGTTGCGTGCTCACTGTTGTGCAACCAGCCAGCAGCAAACTGAAGCTGGCCTAGCCTTGGTAGCTCTCAAATCAGCCCTTATGACCAAAACTCAGGAGCTTAGGGGGAAACGTGGCCTGCTCGATAAAGCTCGTGTTCTACACAAAACATCAACTACCATAGGGAGGTGTCAAATAACAACATCCTGTCAGAATGGCACCCAAACGCCGCCTTGTGCCTTGCCAAGTCTGCGATAGGACGGTGTTGCTGTTGCGAGGCTTCGCGACAAAACAAAGGCTTCACAGAGTAGTGGCTTCCCGCATGTGTTTGAACCTAGCCAGACCTAGCCAAACCCTTTTAGCAAGCCTGCGCATTCGCCTGCGTCAAGCTGTCAGATTGAACAGCTTGGATTTCACTTCCGGTGTCCCATCTGCTTCTGGGCATCGAGCTGCACGAACTGCGGGCTTCCGCTCTGGCTGACAATGAACTTCCAAGGCTGCAATTGCCAACATCATGTCGACGTCAGAATGACACCCACACGCCACCTGTTGCCTCGTAATGTCTGTGTGAGGACAGTTGCACAAAGGCAACAAATACATATTCCTGATGGGCTCGGGCAAAACAGGCATGTCACTTGGGGTTGCGTAGCGTGCCCAATCTGTCAAGCTGAAACAATGCTTCAAGAAGAAATATGTTGAAACTCCTTTTGTTCCCCTGTCAACGGGGTCGCCGTAAGCAATCCTGTTCGAAGCGTCCTCAGTAAGGTTGAGTCTTGGCAGCATGCTTGTACACATCGAGGATTCGCAGACAAGATGCAAAAAGCTGCCGCCTGATGTGCCTACACAGATTGCCAAAAGGGATTCTGTCTGGGACCAACTGTTTTCAGGGCCCACCTTGCAAGAGCACTGTCACCAATCCTTTTGATGAAGCCCAAACTAATTTTGAGCGGACAAAGCCTCCAACCCAGGCGTTGCAAACAAATGGACGACTGAGAAGACATTGGGTGCCGTGGAATTCAATGTCTTATTGGTTGCAATTCGCTATCTGCCGGTGTTAGCCGGCTGGGACAGTGGAATGACTGAGGCAGGTTTGGGTTCGCTGCCCAATGCTCCCTGCACCTGACTCGATCACAAAATGCACTTGCTGCGGCAAGCCATGTGCGAGTGAGGCTAGGCAATGAGATGCTGCACGGGGCGACGCAGCCAAGCAAACGCACATCCGACAGGTCGGCTTCCTGGCGCTAAGGGGGAGTGGTTGGGGGGCAGGGGTCAAATTGACCAAATCGCGGTGCTGTGACCATTATCACAGTCTAAAACACGCAATCGAAACCCGCGCGGTCGGTACCACTCAGGCACCAGCACTCAGCAAAGCTCTGTAGCTCTCAAAACCGCTCTTCAAGAAAAAGACCCAGGCGTGGCCAGTGTTTTTCTTGGCTGAGCCTGAAAATCTCAAAGTCTTCGATGCTTTGCTTGTTCACATATGTGAGGGCCGAATAAAGCCACGGGAATTTCCCTCCGTCAATGGCGCCACCTACTGCAAGCGCCTCCGGCCCAAAATCCGACGCAGTACTGTTTGCTTTGCAATCTTGTAGCACGCCTGGCCTTCAAGTGGCAGGGCTTGCTCGAGGAAAATCAATTGACAAGGGGGGATTTCTCAAATCAAGGGAGAAAGCATCAAACATGCGTTGTTGCTAAGCAATACTTTGTAACACTTCGGAGGGGCGAGTAGGCCTGAGTAAACATTAGTCAGTCTTAGTAAGGTTGTTTGAAGCCATTGGTGAGCCTCAACAACGCTTGGCTTGAAACATTGGTTCTGGAGCTGAGGCTTGGCAATATGTCAGTCACCGAATAAGCCACTCGCACAGCTAGAACGCTCAGGCTGCTCCTCCCCCAGATGGTTAGCAGCGTCTTGCAACACTATCTGGCGCCAGCGGAAACGTACAAGTAGCGTGCATGCAGCTTGCTCATCCAATTTGCTTTGACCCTTGCGGGCTTCTGCAAGGGTGTGCTCAGAAATGAACTTGCTGTTGCATCCAGGATCGGCACTGATGAAGTGTTGGTGTCCAGCCGCACATGCACGCACGCACACTGCCTCTTGTCTATGTCCCATGACGCAGTGGCCCACGTAGGCGAAAAGCACGTGCCCTGGTGGCCCCAATCGGGTCATCCTGTTCCCAAGTCAAGTTTCGTGAAAGCTGCGACTTCTCAAGACCACGGTTGGCATGTAGCAACTCCGAGTTTGTGCTTCAAGTGTGGCGGACTGGAATGCAAAGCAGCTTTCATCTTGGCAACTGAGCTGCAAAGTGAAATCATTTTGGTATGCGTAATTGCTGTATCCCTTGGGTCACACCATCCACCCGCCTGGGGAAACTTCGCTCTGCACGGACCCTGACTCGCGACGCCATCAATACTCTATCAGCCTCCCAGCAAACCGCCCCCAATCAGGGCGCGGCGATAGGCCTCTTCGCGTCTCACCCGCTCTCAACGCGTGCGGATGCCGAACACAAGAGCAGGGCCGGAAGCGGCTGCCCGGCCTTCGGGTTGTGACCTAAAATACAAACAAAGCTTCTTGTCGGCACAAACTGAAAGATATTTCAACAGAGCTTTCCACCGGATTGAGTTTGCGCTGCGCTCGGTCCAGCTGATGACATCAAAACAAAATCTCGCTTCGTTTCGCTTTGGAGTAGCCGGTCTTAGACATGCTGACTGATACTGGCTGGCCGGCAGAAGCAAGCAGCGCCGTTAGAAAGCTGGCCAAACGCAGCCGATCTGAACTGGGCTCATGCGAAGTGCTCGACGGTGCCAATAGACGCGGCGTCGCCAGCTGCGGTTTCGCGGGGGTATGGTCGCAAGCATGAAACTTAAAGCAACAAACGGAACAAACACCGATTCGGATGGGCATTCGCATTCTTTTGGCACTTTGGAAAGCGGAAGCATCCGCGCAAGATTGTGGAATTGAGGGGGTCCCCGCTCCAAAAGCAGGGCCACCCTTGCAATGTGGTTGAGAACCTCTGACTCTACAAGGTCAACAGTTTCTCCCTCATCGTTTTGCACGCCGCCGTTCCGCCTTTGACTGAGCGATTGGCTAAGAAGACTTCAACTGCACTGTTGCACGGGGACCGGTCACATGTCAGAGGAAGGCCATGCTCCCTTCCCTTGCAACGCTGTGAAGGTTTCACATCGTGGCGCATGCAACAACTCTGATTCCGGGTTCTCCAACTTGTCACTCAACAAGGCTGGCTCCTCTCCAATCAGGTCACATGGGGCTAGAGACAAGCACTCTCTCAGGACTTGCGCCGCGAGGGGGCACACACACAGGTGATTTGCGCGTGAGTCCATGGCTTCACGCCACGTAGGCGACATCGTCCTTGGCATTCGCTCCACAACCTCCATGTTGATGCTCAATTGTGTGGCTCAGAAAGGTTCCGCTGATTGTTCTGTGATTGTGACATCGACATGGTATGACAACTTACGTTTTCTCTTCCTATGAGGCTTTCCTAGCTTTGCAACCTTGATTGCTGTCGAGTTTGCCGCCCAACACACGTCCGAACAACACATCGTAAGCTAGTCATTTGCCTCGCCTCGGCCCGCAGGGCCGAGAAGTGGGAAGCTCCCTCTGTAAACCAAACGGAACCCCCCCCAAAAAAAAGCCTCGCTCGCCTCCAGCTGAGCCCCACCAGACGGACAAGCCCCCTGAACCGCCGTCAGCTCTTGGGGCTTCAGCTTTCGGGGAAGGCCGGCACCCCTTCCCCCCCCAGCAATCAGGCAGCCCCCATTCACTTTGTACAGCTTTCTTGGGGCTTCACCAAACCCCAAGCCCCTTGCCCTTGGACTATGGCTGTAGCTCTGGCTGGCTACAGCCTGGCCACGCATTCATGTGTCCATCCTCCCAACCCAGCCGCCTCGTTCCTGCGGCTGTAGATGTGGCCCTTAAAAAGTCACCTAGCCCCAGCCCCTTGCCTTTGGGCTGTCCTTGTGCCAAGCGGATACTTTCACACAAATGAAACTTTGACGCATGGGAGGCACGCACGTCGTTTCTTGCCAGCTTCCCCTCGCCACCTGGAGAAAAACATAATGCTGTACAATTTGCTTCTGGCAGTACACACACACACAGAGGCACACGCACCGCACTAAGCCACAAAACCAAACAATCTGCCCACATTGAGACGGGGCAACAGCCCGCGTTTTCCTGCGCAGCAATGGAGCAGCAACTGCAGCATCCCGCCTCAGTCGGATTTTGATCCGGTGCCCAACACCTCCAAATCGAGATGTATTCAGAAACTGGCGCCAAAGTTGCGGCCTTCTTTGCGGCCCCCCCAAAAGTCAAACTCTGCAAACTGCGTGGTTTACATTACTATAGGCAGGTCCAGGTTGATCGTGTTTGCAACCATTCGCAGGACATGCGCTTTGGCCGCTTCGGGATTGAAGAGGCCTTTTTGCTGGCTTGATTGTTGGTTTGATTGTCAGTCTCGCTAAGCTTCCGGGATACGCAGATATTCATTCAAGCTGTTTGCAGAAGGCATAAACGCATTGCCACAACTTGCTGATCTTGCTGGTGCTTGCGCAGCCAATCACAATGATAGCATCGAAGCCGCGAGCAAGCAAAAGCTTCAATCTTGAAACGTTGAAAGGGTCCAAGGACAACTGATGCTCGGCTTTTAGAACTTGGGTCTTTTCTGGTCATATCGAGACGACGGATGAATGCAAAGGTCAAAACATATGGTTTTCTTAGGGTGGGAGCTTTGAGCAAAGCTCAAAGGCCGCCATCCATTTCCGGACCCTCGATCACTTTATCGGGCTCTAAGCAGTTGTTGAGTTTGTTTCGGATGTTCAGCGAAACAACGGCAAATGGGTAGAAACATGCTGTCGGGTTCAGTGTTGCAGTGTTGTTCCGGAAAATCGACGCAACCTGCGCAGAAGTTGGCAGGACATGAGCGGAACTGGCGGAACTCGTGAGAATGAATACAAACCCCTTTCCCATTCAGCATTCTTCACAACATTTACATTGCTGAATGAAACAAGTGTTTTCTTGCACAGGCTGTAAAAATCACAAACATGTGCTTGGGGAGGTCAGGGTGCCAGATTTTGTCACAAGTGTAGCCGAACTCAAGTGGCACCCTTGTGGGGTTCCTTTTACACATATGCTCTGGAGGAGCACCCAACAGCTGTTTTTCAGAGAGCCAATCACACCAAGAACAGTGTTTCGAGGAGCGCTAAAGGCTGGCTGACAAAGCTGTTTGCCAAAAAGTGAAGCAACTGAGCTTCAAAGAGGGCCTAGCATCCCTGGGCTTACCATGGCTTACCCACACTTCTTTAATGTTGGACATGCTTTTGTAAATGGGGGGTCTAGTACAGAATGTGCATTTTCTAGGGTGTTGAATGATGATATTTTCTCGAGAAATATCTCCGGGGAAAAACTTCAAAGCCGTAGCCTTTTGCTTTCGAACGGTGTGTCCAGGTCCTCTTCAATCTGACTGCTTTTTGGGGTCTTCTTTCATGTCAAGGTCTCTTTGCGCTTTTCCAACGAACATTTTTCCTGACCCAAGGCTCCGGACGGCCTCCCAAACGCCGCGCTCGGGGAGCCATGGGAGCCGAGGCAAACCGCTCCGAACATGAGACATTTTATCACATTCACACGACGAAGCTCGTGGTGGAAGCCCCTCGTTGCAACAAATCCTGTTGCCCCAAAACACCATGTTGGCTTGGGTTGGACTTGAGCTCGCGTATGCTTGGTTTCATGCAATCTAGTAGATTCTCCCTGGAAAGACGTGTGGCAGGGGGAGTCACTCCGATGTTCCGAGACCAAAATGATGCTGAAGCTCCCCCAAACTGGCTCCCGAAATGACATTCGGGCAGGCGATTCTAGCGATTCTAGCGGTTGGGGTTGATGCTTGCGTGAAGGGCTGCACCACCTGCATTCTCGCTCCCAGTGAAACCCAAAACAAAACCAGCCATTGTTCTTTTAGTTGGTGGTTCCCTTAACTGCCTACTGTACCGGAAATGGAATCGGTGGGGGCGTTGCGTGCCATGCGAAATTCCCGAGACCCTCCTCTTTGGGGTGCCCGACGCTCGGCATGTTGGGAGCGGTCATGTTCCACAAAGATGGGCCACGGGGGGCCGAACGCCTCGCGGCTTTCGGCAGTCGCAGCTGATCCGAATACTCATGTTCATTCTGCTGGTTTCCTGTATTGCCCATCATTTCCCTGATCCCTGTTATGACTTTAAAGATTGGTTCATGCGTGGATTCTGTTTCAAGTTGACCTTTTTCGTCACCGTGCATAGGCAAGGCATAGACAGTCCAGCTCTCCCTGAATCATGGGAAACAACTTCACGAGCTGAAACTCATACTTCAAACCCTAAGGTCCAGCAATCTAAAATGTATTTTGATCCTTGTTTGGCCCTTGAGTACATCAACTCTGGGAAAGAACCGCCACGCCAATTTCAGGGCACAGTTTGTGCTGGCTTCGCAACGCGGCAAGGGCCGCAGCTCCGACAGTCGTGTCGGTTGGCATCTTTTGGATACAGTTAACCCTCTGGCTGGTTGAAAGGTTGAACTTTAAAGGTTGAAAGGTTGAAAATGAAGCCAAACAATAATAGTTGAACAGCTAAGCCCGAAAGGACAAAGCAAGGCAACAAAACCAGCAACCCCCAACGACTGCTTGTTCCCAGGTCCAAAACCTCTCATTTGCTGTCCAAAAAGCAGTCTAAGCCTGATGAGGTCAATTGGTGTTCCTATCGAACACCAAACCCGCCTCGGCTCCGAAGCCCCC
>CAUJNA010003516.1:442500-457500 GCA_963377175.1 Effrenium voratum | reverse complement strand
CCATCCAACACCCGAGGGCCCACGGCCCATTCATTGAATGCCCCAAATATTGCAAGTAGGGAGACGCTTCATTCACCGCGTTGGGGATGGCATGGTTCACTTGTAATAGGGCATCCGCCTGGTCCCTGGGCCGCAGGCCCAGGCTGCAATGCCTGCAGCGCTTGGTTCCTGGGGCGAGACATACCGGAATTCTAGCAGCAAGACCGGTCAAAATGACTTGCTTCTCCATTCCACCCGAATGAACCATTCGGGTGGACATTTTGACCGAATGGAGAACTAATTAGGGAGGACCTCGAAGTGGGCATCCATTTGCCAGGCTTCCAGAAATGTGTACAAAGTTTCTACCAACCAAGCTAGACAATATATGAGCTTTTCCCGCGAACAAAGCAAAAACCTCAACACATATCGCAGGCTACGACAATGAACGTTATGTGACGTGCATGTCAGGAGGTGTCTCTTGTGTACTTGGCGTTGCAACCATGGAGTAGGGACCAGTGGCGGAGAGTATAAAGACTTGCCAATGAAGCGTTGGCAAGCGAGGCGTCGCCGCATTTCGCTATTTGAATCATCCAACGCGAGATTGCGGCGATGCCGAAGAAACACTGCAACAAACAAACAACAGCAAAGAGGGGAGCGAGTGTAGGCCTACGAGCAAACCGGCAATGGCATAAAACACGTCCAAGGCTATTGATGAGCTTGGGTTGCAGCGAGGTATGTCTAACGGATAAAACATGTCAAATAACGTACATGTAACAGGCCTCCTGACCAATGGACTTTCCAAAGCGGTCAGTCAACCAGTTGCAGACCGTGTATGTGCTCTCTTCTGCCAAGACTACTCGGTTCCCAAATGACCTTCTTCAGCCCAGCTGCTGCAGCCGTCACCACAGAAGACCCTGAGGATCTCAGCGCCTTCGGGGCCAAGCTAAAGGCCCTCCGACCAAACGTGACTCCTGCTGTAGGCCGGTCTTGGACCCACTGCCAAGAAATACCATGAAATGACTACGTTGCAAAAGTGCCGGTTTTCTCAAAACATCAAAGGATATCAAATTGAAGTACATTGCTCTGTTGGTTGGACAAATCCACCCTCTCAAGACTTGGTCGGATATCCCCACTTGCGAGTCCAAGTGGTGTGAAGTTGGTAGCACACCTATCTACGGAATTGCACCCACGCTGGGAAGTGTCGACTTGTCTGTCATGCTTTTTGGGAACCTCATGGCCATAGTACGAGGTTCTGTGCGGAACTCATAGGTTCAGAGTTGCTTTGGGCCCCAGCCGCCAAAGCTAAGCAAGAGCAAGTCACTGCAAAACACGGCAAATAAAGCAGAGCGCAAAGCAGAGCGCAAAGCAAAGCCAAGGAAGCAAAGCAGGCAAGTTGCAGGCAAGCAAGAAAACAACACACACAAGCAAGCAAGCAACCAAGCCAAACAACCAAGTCCAACCCAACCAAATAGCAGGCACAAACAAACAAAAACATTGATCAATGGCTGAAACAAAAAACATGTGATGGTCCGGATGTGCCCTAACGCTGTCGCATGAAGGCCTTCCAGGCGAAGTTCCGGGCACTGCCCAGCCAAGGGCTTGAGCGATCCATGTCCAGGTCCTGGTGATATCATCTTTTCCCATAGGAATCTGACCCGGTTTGAAGAACCCAAGGTCAGCTGTCCCTTAAAGGCGAACCTTGAACCACATCGGCCCACAAAAAAGAAAGCTACATAGTGTCGTATGTTCAGACCCCGGTTCACCTTCTACCCTGAATTGTAACACCGCTTGAACAAATGATCGAACTCCATGCTACCGGCCTGACACGTTACGGACGTCTGTTAGTCTTGCACTTCAGGTAAGGGATGGCCAAACCTGGCGAGTTGGCACAGAAAAGTCCTTCGGCCTTTGGGTTTGGCGGCATTTCGGCGAAGAACAAATGCCAACAAAACGTTTGAAGTTTGCCCAACAGGTAAATGGGTGGCGGCTGGTGGCGAGAATCCGGGCTTGCACTCCAGTCCGCGCAAGCAAACGAGGACAAATAACAGGCCCTAATCACCATATCTACAGGGCCGAAAGCAACGCCGCTGCATTCACAACATGTCTGCATGGCAAGGGCAACAACACACTTTCCCAACAAGTCAAAGGTTCAAGATCCAGCCCAATAGCAGCCAAGGCAAAATCAGGATGGTCCTTTTGGCCACCCTTGCTGGAGACCGGCAGGAATTGCTACAGCTCTTGCCCCTGCATTTTCCAGGAAACGATAGTCCAAGGAGGACAACCTTGAATTGGATTGTGGCCGCCGTTTCGGGTGCTGGGCATGTGGGTCCTTTCCGGTTTGGGGCGTTGAACAGTGGCACAGCAGACCGAAGCTTCTTTGTCTTTTTTGGGGGGGAGGGACCCCTATTTTGAAACAAACCTAGAAAACCCGGAGTGGAGAATTTTTGCTTTTTGCCGTAACTACATAAAATTTAGTCGCTTCCATCAAAAAACGCATTTTCCTTCAAAACCGCCCTTGGGACACTTGCCTAGAACAGGGTTCGGCAAAAAAAGCCTTTGTCTCGCCAAAAAACGCGGACTTAGGAAGATCGAGGTATCCTTCTGAAAGGAAAAGCAAAGAGCACAGGGTCCAAACTCGTGACCCTTGCTTCAACCATGCTCATGTCACACGGGTTGGGGGTTTGTTTACACCACAAAGTTGGCAACCAAAGACAAGCCAGGGTCCAACGGCATATATAATACATACTGTTGACAACCCCTATTTGGCTCCTGAAAAAACCATCTAGCCGAGTGTTGATTGGCTTTCACCAGCTCAGGGCTTTGTTGCGGTCACTTGTGCCAGAGACACTGCGCCAAATGGATTCTGGACAATGCTTTGGATGAAGCCAAACGTCGATTCTACCTGCGGTGTTTCGTTTCTACTAGGTCCATTTAAATTAAAATGACATCCTCACAACTACACAGCTGATGAATGCAAGGGGTTGCCCTTCAAGCGCGTGTGCCATGATAAGCCCTCATTATGATCGAAATTCATGGCTATCCCTCAACAATAAATAGATTTGCCTTAATGACAAAGGCTTTGGACAGAAAGCAAGTGGACCACCCTCCAAACTACAGAGGTGCTTGCAATGGCAGCAGTGCTTTCCGCCATGGAACCCGGGAGTAGCAAGCAACCTAGTGGCAGTCAGACCCCGTCCTGAAGGGCTGCCGAGGTGAACAGCGCCCCCAAGGAAAAGTGTTGCTCGAGTTGCGGCTCGTGCAACCGCGGACCACCTGGCTCTCATGGAATGAAGCGCTGCAACAGAGATTGACTGCAGCTTTACAATCCTGAACCCTCTAAAATGGTGCACGTGGATGTATATATATATATAGTGTTTTTCAAATGAGATGTTTAAGCTGCTGCTTCTTGCCTGGGCGACAAACAGCATGCGTGCTTGTGTGTGTGTGTGTGCTTGTGTCTTTGTGTGAGCGTGTGGTTGTGTTTGTGTAATTGTGTGTGCTTGTGCGTCTGTTTGTGTGTTTGTGTGCGTTTGTTTGCGTGTTTCTGTGTGTGTGTGTTTGTTTCGTTGTTGTTTGTCTGCCTGCCTGCCTGCCTCCCTGCCTGCCTGCCTGCCCGCCGTTTTTTGTTTTGTTTTTTTTGTGTTTATTTCCTTCTTTCTGTCTTTCTTTCTTCATTTATTTATGTCTTTGTTTCTAGTGTTTGCGTGTTACTGTCACTGTGCGTGGTTGTGTGTTTATGTGCCTATGTGTATGAATGTGTAGTATGTGTCTAGTATTGCTTATGTCATTATGTGTGTATGCGAGCATATGTACGTACGTGTGTAGTTGTGTGTGTGTGTGCATATATGCTTCTCTGGACAAGATCTTGCCTCCATAACTTTGGCCCAAAGGGTGGGCCAATGTGTCAGATTCCTGACTGACACAACCTCCAGGTAAAACCATGTGTGTGAAACCAGTCCCGGAACATGCTATGCTTCTCCTAAACATTCCAAAGCGGCTGACTTGTTCTGGTGCAAAGGCCGAGCTTCGTCCAAGTCATCTTGCCATGCACAGTGCAACAAGCGAACACCAAGGATCAAAGATGTGAGCAAGTAGCCTCATGCATCCTGCATATATTGGTGCACGCCATTTCTCCGTCCACTGGGAATAGTTGATGTCCTGCTTCGAGCTAGCCTCTAAAGTTCTAAAGCTCCTTCCTGAACCACTCCATCCAGGAAATTAGAAACGAGTGGACGCTATTGCTTGCCCAAGCTAGTGCAAGCTTGGTGTAAAAACACCAACAATGATTTATACGATAAAAACACAACCAACACCTAATCAAACAATAGCAGCATCATCTAAATGGCCAACATGTTGTAAGACTTATTTCCTGTATGAACTTATTCATGTATACGGTATACGGCAACTACGTAAACATACATGTTTGACCTCATAGAATTTACAAACTGTTCTATGTCGTCTGCCAATCATGCCTGATCGCGCATGTTTAATAAACTACTTCCCAGTTTTGTTTACCTTTGAACACCATATCTGCCAATACACACTCTCATAAACCAACTCAACAAATCGATGTTGCTTCCTTCTGCAGCGCATGTTGCGCGAGATCTGCTCCATCTTGCGGCTTATCCCATCCGATCCAACACGCGGCTTGGCCTGGTGCCGAAGACCCTGCAGCCAGCTGCCGAAGGGCAGGGAACCTCCCAGCGACAATGGCCATCTCCGGGCACCAAATGGAAGTTTTGCAAAAACGTGGACACCTTTTGGTTGGTATTTCAACATCAACCAGAATCAACCAGAATCAACCAGAATCAACCAGAATCAACCAGAATCAACCAGAATCAACCAGAATCAACCAGAATCAACCAGAATCAACCAGAATCAACCAAGGTACATCAGCCAAAAGGTAAATACCAACCAGAGGTAAATCAACATGAAGAGGGAACAGAGGTAAATCAACCAAAATCAACATGAGTTGCAGTCTCCTACAGAGCAACTGCTACCAAATGGACAAATATTGTTAGCACGCCGAACCGGAAAGGATGAAGTCCTGTAAACGGGAAGCACGTCCTGGAAGGAGGCAAAGCAAAACTTCGGCATGCAAAATTAGTTTGGCAACTTCATGCATCTGGTGATCCGAATGTCCATGGGATCGAACTTTGTGCAAACACCGTGTGGGGTGGATCAAAACTACAAACGAACAGGCTCACTTGCCCCTGAGGCGCCCGCAGGCGAGGCAGGTAAACCATCTTGGCGAACTTCGCGGGGGCGAGCACGGGCACCCCTCCAGTGGCCTGACTCATGGGCAATTCAGGGGGCGCCTGGGAAGCAGAGGTGTGCGTTTCGTGAGGGTACCCGTTTTGGGGATGGTTTAAACCCTATATTCACACATGTGGACCTGGCTTGAAAGGCTTAGGCGGTTCTGCTTCATGATCAACTGGATGGGTGTTTTCAATCCTTTGGCCGAATGGATTGAACAACGCCGGAGATTCGTTGTCCTTGTTGCAAATCGCTTCATGTACCCTGATCGCATAAAGTTTCGACTTACTGCCAGCCAGCAGTGCACAACAAAGGTTCCTCATTCTCTCGAAGGCCAACATGGCCACCGCTCGTTTCATCGGCGTGACTGCAAGAGATAGCCCGGGGTGGCTTATGGTTCTACAGCTTGGCCGCCCGGCCGCCAAAAGTAACGGCTTTGGAAAGTAAGCCACCGTTCATGCATTGAACACTGGAGTTTGCGTCTACCCAAAGGAAAAAACTCAGACACTGCCGCTCTGCCGCTCTGACGCTGTGGTCCCTCGTGATTCTGTTTGTTGCAGGATGTTCGGGGAGTGTGAGGAACAACACTAGATGACTCAATACATTTGGGCTGTTGTGGACAAACCGTTAAAGCCACCAACAAATTACGGTCTCCAACAGAACAGCAGAACAGCTGGCTGAAAAGAAGCAGGCGAGCGGCATGACACTGCAAGCAAGAAACAAGAACACATACAAAGCAAGCAGGCAGGCCGGCAGGCAGCCCGGCAGGACGGCAGGCAGGCTAGCCAAATACAAAACAAAAAAAACTATCAGAAGTACAAATAAGCAAACAAAGCTGATCCCCTAAATTGGCAAGCAAATCCTTACAATTGTGTGTGTGAGCATTATCCAAGGTATCCCATTAAAGTTGCGAAACTAGCTCGCGAGAACATATGCTCATGTCAATGGTCCTGCGTTAATAAGAAGCTCGACTTCGTGCGCTCATTTTCAGATTCAAAAAATAATCCTATTTGTTCAGCACTCTATAGACTGCGGAAACCAGTCGACACATTCTATGGAACCCCTGTTAGGACCACACATGAAAATGTCCAAAGAGGGTACGATCTTTCCTCCCCACCTCTTTCGCAAAAAATGCATCTCATCCTCCCCACCAAAACAATCAAACCTTCAATCTGAGAAATTATCGGTACATGTGTGTATCTGCGCCATGGACTGATGGGATGTTGAACAAACATCCTTCAAAACAACTACAGAAAGTCGACATATTCCCAGCACCCCACCAAAAACAAGCATACTAAGTCCAATTCCCACACACACAAAAAACGAGTCCAGAACCTTGAGTCCAGATACAAACATGTCCAACCTTTCATGCCCAAACCTCTCCACAGAAACCTATCGGCTTCGACCCGTGTTCCCGCCTCCAGCAGCTCCAAGGCCTCCACCTGGCGTATGTGGGAGTTCGTTCCAGGCGGGAGCGTGCAAAATGCATATTGTATGAAACATACATAAAAACATATAGGTATACAAAAATATATGTATATATGTTTTACTATATATTCTACATTATATATTGTACATGTGTGAATTGTGAAGGTGAACACTGGTCTATTCCGTATGCGCATGTACATATGTGTTCATCTTTGCTTCATGCCTGATGTCATGCTCTCCGCCGTCAAGCAGGTTACAGCACATGTCCGCAAACTATTCCTTCCCGTGCCCGGAACTTCCCGGAGCCGATGCTTTGCCTCAATGGTGAGTTGGCTCTTGGCACCTGGCATGGTGCCTGGTGAAAATATGGTGGGAAAAGCCAGGGGGTAACGACCTCCGTTGCGGGTGGCGACCTCCAAAAATCAGCGACCTCCGAAGATCAGAACACAGGCACCACTGCTCAACTTTGCAGGTGTTTCACCCTCTCACAAAAAAACAAAAACGGGAGCAACATTGCCAGCTGGTTTTAACGAGACGTTTTAAGTTTCCATCACTGGAGCTCCGCACGTGTCGTCGGCCAATCCGTCCTCGCCTGGCGCCGGGGCTCTGAAGGCCAAAGGCCCTGTGGCACAAAGCCGCCACCCGCCTGCGCGAGGCGCGCGCGCGAGCGTGGCGGATTTGTGAACTTTGATCAATTTGGTGCATATGAATATGACAAATATGGTATGAATATGTATATTAATATACATGTGTGGTGTGTGTGTGTGTGTGTCTATGCTCCAGGTTCTAGGTCCACCCCCATGGTCATGTTACCCCCCCCTGGTGGAGTGGTTGTGGGTGAGGGTGGTTAAGGGTTGATTCAGGATTGATTCAGGGTTGATTAAGGGTTGGTTGAGTGTTGGCTAGTATAGAGCGAGTTTAGGCTGGGTTTGGAAATGGCTGAAGGGGCCAGTGTAAGCGGGGGGGGTCGAGCGGGACGTCCCGCTTCCTGCCAAGTTCGCAGGGGGCCCAAGCCTCATCCCTCCAATCTCTCAGAATACCAAGCCAGGGCAGCTGGCAGAAGACCAAAGAAGGTTTGCTGGAAGGGGAGCGGGTCCTCTTTGCCCAGCCTGTCTTTTTTTTCTGTTGCGCGTGGGACTCCCCTTTTGGTGAGCCACCACATGAGTCGTTGATCTCATCTCTGCCTCCATGGCTGGCAGCAAGACTTGGTAGGTCACCACCCCCGGCTGCAGGCTCCAGAGCTGCATCGCCTCGCTACACGTCGATGGGACGCGCTGCGTTGGCTTGGGATCCCCTCGTTGGTCTGGTGGAGGGAAATCCACGGGACAGAAGTGGATGAAACCCTAGAAATGGCGCGAATCGGATTTTTGTCCATACACCGTATGAAAGGGAAACCAAGTGGATAAGAGTGACAAGCACGATTTGAGACAGTTGAAGAACTGGGCTGCACTGGATTTGCGGGAGAAGGAACCTTGGAGGGAAGCCAGCCAAATGGAACTCCAACCAGGTGCAGGCGTCCATTTCCCCATTTTGAGACAAACCTCCTCCCTTTCTCTGGCAACATCATTAGAATTCACACTCTCCTCAAGGCCTGAAATCAGGAATGCACAAGGAACCTTCGTCCGGTGGCTAAATTTGCCCGGAACAATTCTTGGCTATATAGATTTGCCATCAACAAAAGCATACCCCAAAGCAAGTGGCAAGCAAAAAACACAACTCTGATTGTCCACCAACACAGGAGGCTTGGAGTGTGGCCGGGCGCAGGAGGAATATAGCCGCGCCGCGTGATTGTGGACGCTAATCTTGATTCTAGTTATTGAACCTGTAAGATACGGAATCTGTGCAATGTTCGGATTTGTCGCACATGAAAGCCTGCGAGCAAAGGCTCGTGGCAGCCAAACCAAATGCACGCTTGATGGTGCCGGGAAATGAGTAAGTGCAACGAACCGACACCTCCCAGTGACTTTGGTCCAAAGGAGACCGTGTGAAATCCTCCCAAGGCCTAACTGCCTGGTTGCTTACTATGGCAATTGAAAATCACGATTGTCAAGTCCCAACCTGCCCAGTGACACCAAAGGGTGCAGCACCTCGTTCAATTCTCCAGCCGAAAAGGTCATTTTGCCAGGCCAATATAATATGCCTGGAACTTCTTATGGCCAGCTATTAACCATCAGCCGTGCAAGGACGCCTTTCCTAAAGGCAGTTGGCTCAAATATCGCGACTGTCAGTGCTCAGCAAAAGCTGACCTCAACTTCAATGCCACATTGTGCGAACATTGTGTTGGGCACCAGGGCAATGATCTGCCATTGGAGCAAGAAAAGGCTTGTCAAACCCGGTGCGGCCATCAAGTGCTGCGGCATGTAGTCTTGGGAAATCTCTTGTGTAAAACAATAGAAACAACATACTCGTTGCCGACTTGAATGGAATCACTGGAACCTGTGATACATGGCCGGCACTGTTCCAGTAGTCCGCGAATTCCATGCAGCCCTTCACCTTGGAAAACCACACGGAAACGGGCCCTTCTCGTTCAACTGAAGTTCCGAACCGAAATTCGCCTCCAAGCAGAGGCTTGCTACAAGCCACTGGTCCTTGCAGGCGCTGATAGCTGCCTGGCGATTGTGAAACCGTCCTCCGTTCAAATCGCAACGTGTCTTGATATGGCAAGATTGGCTTGGTGGGAGCCGGTACTGTGTTTTGCTTCTTCCCGTGTCGCTTTGCTCGGGCTTGCTGGATGGGCTTGCACATAGGCTGCTACTTGGCCAACCCGCGACTGCTCATGAAGAAAAGTTGCAGAAGAACAAACATATGATCCCATGCCGCATTCGGAAAAGGACGCCTTCAGCTTCTTGGGGTCAGAGAAATGCAGAGCTCGCCTGTGCCAGGCCGTTTCTCAGTTGGGCTTCATTCAGCGTTTATACTAAAAGCGGACTGGCTCTTGGTACCTTCCTCCGGCTTCAACTGCAAATGGATCCTTCCCAAAAGAGAAGCTTTATTCAAACCCCTGGGTCCGAAAGGCAGGCAATTTCGGCCAGAGTTGCGTTGAAGCTGATTTCATCACACTCCAAGTCTTTGCGCAGCATCTCCTGGCAGCTTGTCACATGTCCAGGGCTGCGTCGATCAACCACTTCGCTGTTGTCTTAGCTTATCCTTGATATGTGTCTCCTCGAGGTAAAACAGCACACACACACACACGGTGTGCTTGTCCGTCAGAGACCACAGCGGTTCAGGGGCTCCGGTGGCCGATGGCTGTCGTAAGTTGAATAGGATTCTGGCCGCGCGCGAACTGCCGCCGGGCAGCCGAAAACCTCTTAGATTGATGGATCCGAGCGTGATTGCTGATCCCCGATTGAATCAACAAACAAAGGATTCGTGCAAATCCCCTGCTGTGACCCAATGGCGTGACTGGAAGCAGTTGGGCTGACACGCAGAAGACATGGGGGAGTCGGTTATCCAACCAATGCCAGCGCTTGGTGGGGTCAATCATCCCATGACTCCCAAGACAACATTTCCATATTTGCAAACCAAGAGGTAGAGTGAGAGCCCCTTCCTTTCAAATACATTTCAGGGAAATTCTCAGAAAGCCGATCTGGCATCTAAATTAATGAGTGAAGGTAGGGCCTGTCACCACAACGACCAGACTGCAGGTGCAAGCTCGCTCCAGCCCAGAGATCAGGCAGCCATGTTTCATGACTTGGTCCTTTCGGCCACCTTGACATGGTTCCTTTTCCCCTTCGGCCAAAGGCCAGCCAATGTGTATGGTTGGGAGCAATATGGCAGTCGACGATAAAATGCATGGCCCTCTTAGCTTTCCAGAATCCAAGGTTACAGTGACCCCCTGGCAAACAGTCAAACTGCTACGAACACATCTGTGTATGATTCACTTAGTACCCACTCAGATGGATATATATCTGCAACACAACACCGGCAAACAAATACACCACAAGCAAAGCAATGTACGAACAGTGCCCATAGAATGACATGCAAATGCAAGTGCAAACTTGAATCAACTATTCCCTCCAATAAAGCAGAGACATCATGGGCGGCGTTGCCAAAGCAGGTTACAGAATGGGTATTGTTGGGGAACCCATGCAAGTTTTTGTAGCAGGATGCGCTTCAAACTTAATTGCCTGAATTGCCTGATCTTGACAGCACATAATCATCTGTTACCAGCTACAGTGCCGATTCCGAACCACATGCGCAACACAAGCATCACCTCAAACACAAAAAGGGTACCAACACCCTCCACTCCAAACCACTGGGAAATAAGACTCAAACTTTTGAGCCCCCTTTGGAGTACTCTTCGGGTTTCTGAAGTGACAATAACACGAAGAAATCCGCAAACACCATCTGGAACAGGTGAGTCGTCCAGTCCTCCGTGAGCAGTTGCGTGGCCCAGGGCCAGGCGCCTCCCTTCCTGGCAAGGGCTCCTCAGAACTGACTCGAATCAAGCCGGGTTGAGACTCTCAAAAATGGGTACCCAAAATGGAACCCTGCTAAATGGAACCCATGACTAAAACAGGCGGTCCCCCGGTGGTGTAATTTTGACCCACATCCAAATCTCCCTTAGAGAATGAGTGATCTTCTTGACTCCGAGAAGGCAGGTGGTTTGACCTCGTGTTTGTTTTCTTCTTCTTTGCATTTGCAGTGAGTAACCACTTGTGTTCTCCATTAGCGAATTCTAATAAGGAAACTGAACCCTGAAGATCTAGCAGGAATTCTGAGAGCTTCGGCAAACAGTCAAATCTATCGAGTGGCTGTGCAGTGTGCCGGTGTGCGAGAAATGTGGGAGAAACAGAGGCACCGCCATAAGACAATCATGCCAGCTCCGCTCGCAAGCACTGATGGCCTGAGAGATGCAGTAGCAGGCCAAACTCTTGTGCTGCAAGCCGAATCCGTACCCCTGGTCCAGTGAAATAGAAACATTAAAGCATGGCCACGGAGCATGCATTACCGAGTCTGTACGCAACGAGTCAAACGCCATGACACAGCTTTTGTGAGAAGCTCATGTAACTAGAAACGCGACTAAACAAACATATCGCTGATCTAGCTGGCACTGCTACTAAAAGGGTCTTCCCAAAAGTTTAAAAAAAGGAACCCAGGAAGTGACAAAGCAGCCAGGAAGTCAGCCGTTTAGAAGGGCTTGCACACACGGACACTTGGCCATGATCCATTTGGGCATGAAATTAAATTACCGCTTTGTCATTGGCGGACATCGTTCACGGGATCTATGTCCAACCACTTTTGAGGTGGTTCCGACTCGCAACAATCTTTGCTACTTGACGGTTTCCTAGTCGAAGGCCGCTCCATTGCCAAGTTCCGAGCCGGACTGCGTAGACCCAACACCGCTGTGGTCCAAATGAGGATCGATTTGGAAACACAAAGGGTCCAACAACTGGCAACTGTTGGCAGAGCATGGCGACAAGTTGGTCGGGACCACACAAAAAAAGGGACAGCACTGGTTATATGTCCTTACCACAAAAAGCTACTTGAGTTTTCTTCATCGAAAAAAAGCCTTGCCCACTCACCATTGGTTCACCCTCTACACCCGGTGGACTCATGTTTGAAGGTCTGATGTTAACCCCTGACTAAAGAAAAGCGAGATTTACCATGAAACATCGAGTTGTCCAATATACATATGCAAATGTGTGTATATATATATATATTAAATTTATACCTTTAAAATGGAAATCAAAAGTGTAGGGGGCATGGAAGTGCTTCTGGAATTTCACTCCATGAACTCTCAATGGGTATTGGCTCAAGCCACCGGGATACGCGCGACTTCTCCGCGAGTCGGAGCTTGGCAGAGACACCAAGGCGCGTGCTGAGTTGCAGGTCACCAGCTCGGCTTCCAAACCTAAGCAAAGGCTGACATGGCCATTCGTCCAAAGCCAGTACTGCCAGTGAAAATCCCAATCCCCACTAAAATGGGTGGTGCACCTTTTGGGACCCCAAAATGGTACCATTGGTTGACCCACAGCCACATCTGAGCATCGAACAATGGGGGATTTGGTGAATCCACCCATTACTTTTGAAGGGCTTTCTTATTGGAATTTATGGCCATGTGAGGCGAATGGGCCTGAAACAGTTACGGGGCCTTCAAATGGTTCGGACAGGTGCGGATCTGATTGCTTCGGCTTGGACTGGTGACCTGTGTTTTGTCTATGGGTCTGAACACAGGGTCCAAAACTCGCGGTGTGCGATGCACTCAAACAGCCCGCGGCCCCCTCCCAGTCCCCCTGCCTTCCCGGTGCAAGTCTCGCAAAAGCTGCACCGCGCGACCTAAGTGAAGGACAACGAAGCTTGACTTTGGGATCTCAAACGAATTGGGGAAAATGGACACATGTAAATTGACAGCACGTCGCCCGCAGTGGACTTTCTGGGTGTACTGCTCCAGCTTGCACTATGAACCAAGGGCTTTGGAAGCCTTCAGTTCACTGCAGCTGGCTGAGGCTGGCTGTGGCATGGGATCAGGATACCGGGAATGAAGTGCAGTCCGGCACTGTCCGGAAACCCTCGGAGGATGCTGACGCGACCCCAGAAAGGGGAGTGAGCATGCAGCAGCCAAAGAAAGGGAAGCAACCCAAGACAGGGTTCTCGTAAGAGTGCGTATAGTTCGTGGGTACAGGCACCAGTGTTCAGGCATGCGCAAAGTCGCTCCGGTCTAAATGGGGTTGCTGACGACGACTGCTGTCGCAGCCTAGCTCTATTGACAATTCCATTTCCTGGGCACAAAATGGTACAAGTTGGTTCCACAGTTCAGCACACAAATCAGCATGACCGTGGCGGAATCCCCCGCCCCCCAGAGCCGTTTCAATGAGATAGAAGTGCAAGTGTGCGCCAACCCAAGTAATGAAAGTACAATGAGTGAGATATCGTCTTCTTTGGATCCAGCTCCACTTCCAAGCAAACATCATCCTCCCGTGTGCGCGAACGGCACCTCTGAGCTCCACTGCGCCAGCGCTCGTTCTTCTCTAGTGCCTAGCGAACGAACTTCAAAGTCTTGAAGGCGACCGATGGAATGCGGTTTCAATAGCTGCACAATAGGACGTGCGACTATCAGCTTCCTCGATGTGGCTAATCACAGCACACGTATGTGCCGAAAGGATGTTGTGAGCAAGGGAAACCTTGCCGATGATCATGTTGACCAATCAAATCATGAATACACAAAAAAGGTGCCACACAAATGTATGTGGACATATATAGTGTGGTGCTTAGAGGCGCACTACCTCACAAAAGCATCAAACAGCAGCGTGGAAGATGCCAAGTTGACTGCATTACCCCACAGACCAGCCATGAGATGAGGCACAGTCAAAATTAGTGGCCATAGGAATGTCAGCAAGTCCGGTTTTCGTCTGAAAACTGGTGAGTTCCCCATGTCGCCCCCAAAATGACCAGTCTGGCAAGTTGGACCAACCTCCCATAACTCTTGAGAAGAAGTCGTGCCCAAAAGCGCTCAAATCAATCTCCGCCCTGACACTCACAGACCCGGCAGGGTCCACAGCCGCAATGCTCCGGTGATCAGTATGGCCCCAAAATGTTCAGAAACATGTTCCCTTGCAAACTTGACGTTGCATTCAAAAACACAGCCATGGTTCAAAACCAATGGTACCATTTTGGGATAGGTGCACCACCCATTTTAGTCTATTTTGGTGGGGGTTGGGATGTTTACTGGGGGTACGGGGCTTTGACCCATAGCCATATTATGATTCTTTTGATGGACCGTGTCGGATTCCTGCGTCGCCCTTAAAACCTCGTGTTTTGCGAGGCCGAGCTCGGCACACTGACCGTAGTTCCGTAGAGCATGAGGCTTGGCTGGACGCCTCTGGCCGCGCAAAGTCTTTCTCAGGGAACGAGTTGGAATGACCCATGAACCACCCCTGCCTTCCGTTTAGAGGGATTTGGGGACCAGCAAGGAATGCATCATTCTGTCCTAACAGTCCTAACAATGAAGGTGTTGAAAAGGAAACAACAGGTTTTTGGAGGTTCTCTTCCAGTCTGGCCGCTGGCCCGTGGGGCTGCAATAAGAAGGCAAAACAACTTCAATTGGCTTTTGGTTGAGTGGTGCTTGCTTGGTACGTTGTTTTTTTGTGTGATGGTCCCTGGGTTGCCGGAGTGATCCATATCAACTCCGAGGCCCAACAACGGCAAACACCATGCATGTTCACCTCACCTGACTGAAGCTACGGGTAGAAGATAGAAGTAATTAGGTAAGCATCGGCCAACCGAATTTCAAAACTGTACTTGCAATTTGCTCTTTAAGAACAAGCACTGGAATCACTTCAAACGGTCCTTGTCCAGGAAACAGTAGTTGGTTTTTCTATGAGGGGAGAACGGGAG
>CAUJNA010003516.1:362500-435000 GCA_963377175.1 Effrenium voratum | reverse complement strand
GGCGGGAAGGAGTCGGAGGTCCACCAAATCCATTTTGGAGTTCTTTCCACAATGGAACTGTGAATGGAATTCCAGGGGTCACCACTTACTACCGCCCCCGATTCCAAAAAGGGACGGGCATCCACTGGTCAGACAATGGCCCGATAACTTTGTTACTTAACATCTCCTCCGGGTGGCCGGCGCAGGCCGTCATCGCAAAGTTGCAGGTCAGGATTGCCAGCGCCAATCCTCTCAAAAGCATTGAAGAGGTTCGAGGAAAGGGTAACTAGCAAATGCGTAGCAGCAGCACAGAGTTCTGCGGATTCAAAGCACCAACCGGCCCTTTTGGAGTAGAGCCATGTTACTTGGCGGGTGAGCTAGGGCACAAAGAGTGATGCTCCTTGAGACCGTTTGGACACGCAATTGGAGTTTCAACTGCAAATGATACCACTTAAAATCAGACTCACAGGTCACACAAAAGCCTTGCTCGCCAAGGGCATGTGATTGCGAATGGTTCTGCCTGTGCATGGTAACTTTCCAAGGATACCACATCAAGGAGCCCCCGTTCATCGCGGGCGAACACACGACAACACAGCATACCAGCACAAATATTTTCCCAGCTTCCTCCAAGTCAGGAGATACGCGTGTGCAAACATGAAGCTTCCAAAACCACAATTGGTCCTGGAGTCCTGCTTGTGTGGCCCTATTTTGGGTTCCAGGTTCATTTGGGGAGCAAGACAACGATGCTCAATGGCCGGTGGTTTGACGCTTTCGGTCCTTCCTGCTGCATCTGCTTCATTAGCTCCAGCGACCGCTCCCAGCGCCCGGCCGTGTGGCAGACGCCCATGGCCTCAGCGTCGGAACGCCCAGAGCAAAGACCCCAAGATCCAGAAAATGGTGCCTGCAACTGCATTGAGAACAGTACATCTACGTTTATAGAGTTGTGAGTGTGCATCTACATGTGTCTGCAGGCATGTGCCTAAACTGTCGTGGTTGACCCTCCGAGCTGGTGACGTCGTTAGAATTGCAGGTGCCAAGACTGTTTCAAACTTGCAGAGTCTTCCTTGTGCCAGTCAGTACAGGCAGCGAATGATGCTGTCGTAGCAAATAAACAAGGGCTTGCAACTCTCACACACACACAATCTGAACTGGGAGGCCTGTACAAGAATTGACAATGGCTAGTCTTGTGCCTTCACGCACTCAGGTGCGCTGCTTAGCCACTTCAGACACTATTCCAGACTTTTGCTGCAGAAGAAGCTATCAAATCTGGTTGATGTGCTGAATGGGGTGTTCCTCTCCAAGCAAGGCTTGATACCGGGCTTACCCGGCTAGTCTGGAATGCAAAAGCTATGGGCTTTCTTGCGGCCTGCCGGATCCAATGGATCAAGCTTGACATGCTGGGTTGGGTGTTAATGTTAATGCGGCAGCTCAAACACACAACAGCATTGTGGTTGAACAATAACAGGTTGTCACCAAATAGAGAACATCCAATGAGGTACCCCAAAAGCAAAGCAAACTTACGCATGCCAAGATGTGAATGCCAGAGGCGGCACCAGTTCTTGTGGCATGTGCACTCCGTCACACTGGCCCTGCGCTCGTCCTTCTGGGACCACCAGGCGGCTCTGAGGCAGGCATCGTCGGCCTCCACACCTGAAGCAAAGAGCCACTGGCCAGGGAACCCAAGTCAGCGACCCTGGAAATGGCTGTATGCACGGGTTTCCCTTCTGCCTGGGGCAACCTGGGCACCTCCGGGCGTCCGGGCGTGTGTCCCGCATCTGGCGCAACAATGCCAAGGCATTCTGCCATTCACCTGAGCAACCAAAACTGGTTACCCTACCAAATCTACCAACAAGCATTGAAGTGGACAGATTTCTTGGGTTCGAGTATCGAAGGAATATACCATGACGGCAACACCCCCCTTCCAAAAGCTGAGTTTGGCTCACCTCAGGCGGAAGCAAATGAGCTGAAGGCCCAACTTGATGCCAAGTTGGATTACACGTACGTAAAGGAAGTCTCTTGGTCGGTCGTCATTTGCGTGAGCATCTTTTTCTGCGGTTGGCCCAACAAAAAAACATTCCCGCACAAACTCAGTATACACATTTTCAGCCGCACCACTCCCCCAATAAGTGACGTGAAGTTCAAACGTGGTGCATGTAGTCCTCTTCACGGCAATTGGTAACCATGTTTGACACGTAACCATGTTTGACACGCAATCCAATACGGGCATGTGCAAAGGAAAGCAGTCTGTCTTCGCACGCATTCTTGTCGGATGCGTTCCGGATGGGAGGGACTGTGCTTTTCCCAAGTAGGAGTTTGGCTGCTGAACTACTTGAATGACAACCAATGCAATCAACAGCTTTGGCCATTGACCTAGACATGGCTCGAGTAGAAAAAACAAAGTTTCGATTGTCCCGGCATGTTATGTTGCTGCCTGCGCTGGAATGGGGCTGCCGCTCTTGGGTCGCGTATCAGGAGGTGGAAGCTCAACCAAGGACACTGGTGGCATCAACACAGCTGGCCGTTTCATAAAAGGGATTGGGTGGAGGGTTGTATCTGCTCATTCATGATTCATGATTAGGTTCTGTGAAGTTCCTAAGCTGAACAAAAAAAGCGAGCCTTCTCTGCCCGTGACCTGCCTCTTCCGGCATTGAAAGGTATATATTGGCCATCCCAAGCCGAAGGTAAAAGAAACCGATCTTGGGACGGAGACTTCAAACCCGGAAGACTCACCCTGATTGTTCCGGTTGCAATTCAGATTGAACCGCATCATAGGCCCAGATTCGCACACCAAATCCCGGCAAATCAAATTGTCGACCGCGATTTCATGCCTAATGGAGTGAGCCTTTCTAGCATTTTGAGATACCCTTTCTTTTTGGCGGTTTCCCAGTTGGCTTCCTTTTTGTCTCCCTGTCACTTCCAAAAGGCGGTCCATCAATTGAAAAAAAGTGTTTGGCTGGCTCAGCTGGCCTTCTACCCACTTCGGGGCGTCCGTGCCTCCGGCCTTAGGCCCCCCGGCTTTCCCAGGCTCCAAGCAGCGCCGCATAGGCGGCCGCCGGCGCATGGTCGAGGAGGCCCAGGGCCTAACTGCTCCAACTTGACATCCAAGGCTCAGTCGCCCCTTAGAGACCTGGAAATAAAAGGTTAACCTTTTGGATGGAACCAAGATAAGAAAACCAAAAGGTGAAAAGGTCGGCTTTCGACAACTGAGAGGGCTGGATGGATGGGAAGTGTTCGGGCATGGGCATGGTTGGGGATGGTTGGGGGATGGTTGGGAGAGGCTTGGGGGGTCTTAAAAACAGGTCCACAGAATTCACATGATGTGATTGGTTGTCTGTGACTATAACAGGGGTCACTGAACTCAGGGGATACTTCCGTTGCAGGCCCCTTCTGAGCTGCGAAAAGACCCAACCTGACGGGGGGCAACCCGAAAACAGGCCTGGGCCCCTTTATGGGCTCACCTAACATGATCTGGCAGGAAAAGGAAAACTCCCGCCTTGAGCACACCACATAGAACCAGCGGGATTTTTGTTTACCTCGATCCATGTTGGCTGTTGAGTGTAGGCAATCATGGTTGCCCCAAACATATGTAACATGTAATTCAACCGCGACAAGTAACAAATCGCGGTAACAAATCTCTTATGAAAAGGCAGAAAGGGGACAAAGGCAGAGACAGGCGTCTGTTTGGTCAAGCTGCAAACTGCTTGACTGTGCAGGGTCTTTCATACCTCATGAGGGTTTGTACTCCCCTGAGTGCGCCAAGTTCAGCCCTGAAAGCGATCCAAAGTGGCGGCGCCCGGCCTGATGCCACTCAGTGGCTGCAGCACATGCTCCTGGGCCAGCGAATTCATCCACTTTCGAGATCCAACGCCCTGAGGATAGGTGCATGATGGCTGGGGTTTCTCAACAGAGTAGCTGTTTCAACTGTTTTGTGCCGAAGTGCAAAAGTCATGATACCTACCGCAAGTGTGCGGCCTGATGAGGAGATGCCACGCTCCTCAGAAGTGATGCCTGAAACTCAACCGTCGACCGGCTTCACCTTTCCGTGCTTGATTGAGGCCTGCTGTCGAAGAAACCCAGTTGCTCACTGCCCCTGGTAGACCTTTTTAGTGGGGAACCCATCATACAAAAAGGGAACCTACGATAAAGCTCTTGTCCAAACACCTCCGAATTGAGGAAAGTCTTGTCAGACGTGTGATGTCCAAACCATTATCCGGACTCATCCTGCTTGTCTTCACGGCAAGACCGTGCGGAATTCCAGCTTCCCTTGAATGAAACGTGCTCAAACCACCCTTCTAGCTTGCCGTTGCCCCTATCTACTCTGCGAACAGAGCAAGGCACTGCCCCAAACATGCACATATAACACTTGAAAGCATCACATCCTGCAAAGTCTTGCTACCAATCCACTTGCATGCAACCTGAGGAGCGCCTTAAAAGAAGCCGATGCCCTCTATTCAGGTTTCAGCAACTAGTGAGATTCTGCAGAACACCTGTCCACAGTGGCAGCGAAAGGCAAATGATGGCTCAGGAACTCAAGCTGTTGGCTGCTGGCAAGATGCCGATGGTGGTGCAGTAAGAGATGTCGTCCGCTTGTCCTGTCGGTTTGAATTTTATGGAAAGAACCGCCAGTGACCAGTCCAAGTCAGCTTGACAGAAAATGCTTGCTCTCCACATGCTCAGGCAAGCCTGGCCAATCATTACCCACCATGCCACTGACATTGCCATTGAAAACGCGGATGTGATAGTATCATTGACGCACAAAACGTCTGTGTCTTCCCGTCACCGGCGTCCGCGCATACAGCCTTTCCAGGGGGGTCTAGTCCCTCCCAAATATGAAACACCACCAGCGCAGCACAGCGCAAGAACGACAACCTCTCCTGTGTCAAGGCCATGGAACCTTGGTGCCCAGCAGGCATGCAAAGTCGCTTGAATGATTGAACGCTCCAGGCACTTGCATGCACCTATGGATTGCACTGAAAGGGGCCCCTCCCAAATGAGTTCCAGTTGGCCTCCTTTGTCCCATACAAAACAGCTAATAACGTGGCTCGTTGCAACGTCAGGTGAGCGCGAGCGGCTGGGAGTCTGGCTGCTTTTGATCTCAGGCGCAGGCAGAGACAGCGCCCACTGCCAACATGCAGATCGCCTTGCCCGGTGGCTAAGAATGAAATGACACCCGGAATGGTTGAACAGAAACATGTGAACCGCGGCCAACCAACATCTATTCATTTTTGTTCTACTAAGATGGTTACAAAGGCTTACATAGGCCGTGCTACAATCCCAATTCAACTAGGTAGTAGAACCATCAAAATTGCCAAACAGGAGTTTTGGGAGCTGCTTATATTATGGGTTCGTCTCCACATGGAAAACCCAATTGTGCCCTTAACCGGTGACCTGTTCGGGTCTGTTGCTCGTATCCCGATCCTTGAGTCCCCGCATTTCCGACGGAAACTAGTTCACAGCTCTTCAAAACAACATGTTCACAGCTGAAGTGAATAAGCGGTGTGAAACATTTGCCAACAGGCTGGCTCCTATCAAACCCGCAAAAAGGCTGACATCTATTTTAACAGCCGTCATCTCCTACCGCTAGAAAGGCGGAGAAGGTCCGAAAACCGATGTCGCATGCCTGCGCTCATACAACAAAGGACCACGCGCGTTCATGGTTGCAAGCTATGGTAGTCACACTGCGTGTGAATCATGGCAAAGTACGTCCAGAATTTCTCGCGTTTCCTCAAAGCACCCCCTCGAGGCACCAGGCTCGCAGGCCGCAATCCTTGGTAGTGGCGTGACTCTCCAACTGAGTATAATTACTTTGAGGGTGCCCTTATTGTGGTGCTTTAAACACGTATGCTGTGTTGAGCAATTCTGACCTATAAGAAATATGATTGGCCAAGCTAGACTAAAAAGCCGCACAGGCACCACAAGGTCAACCTGAGGCCGACAAGCGGGCTTCAGATTGCGCAGCCGCAGTCCTGGTCCGGTTTCCGGTGGGAACCGCAGCTGTCCTGGAGGCTCACGCTTCGGACTGTCACAGCCGGCCACTGGCAGGAGCCTCAGGCTTCGGCCTGTCGCGGCTGTCACTTCGCGTCTGTCACAGCTATCCGTCGCAGGCTCTGTCGCAGCTGTCTGTGCAACGAGTCGGTCATAGGCTGTCGAAGCAATGTCTGTCGGCCGGTGGCGGGCAGTCGGGCGGTGGGCGCTCGGATGTGCCTGAAAGTCTAAGCACCCAAAGAACTTCCAGGCAGGGAAAAACCAAGTGCAAACCAGCTCGATTCCCCTGTTTAGAGCCAAACCCAAATGGTGAGAAGTGTCAGATTCCAGCACTTCAGCGGTGCACCAGATTCCCTTGCATTGACAAATGGCATTGCTTACACGTGTCCGACCAGTATCGAGGACAAAAACACAGTCAGGCGCACAAGACCACTAAACACGAATACATCAAACCTGAGGTCTCCCCATACGGCTGCTGATTGCTTCAAATGGCTATCTGCCTGCAACCAAAAAAACCGAGACCAGGGCAGATGGGAGAGTAGGCGAACTAAACCATGGTAGCCAATACATGGCCCACAAACCCAAGGCTGGGGACAAACAGCCCCTCCAGTTTCAGGTCCAGAGTCCAGAGTATACCTTCCAGGCTTTGGGCCCTGGGCGCCCGGCGCCGCGTTGGTCACGCCAGCTGTGCCCTGCCCTTTGCCATGCGCCTCTGACAGAAGGACCAAGGCCTTGGCTTGCGGCTTCCGTGCTGGAACGGACGGAGAAGGCGCTGGGAGTAGCCTTGGTGTTAGCACATACGGTAGTAAATGCATTTTTTTGTGCATAACCAGCGGAGGGTGTACATTGCTGATGGTTATTTAGCGTCTGTTCAGAATAAATGTCCCTCAACATTGCCCGAAGCAGTGTGCTGGCCAAAAACACCGACATAGATACCAGCATCAATCAAGAACAGGTGCGTGATGTATACAGTTGGGAATCACAACATAATGTGTCCTGCTGAAGAAGGCAAATGCTATTCACACCGCTCGCCTCTTCAAGGACAAGAACACAACCACAACGCACAGGAAACAGTAGGTAATGAATGCTGAACGGATCAAATCAAGCAGTGAGACATTGCAAAGGGATAGCAAGTTGGGAGTGATAGCATTGAAGCCAGCAGCGCCAGCAGGTGAGAAAGATATACGTACACAGTGGCCATACAAAATGGCCCGTGGTCATAAAGGAAGCAACCTGGGAAACACTGGGAAGATAAGAATGCTACCAATGAATCGGTTGACTTGCCAGCCAATGTCAAAGCCACTTTGGAATTCAAGCTTGCATCCATGGTGACATCATGCTTGTCTTGGCAGGCTGTGCTATGAAAGGCCCATCTTACCTTTCCTCAGTGAGTCTCCCGTACGAGCAAAACAACATATATTACAACCCTCTACAATGAAATCACGCAAACCTTTTCCAAAATACTATCAGGTAGGATCCCGCATCTACATGTTCAGTTACATGGCCCGGACTAGGTCGGACCAAGAACCGGAGGTCGGCGAAAGAAGTACCCAAGCGTTGTCGGGTCCCCCAAAAACCGCTCCGATATTTATACTCAACTTCATACCACCTCAAAAAGATGATGTTCAAAACCACCACACGGGGGAAAGGTCGGGGAATCCTGAAAAATCGACATAAGGTGACCTATAGCATACCCTGTGGAGTCGTAGAGCAAAAAAAAAAACTCAACTGTAGCTTGACCAAACCTAGACTCCCCACACAAATCTCAACTTGTTGCTGGTTGAAGGGGAAATTTGCAGAAATCAAAAGGGGCCTCTGGGCAAAAAGCTCAATTTGAAGTTCTGCTCTTCTATAAACTTCCACAAACCACCCCGCGCCCAACGACCCTCAAAGACCTGGGACTTTTTTCCCTCTTCCATGTGTTCCAGGTCTTCGTGCCCGCTGCCACTGCGCATTCCTGGCCATTGCTGTCACCGCTGCACCGTAGGTCACCTAGCGAAGCCGGGCTTCTTCCGGGCTCTTGGCAAACCCGGTGACCGTCTTTGCAGAACAGATGCTCTATGGCAATGGCTAAAAGGACGCCCGAAGCTACATGGCATCCTTGGCACCATGAGCATGCCGTTACGCCATTGACACAGTATCAACACACACACAAACAAACAAACAAACAAACAAACAAACAAACAAACAAAACAAACAAACAAACAAACAAGCCACACAAACAAACCAAACCAAACCAAACCAAGCCACATAGACCGAACCAATCCAAACAAATCCGAACCAAGCCAACCAATCAAACAATCCAGCCAACCCAAACCAACCCAAACCACACCAAACAAAACCAAATCAACCCAATGCAAATATCATACAGTATTGTGTCATTGGACCACCCCAAGAGCAAACCCATTTCTCGATACTTGACCTTTAGTGGTGCTTGACCATTTCCGGTCGCGGCAACTGGAACTGCCACGGAACGACTTCGCTGGATTTGAATTGAACCTCACAGGCCACAGAGCAAGTTGAAAGTCGGAGGAGAAGGGCTGTCGATGAACAAATGTGCAAAGCCTTCTTGCCGCTAACCAAGACAATCCACATCAAAGAGCCATTAAAAACTAGCGTGCACAAACTTTCGACTTGTGCCCAGTCTCGCCGGCTTGGATAAGTCTCTGCCTGCATAGGGTCAAGGTCCTCGTGACTTCTTTGCCACAAACACGAAATGGATGTTCACATAATTAGCTCGCGCCAAATTCCCCTGCAGGCAAGCGAACAAACTCCCAAGCACTTTCCCAGCCAGGGATCTGCGCGCAACATCCTTCACCAACCTGAACTTCGGAATCCCTGGAATTCCCTCATCACTTTGGGTTTAGAGTTGTGGCAAACGGATCAACGGGCTCCGTCCGCTTTTGCTTAAAATTGCGCAGGCCTAAGTCAGTCAAAGGGCTCAACACGGACACCCCGAGGCAGCGGCTTGCTTTGCAGCCCTTGAAAGCAGGCCAAACGATGGTTCCCTCAAAATCAAACCGAGCAAACGAGGGGGAGAACCCTACCCATGCTACCACTGGTCCACCAAAAAAGCGATCAGGCTATGGGGACCCAAACCTATACCCATCAACCTGCAAAATTGACAACGGCCCACTGAAAACCGATACCATGGTTTGTCGAGTCTGTTCCTCATATGGGGGTTGTCAAAAAACCTTGCCCGGTTGGCCAATCGCCGGCCTTTCACAACTTTGCACGTGCATAGAACGGCATGTGGATGGAGTGGGGAATCAAGCCATGTGGGCTTGTGTCAGACTAAGATTTTGATCCAAAGTACTGTTGTGTCTTTGGGTTTCCCTTCAAAGCCACAACAAAAAGAGCGCTCTCAACAGAACCGCAGTCACCCATGTCCAATGTGGCTCAGGAACAACCACTCATGCACCCCCCGCTAATTTGCCTCGTTGGCTTGGACACCCTGCAGGAGATGCAAGGCCTTGAGAGAAGCGGAGGCTCGGTCTCAAGGGCATCCGGTAAGTCGTCAGAAAACCAAAGGGAACCAGGGAAACCCGTTGTTTGGATGACCTTAAATATAAACCCAAGGGAAACCTGCCACCTGGATGAGATCCGTGCGACTGCCCAACAGAAGGCTGGAGCTTGAGCGTTGCTCAACGTTCACCCGAAAATAATTGTCCGAATAAGAAACAAGGATTGGGAATAAAATCTATTGGCGGGCCCTCCTGATGGACATTACTACCATGGACATTTAGGTCCACCATGGTCGGGTGGCAAGATTAACAAGCGCAAAGTGCATAGCCATCGTGACAATTCAGCTTTGAATGCGGCCGCCTGACTGAGCTCGCATTTTCCCAACATTAGGGAGCCCGTGCGAATGACGTGTCAAAGGACACATCGAACAAAAACACCAGTTTAAACGCCCCTCCAAGTTGTGGAAACTGCAGTTTAGTCAGTCGTGCCTATGCTGTGGCTTTTCATCTCAGTGACTGACGGAAATTCCCGGTCAAATTTCGATCTCAGGTACCAAGGGAAGAAGAATCAATCTCCTCAAACCTGAGAGACCGTTTGAACAAGTAGATGGCACTGATAAATAAGCAGAACAGCCTGTTCTTCTCGCAAATCCGACCCAACGTGTCTGAGGAGGCCAAACTATCCATTGAATTGAAGGGTTCGTCCAACAGAGTTGTCTGCTTGTCTCTTGTGAGCACCAAGAGGCCAAACTATCCATTAAATTGAATGGCTTCCGGCGTCCAACAGAGTTGTCTGCTTGTCTGTTCTGAGCACCAAATCACACGTGGCAAACTCCATCAAACTGGGCCAGAGTTCGATGCTCAAATCACTCATACAGCAACTGCATGGGGGGCAAACGGGCTTGTACAATTCCGGCCGCATGTTTGGTTCGTCAATGGAAATCAAGGACTCGCTTCAAAGGCACGAAATGACACACTGGTTCCAATAGGGGCCCTTGCTTTTGACAACTCTCCTACCCCACCCCTAGCCCTTGTAACCCCTTCAAACAGAGGAGCCCCTCGCCCCTTGGATGCTCTTAGCGCCTCGCCATCTGCCAGGAGCCCCCGGACTCCGAGTCCTTGCGTGGGGGTGAGTGGGGCTGTGCAAAACTAGAAAGCGATGAGGGGCTAACTGAATAGATAATATATATATATATGTATGTGTAACTGCACAATAACAAATATATCTATATCTGTATATATATATATACACATGTCGTGTATGTACATATATATACACATACAACACGACTCGCAGCGAGTTGCGTTCATGCAAAAGGGGTTGCGCTGCGCCTCTCCTGCCTAACCCTACGTGGCTCTTCTGCCCAACTGCAAATGCTGGGCATCGCCGTTGGCGAAGTCACTGACACACAACTTGGCAAATTGCTGCACTGCCAGATTCTCTCTAGCAGGCACGGTCGAGCTTAGCCTAACCCTAGGAGCGCAAGAATGGCACGGTGATTTTCCGGAAATCAAGATCAAGAGCTCTGAGGTGCAGAAAAGAAGGGCATCCCACAAGCGATGCAGCTCCCAGTTGGGGGGTGTCCAGGGCCCACAGCAAAGGTTCGTGCAATTAGCCAAGGCAAAGGGTGTTGGGTCTGCTGGTTACCGAGGGTCTCCTCGCGTGAGGCTACCTCTGTCTCCGAGCGCACCCACGGTAGGGCTTCCCCTGGCCCCTCCTTCTGCTCGCTTCAGCCATGGTCTTCCTATCCCCCGACCCTCTGCGAAGCTCTCCGCCCGAAGCTTGGCGGCGAGAACATCGGACGGAGGGGAACTTCGGATTTCGCTGCGGAGGGGCTACACCAACTTCTAGGCGCAGGGCAAGGAGACGAAGACTTGAGCTATCTCGCGAATCCCCTTCCTCATGAAGCTTGAAAACGCACTGCAAGTTAGCGTCGGCTAACATACATATATATATATATATATGTACATGCACATATGATAATTCCACTTCAATATGTATATATATATATATATGTATATACACGTACTGCACATACACAATTATCATCAATTATCAACATAGACTTGACTGCTGGCGGACTGTGCCTTCTCTATTAGCTGTCAATTGAACATCAAGTAGATAAGCAGCAAACCAGCAATCAAGTTGACCCAGATTTTCAGGATGCTCCGAAGCACGAAATCCAGATCCAAATCTGAAAGGGGTAGACTCCTCCGCACAGGCCGCGATCGCCGTGGAGAAGGCAACCACATCCGGCTGCACCAGGGCCTGCCCGAAAGCTTGGACAGAATTCACCTACGGATTATGGAGCCCAAACAAATTGAAGGAACCTCCCCGAATTGGGGTCCCACCCCTTTTCTTGAGTACAGGCACCCTGTGGCCAAGACTCCGGGATGGTCCTGGTTCCCCATCCGGTCGAAAGGGGTAAGCCAAAACGCCAAACGCAACATGTCTGCAAACCATGGCCCACATCTCCAACGCTTTTGCCGAAGGCATGGACAGCCTAGCTGCCAAGAATGTCTGCAAGAAGGACAGCCAGTTGCCCAGCTCACGTTGCGCAAACACAGTAAGGTATGCTAGCAACAGCCGCCACTTTCTGTGATCTTGACACGCGCACCCCCAACAACAACGAAAACAACAACCCGCATTGGCATGCATTGGTGACATTCACACTGGCAAACCACCAATTTGTCTCGCAGAATGTCCCGTGCGCATTGCGCAAGCCAGTTGTTGACATCATGCCATTCACACATCTGTAGGTGGCTGGACGGGCAGTGTCTAGTGTCCAGCATGATTCAACCGGGAATTGCTATGCATATACCCCCACTGATCAGCTTCGCACGCGCATCTCATCCACGAATCTCCGTGCTGGGATGCGAGCCATGAGCCATGGTCTGTTGAGGAGCACTTCCCAGCTTCAACAGGGATCCTTACATTATACACCTGAACATTGCCTTGTAATTGGTGGTTTCCCTTTATTTTGGTGGAAAAATCAATGTTTCAAATGGGCAAAATGTATCTTTTAAGGAGCCCTGTTCGACCGTTGGAATGCGAAGCGCGACGTTGGTCAAAGCTGCAAGAAGTCCCCACCTGGCGCATGTGACCCATGAGCTCCAGCACCGTCTCCTCAGACACCAAGAAGCGCGCAAGCGGATCCGAGAAGAGTAATATACTTTTAAGTCAACCTGACTATTCATCCCTAAAAAATCAAACAAGCTCACTTTGAATTGGGCACGCCAATAGGTGATGTTCAAACCCGAGAGGTGTACCAGGGGAAGAATGGAACTCCCAATTTGGTTCCTGATTTGGCAAACGACCCAATTTGTCGCAAGGAGATAAACCGCCAAGTCTGCCAGACTGTCGCAACTCCTTTCCAAAGAGGTCCAGGAGTTTCATTTGCAGCGATCAACCCTCATTCCCTCATGCGTCTAAAGATTCACGTTGGCCTTACTTGAATCCTGGTGGTAGCACCACCTCTAAATTCCCTCACTTATGTAAAGGTTGTTTAAAAGGCCATACTCACAAACCAATTGATTCTGAAAATACAGTTTGAAAGGAACCCTCAAACCCGGTAGCTCTTTTTGAACCGCGTAATCAAATCGCTGGGGCTCCTTGCCCAGTTGGGCGCCGCCTTCAGCACGCTGTTCCAGGCCACAGCGTCTGCACGGCCTGCGTGAATGGCATGCCCTTGGGGTGGATCATTGAGCGAATCCAAAAGGACGACTTGTCGTGATTAGAGTTAGGCCCAGTTGAAGATTATTGTGTTTTTGCTTGCTTGAGTTAGGCCCAGATATAGAATGTGTTTTTTGTTTGCTTCACTGTGAGTCCCTGGTAACATGTGAATTGTATCCTAAGTCTACCCCAGTGCTCAAAGGGATCCCCTCCATTTCGGGGAGCTCGGAGACCCAAAGTCTGCCTTGAAGGAACCCGGTACACAGGGTGAGCATATGCCCGCGAGGCCTTAGTCTCAGACGGCAAAAACGTGGCCGGTCAGCTTCACAAGGCGATGCAAACCGGTCAGGAGTGGAGTTTTGGAATCTAAGACTGCTCATTGAGCTGGTGATTCTGGAAGCTTGCAAGCTTCGAACTATGATTTCCGGCTTTCCCTGCCACTACCATATTCTTGCAAAAGTCGACTTGCAATATCTCGCCGCCCATCAGCCGCTTCTGCCAAGCAACGCAACGCGACGGACACTCTGCCTAGCGAGAAGAAGAGGGACAGCGCCACATCCTCAAGGGCGGCCAACCGGACAGCACGGCGGCCAGTAAAACGAGCTACCCCCTCTCTCCGGATGGCTATTACCCCTCCCGCCCAAAACAGATTTTCCCGGCCACCGGGGAAATAGTCATCTGGGAAGATCCAACACCGCAGCATTCTGGATCCTTCGCCCCACCTTGGTGCCCCCCTCATGCGTTGCTTGTCAAGGGCAAAAACATGAACATGTGCAGCTCCTGATGGGGTACCTACCAGGCGCTGCGGAACCAAGAGGCATACCAAAGGGAACCATGACCCATGAAACTTCAGGTGGGAGTCCGGTGGCTTCTCCAAGTTGTCAAGCAGCCTTTAGCCCCCAAAGCCATGGATCAAAGGATTGACACCTGCAGCCTAAGTGGCTGTGCCTTTTGCCACCAGGATCCTAGGCCTCACGCACCGTAGAATTGGACGCAACGTGTGTCAGTTGGGATATCAATCTCGAATTGAGGCGGCTTCAGAATACCATCTTCGACGATGGGGAACTATTTTGAAGATCCAATGCCAAGGTACTCATCCAAGGAGGTGCCCAGCAACGATCGCCATAGCGGTTGTCGAAGGCGTTGGACACCATTTTTCAGTGGGGAACCCATGAAACAAAAAGGGAGGTCAGGGGGCCCCGACTCTAATCTGGGCAACCCACAGGGGTTGGCTTGCCGAGTCTCAATTTCAGGCCCCCGCCCAGCGTCGACCTTGTGCCTCGGTGTTCGGACTTCTTCACAACAAGGCCCGTCCCAGGGGGAATTGTCAAGAACGCACTCGCGTCTAATGTTAGCATAAGTTAGTAGGTGTGCGTTGACAAAACCGGTTTCCAACTGCAATGATGACGAATCGTGTCGCGATTCTTCACAAGTAGCACCCCCCACCGGAGAGGTTCTTTTGTGAAGAATGTTACGCTTTCACAAAACTCGCTTGGGAGCGGAGTGGGAAGGACTTCGCGAAGTTAAAATGCATTGAGCTTTCCTGGGCTTGCTTTGAGAAAGGTGGCTCCCAACTTGAATTGTGGCGAAAGGTATCCCGATTCGTCACCAATAGCACCCCCTGCTGAATGATGGTTTTTGTGAAGAGGTTGGCTTTCACACAATTGGGCAACTTGCTCTTTCAAGGGGATCATAGAAAAAACCAACCACAACCAAAAGGGGCCAAACTAAGCAGCCAACAACTGCCAGTTTGCTGTTGGCTGCGACATCAAATTCAAAGGCCCCCCAGTACCCATGGAGTTGGGGCTAAAATTGGGATGTCCTACGTAGCTTTGCCATATCCCGTCATGAAATGGTCAAAGGTTCCGAATCCTCGAGCCGTACACTGGCCCGTCCTTGATTCACTTGGCGCCCGGGCACAAGACAGCACTGCGGCACTGCAGGTGACACTGTCAGGCTGCCGCCGTGCGCGCTGCCTTGGCTGAATTGTGGGGTCTCAAGGACAAAGAGTTCTAGGGGATCCAACACGGACCCATCCTGGTGCCAATCTTGAACCAGAGTGAGGGAACTCCAACGGCCACCAAAGAAAGACAACTGGAATACTCGGCTGTCGTCAGGTTTGAGAATGGAAACCCCAGATTGACGCAACCCGTCGGATTCTGAAAGCTGTCTCCTTGTTGCTGGCCATCGTGTGATGGTATCAAGAACCAATGCGATGAACGAAGCTGAAGGCTACAGGCAAACTGAGCAAACTAGTGGTGACAAAAGGCGGGATATGATTTCAGTGGACGGTACTGTATAAGTTCTTGTTCCATTTGGCTTGAGAGAGGAAGTGGCAAAACAATTATGCTGCGTGTTGCACAACTGCCCCGCAACAAAATCCGAGGTTGCCAAGTGTTCCACACTGGGCACGATGGCTAGCGCGACGCACAAACAAAGGACGGTTGTGCCCCATTAGCGCGAGACAAGGCAGGCGACCATGTTTTGCAGGACTATGATGATCCCAAGGACGTGGAGCAGAAGTTGCAGCGGTCGGTGGTAATCTTGCGTATGAATCTATAAGCTGAACTATCACACGTCAGCTTGGTTTTGTTGTTGGCCAGTCAATCCTGCGAGTCAGATCAATACCGAGCAAGCCGAACCACGCTGATCGGCGTAGAGGTTTTGACTGTTGGCAAACTTGCCCGGAAGGTGATCCAAGGATGACTCCCATGGAGCCTCAACCAAACTCCCGGGATCTCACTCCTACTGCTCCACCTTCCACTTGAAAGTTCAAGCTGCCATTGTGGCCACCGCGCAGCTCGACACAACAGCAAAAAGTTTGGTTTTGGGCCAGTTGGGACGGCATATGACGGCCTTTTAAAGGGGGGGGGTTAGGGCCGTTTTGGGGTGGTAGTGGGTTGGCTTGGGGAGTTTTTCTTTAGGATGGGTTGAGCAATCGGTGTAGGTTTGGTTTAGGCCTGGTTATGGGATTGCTTTGGATGGGTTCAGGATTGATTTGGAGTGGGTTTAGGGTCGTTGCGTAAAGGGGGGATGCGGGTGTCGGGTGGCAGTAGGGTTGGTTTAGGGTGAGTCTAGAGTTGGTTTAGAGTAGGGTTGGCGGGTGAGTTCAGAGGGCTAAAATATTTTGGGTTGGTTTAGCGCGCAAGGGTTGCATTGTGAGCTTGGGGGTCACAGTTGGCTTCAGGGGCCATGGAAAACCAAGAGCCAAGCGCCAGCACGAAACGCCTCAAAAGCCACAGAGGCAAACCATAAGCAGACCACATCAAACGAGTCTTCCCACGAAAGGCCAGAAACGGACAAAACGCCTACGTGTCCAAGAGGGGCGCCCCCCCTTTCCGAGCGAGGGACATGGCGGCGAGGATCTCCAAGGCGGAGTCCCAGGTGCCGGGGGCGCTGAGGGCGGCGTTGAAGCTGATGAGGTCCTCGGGGACTCGAGTCGCAAGGTGTCTCGACGTCTCGAGGCGTAGGGAGCATCCGATAAGTCGGAAGGTAAAAATCATCCAAACCTATTTGGTGGATCCCAATACTGGAAAAATCCAAAAGGGTTGCATCCTCCAATAAGTCGGAAGGTAAAGAATCCCAAGCGAAGAGTCAACAATCCAAACATACTTGGTGGATCCCAATGTTCGAAAAATCGACAATCCCAATATATTTGGTGGATCCCACTATTCAAAAAATAAACAAGGGTTGTACAACACCACTTCGCGCCCATGGATGAAACCTGATTTACAGAATTAACGCCCCCCTAATAATTACCCCCCCCCCCTCCCCTGCCCCCGAATTTAACAACTCGGAGGTCTTTCTTATGCGGGCCCCCCGTTTTGGCCAGACCGAATGACAAAAACCGCTCGCGCAAAGCATCCCTTTGGTTTGAAAGAAAAGAGCGCTCAGAATGCGTCCATCTTTTGAGTAAGACCTTACGAAGGGAACCGAATGGAGACCCTAATAAAAGCCGCTCACACGAAGCAGCCCGATTAATCATTGCTCGGGTGGCCCCTTCGCATATCTGGGGAGCTGGGCTGAGTTCATCTGGCTTGTGGGGAGTCTAAAATTGGTATTGGAAGCTTTTGGGGTCGGCTGGAGAGGTTTTGATTGCCGGGGGTCCGCTTATAAATAGGAAAACACCAATCCCAACTGGTGCCGGACTTTGTCCATCCACAGTATGGTTTGTGCACTAGTTGGGATTGATGGGTTCATCCGAGTATTTATGGGGGTTCATCAATTCTAGGCGAAAGTTCATCAAGCATTCTGCAGCGACACCGCAGGCAACGAACCTTGGGAGGCTGTGAATACACAGGCCCATATAGGCATATAGGCCCCCTTGATGTAGTGAGCCAGCTTTTCACCCTGCAAGAAGCGCTTGATCTGCACGTTGGCCAGCGAGTTACTGGAAGGTCGACCCGTCGCCCACTCGTGCTTCTGGGCGACCAGAGCCATCTCCGTGTCCAGCCGGCTCAACTCTGTGCTAAGCACCTTGGCTGTGGCGCCGCCAGCGCTCCTGCCATCAACGGCATCAATCTCCGACTTGCCCTTGGCCTTGAACTTTGGTCTGCTTTGTGTTTTGTAGTTTTCTTTAGGCAGTCTCTCTCGGAGTGAAGGTTCCCTTCAGTGCCAAGTACGTAGTAAAGTGTCCTCATCCCAACTGCGGGAAACAAACTGTGGACAAGCCTTGTAACTTTATACCTTGGTATCGGTTAGTACCGTTCTATTTCTTTCTCTGCATCGGTTTGCTGTGGGGCATGTTGCAGTTGCAGCCACTGCTTGAATGCTATTGGGATGGGTATCTAACCTTTAACTTGTTGGGAAAATGATTCTCTTTTCACCAACCATGCAAACAAGTTGACGTGTTGGGCAAGGAGTATTAGCCATCAAGATTGCAACCAGGATGCAGTAAATCGCGCGATGCAGGCAGGGGTGCTGTCTTCTGATGGCTGCTAGTATCTGCAATAACACGTGGTAAAGTAAACACGTATCATATTGCCAATAAGCAATATAAGCAGCATTCTTCTGCCTCTCCCGGACTTGCTGAGGGGAAACAGGTGTTCAATCGAACTCAGCTGTTTGCATATTTAGCTGCCTTTAAAATCAGAACATCATGTCTCCAGTTTCTCATGCCAATTACTGTTACACTTTAGGCTCGCCACTAGAGGTGAGCAAATCTCCGAACCAACCTTGTCAATCCGTCAAGCTGCATCAGGCGTCTAACTTCCCCACGAATCTTTGAATATGGGGGGGGGGATAACACCAATCTTTGAATAAGGGGCGGAATCGTGTCAATCGAAAAGGTGCCGCTCCCTGAGATCAAGCCGTCCATTCGAGGCGCTGGAGACAATCGCCTTGCTGGCATCTCCTGAGACGCGGGCATGTCTGTGTGTGTGTGTGCGCGTGCTTCGTTTTTGAGGGTACCCTTCTTAACCTTGGCGAAAAGGGAACACGAAAGGAAGCCCGCATTTGTTGGGGATCTTTCGATTTTGACACACACCCAAATGGGCATGAGTTTCAAATCATTTTGAGGTTCTGTGTGCACCAACATGTTGGAGGGTCGTCCCAATTCAAATTCAAAGGCAGTTGGCGATAGGCGCATGTTCATACAACTTTACAACGCTTCCTTTGTGCAGGAATAGTCGGATTAGTCGGATTAGTCACCAGTCCCTACAATAGAAGATCCGCTTCAAGGCTCACAGATACAAAGCGTTTCTCAAAATATGCATCCCTTCAATAGTTGGCATCTTTTGGTTGCTCTTTCAATACCGGTTACTGCAATTGGGGTGTGTGTTTTTGTCATGCCCTTTTCACCCTGGTTTGAAGGACAAAGGCAAACCAGCCATTTGCGGATCTTTATTCAACTATCAGTTGCTCGAGGTGCGCTCCGAGAGCTGGCGTCGTCTCGAAGTGAAGCCTCCAGTGGGGATCCCTGTGTCCCCCAAACTTGAAGTCTAACTGTCCTTGGCGATCGAAACAAAAGTCATTGCAGGCATGTCGTCACACGAGCCGGTGAAAAGATTCCCAACGGGCGACGCCAAAGGGATGTGTCAGACATATTGATAAGCCGCCGATGCACAACTGGGAAGGCGGCCCCTGCCTATCTTGGGTCTTGTTTGACACTTCTGGTAGCTGCACCTCCCATTCTCCATAACTCCTTGACCAACGGCTCGATGCTACCTTGGTGACCCCTCATCTCAGTGATTCAGCATTAGGGAGCCTTGAATCCTCCAAACTCCAACATCAGAAATATGCCAAAGTGATCCTTGTTTAAGCGGTTAGCGTCGTTGCATGATCCTTGCTCGGCCAGTCAGTCAAGGGAGGTCTCTGTTGAAAACTCACTACCTGGCATGTTGGACATAAAGCGATGTCACAAGGGAAGTAGCAGCTAGAAGACAGCATCTCCCAGCATAGGTCATTCTCACTCCTGGTCCCCCCTGGTGAGGCAGTCAGTCAGAGCAGCTTGGCGATACAAAACATCTGGTTGACATCTCTAATTCACCAGGGATCCCCATACAAGCGACCTTCACGGGGCTTGAAACGGGAGGTGACATTTTATGGAGGACCCTTTGCGCATAATTATTGTGGGAATCGTATCCACTACTTCTGAGGTAAATCGGTCGTAAGCCAAAGCCTGGGTGTCGCGATTTCATCTGTCCAGAAAACCAAGACCTGACCCGGGATGAGCGAACCACTCCTGCAGCAGCTCCAGCGCATACTCCCGCGTCTCACAGGCACCTAAGATGCGAGGGCACGGGGAAACCCGCTGGAAAAGTCCAGATGGGTGTGTGTCAAAGTAGCGGACCCAAAAACATGGCTGGTGTCTGTTAGGCCTTTAAGGCCACTCCGAAAACGGGTACCCTCAAACAGGACACGCCCAAATGGGACCTAGGACCTGCCAGGACGGGATACCACGCGCTGAAAAGTAGGTCTACGGCAACCAAGCAATTGACGGCCTGGGCAAGGGGATAATTGGTAGGACACAAAACCTGGGGAGGAATCATATGGCCAAATGTCACACACACACACCTACTTTCGTTGGGACTGTTCCCCGTGAGAGACGGCAGGTTGTCCATATAAGCACAACAAATCTTCTGGTTGAGTTGACAGTTCGTTTTTGGACTTCGTGCCGATGCCGAACCCCTGATGCATTGTGATTGCATTGTTGAAGTGGTCGTCAAGTGCCCTGCTCCTGCATCTCTGCTTCGCGACACGAGTCTAACTAAAGGTTGGCCATAAATTTGTTACACATGTTCTTGCGTCAAAGTCAAGGCCGTTGTTCTGTTCAAAAACAGTAATTCCAGCAATAGTCCACCATTCAGCCTTGTTAGACCACTGAAACTGTTGATTCCCCCCGTGCGCGAAATCATCGGGAATCCAAGGTAGCCTCTTCCCTCCCTGACCACCTCTGCCTAAATCAAGGACTGGGTAGTTGAGAATCATCTGCCTGCCGCGAACAGCAAGTTACCCTGAAAGTAGCCTGAGGTTGTTATTTGCTTTGCCATGGGAAATCGGTCCCAAAAGTCAGGCTAAAGTACTGCAGCTGGAATGAACCGCGTGTTGCCAAACGTGGGACAACATAATTGGGGGCGAGAGAGGTGTTCTAGAAACATTGGGTGCCCTCCCAATGTTCCCTGCCCAAACTCAGACGGACTGGCAACAATATTGCCTGACCGAGGTGACCGAGTTATCTGAATTCACCACCCAAAAAATATGGGCGACCTTCATGGGACCCGAAATCGGGGGCTTTGTGATGTAGACACACATGCATAAGAATGGTGTATGCATACTTGCACACATACATACAAACATGTGTATACCTACACATACATGAATCAAATATGTAGATAGGTACTTTCAGAGGGCGCCCAACCTATCTTGCGAGGCCGCGATTAAACATCTGGGCTCTAAGCTCTGAGCTCTTGGCTGATCGCAGCATTGAAGGAGATCACGTCCCCTGGATCCAACCCGCCGGCCCTTTGAGCGTCGCGCGCTCTCTCGCAAGTCGTTTGCCCAAAAATAGCAACACCTGGATGATACTCGTGTCCAGCAAATGGAATATTCTAGGCTGTGATGTGAACATACCGTCAATTTGGAAAACACATCATGAGCCAATAACTACTGGTCATTTTACCAGCAAAACGTGCGCCTAGACCTCCTCTCCGCTGGCCTTTCTCGGTTTTGGGTTCACGTGGCTTAAACCACGAAATGAATAACCCGGCAGGAATAGACACCCTGGTTACCATACTACATCCTTTTGCCAATCAGCTTGCCATGAGCTCCTCAATGATCTGGCCACCATGTACGCCTCCGACAGCGCTTGCTGGCCGACACTGGCAAAACAAAAGGAAGCTGCTGATGAGTTGCCCTGTTTGAACATGAATCGTCTGTCAAACTATCCGGTACTCCGAGATTCGGCCGGGAGCCCCTTTGTTTGCGAGACATTTCAGCTGGAATGTCTCTAGCAGAATTCGCCCGGTGCCTGTCTGCATGTCCTCCCACAGCAGGTAGAGGGCATGCCTGCACCATCCGGCCAGCGTCCCAACCGAAGAAACCCAAGAAGTGATAGATTGGTCTTTCCTTGCGTTGCACTTTGTCACATGTGAGGAATGACGCAATCGCAGGGGCTCGCATTTGATCAATGGGGGCCACCCTCCAGAAAGACTGGTGGACCGAAGTATCCTTCCAGCAAAGGTCTCAATTCGAGAACTCATACCCGGGCATTTCATCCGATACATCAATCTGGGAATCGAACCACATGGAGTCCTTTCAGAATCGCAAGGTCTTGCCCAAATCTGCTCGAATGGGCAATCAAGCTCAGGCAATTCATACGCAACTCGCATCCAGCTTGCCTCCATGCTGCTCCTCGTGCACATGCACTGACCTCAAGCACCCAAAAGAAGCTGATGCAACAGTGGTACTCTCGCACCCCAAACGGGAAACCAGGGTCAGGTCAGGCAAAATGGAGATACATGTTCAAACAGGTAGTTCGCCCAATCCCGCTCACAAGGGTCATCTAAACCTACGTGGCGGTGGCTCAAAACTTGCCAGCTCACAATCAGAAAGGCACAGGTTGCCGACTGTTCGTTCTGATAACATGCTTGGCTGATAGGAGATGCAGCTCTGGTCTGTGCCTAACATGGGAACGCTACAGCGCGATGACCCCTATTACTATTTGCATCAAAAGCGTTGGCTATTTGTCGACCGCACATTCATCAACCTGGAGTCATATAGGGGGTGGTTCCTCAAAAAGTGGTTCGAATCCCCTCTGAAATGGGATTCATCTACGAGGGGCAGGGCTGTGGGCATTGCCCATCGTGACATAGAGGGCCTTATCCGAACAACGGACTGGTCATCGGGGAGGTTCCCTATCCAAAAGTGGGAACCTTCATTCCCACAACCCACCAGGGCTATTCCCGTGCAACTGACGCTCCGACGCTGAGCTCCTGACGGCAGCATTGTAGGACACCTGGGGCGGTTTTTATACGGTTGCCGACCCCCAGATCGCCAGGCTGAGTTTGGATCAGAACGAATGAGAACGGAACCACGAGCTGCGCCTCCGAAAGTTGAATTCGTCGGTTTTTGCTTGAACTCACAAGGCAACCCGTGCTTGCGAGCAGTCACCGAAGCTACGCATCTCGCATGGAAACATCGGGGAGACGGAGGGAACAGTCCGCTGACCTCCCAAGGCTCCCAGAAAGAGTATGTCAGGGCCCTGCTAAGTTGGCATTGCTGGATTCCCTCCCACACACACACACTCACACAGCCTGCCGCCCTTTTATTGCGACAGTCTTCTGGGTCTCTGCCAGCGGGTGGAGCCAAAACATATGGGGTCCACGAAAATGCCTCTGAAATCACAGCCGCCATGCGCCAATGCGCCAAAGGCCTCATCTGACTCTGACTGCCCTAGTTTGGGTCAATAACATAGGAAACACAAAATGGGAACGGTTCGATGGCAGAACATGAGTGCGCTGTCAGTGAGTGGACAAGGGGACATCAAAGCTGGCGAATGTGCGCTCGCAAATGCAAGGAATCTGGTGGAGCCACTCGTCGGAATGTGGCACAAACCTGGGACAATTAACTAATAGAATTCCACTTGTGTTTCAGCCACCCAACCCGAAAACGAGGAAAATGATAATCCGACGGATTCTGCCAAACAAATCAACTGGAGACTCACTGGCACTGGCGCATCGATCTGAGCAGAAGCCACAGGGCCAGCAAAATGGTCGCTGTACAAGCTGGCCGGAAATGGACATGCTTCTTGCTCCCAGTGCTTCCATTTAGTGCAGGAGGAACCATTACGCAAAGTGCACGGATTAGGAACTGGTTTCCTGGAAAGGAAACTGGAAGCCACATCACAAGCCGCAAATGTCTTGCAAACATTCTGGAACATGACCTCAACACCGCTGGTTGATGTCTGTGCTCATGGGCTGCTTCCAGAGCTCAGAGCTTTGTTTCCGGCTTCGAATGCACGGGATGATGTCCTTGGGACCGGTCTCCGACACAAACGCCAAATCAAAGAACATATTTGTTGGCAATAAGACACAAACGACATATTTGTTGGCAATCAGCTGTATGCTGCAGAGTTGCACACGAGCCCTTCGCTCACGAAGTCGTGCCCCGAGCCAGCCGGTATTTTCCACGGCAGCCTCTTGACGAAAAGGCCTCGAGAATGGATTACGAGAGAGCGCTGTACAAGGGCGCAGGAATGCGTGGTTGGATTGAAGCCTTTTAGGACTTCGGAAGCTTCGCACGATATAAGGTCCACAAATACAACGTGCACGGATTCCTGTCCGCCGCTGGCGCCATATATGTAGAAAATAAGTTTGATTGGGTGTTCCCGCAACACCCTTTTGCCCACATCCGGTTAGACGGCGCTTCAAACAACCTGGAAAGCTTCTGTGGGGCAAAGTACCAGTGGTGTTGTCAAAAGAAATCCTCCACCTGGCAATCCACATTGTGTTGGGGGCAAAGCACAAGCAACATTGTTTGACATTTCTCGACAAACAAATATCCTGGAAATTGCCATGCAACAGGTTCACTTCAGCTAAAACTGCAGCAGCCAGAAAGCCTTCTGTTGGTTTGCCTTTGAATTCGACCTGTGTCACTTTGTGTAAACTGAGTTTGCGGTATCACGCTATCCTTGGCTTTGCAATTGATCCCCCATTATGTTCCAACGCTTCTGCCGGATCAGAAAGCAAGCCCACAATTCTTATCTAGGAACCCCCAAATGCTGGTCTCTGTAAAGCATCAACAGAAGGATCGCTTCGCCCGGTTTTTGATGATTCATGTTGCGAAATACCAATTGAAGGACAACTGTGGGCAACGAATCTGCAAGAAGACAAGGTAACCGGAAAGCTGAGTTGCTAGTTGCTGTCCTTTCACTACACAGGAGCAGTCAAATTACAATTGCATGCGCTCTAAGCAGTCGCGCTTTTGACTCAAGCTTGTGGCAGCACACCAGCCATGCTAAAACTAACACAAACACTGTAACACAATCCTTATCGTTTTGTGGTCGGTGAGTTGGTCGTCATTTGGGGGGTGAGTATTGCTTTGCAATGGTTTGCAGCATGTGGTTGATAATGGCTGACACTCATTCTCGTCATGGATCATTTGCTTCAAAGGGTTTGTAAACGACGCCTTATGCGAACTCCCAATGTACTGGCGGCTTACTGTAAACGACGCCTTATGCGAACTCCCAATGTACTGGCGGCTTACTGCCGTGGGCTTGTTTGCGCGACGTCCAATCGTGCTTGTCAGCAGCATCCTCTGCCGCTCACATGTCGGGCTTGGTGTGGGGCGCTCGATGCACCAAGAAGCTTTGTACTGGCAAGGAGCGTAGCTCAATAGCCATGGAAGACCAAAGACCACTGGGTCGAGTCTGACTGAGAAGAATACTGATGGCCACTCTGCCTACAGTTACACATCATGGCCGTTCAAAAACAAGTTTGGTCAAAGATCATCTGATATTGACCCAACAGTCAAGTGCAATGGAAATTGGCATTGTCATGTCATCCGGTCTAACAAAAGAATCCTACTTCGAACCATTGAGAGTGAGCAAAGTTATTTGAATTGCTTGCAACAAGCTGTCTTACCCATGTACATAGATCAACATGTGAAAGGAAGCCAACACCCGGGGTTCTTTACAAGTCAGATCACATCTATACAGAGACCTCCGCCCTGGGCCTTTGGAACGGCCTTTTCGCCGGGCCGAGACATCTGCGCCTTCACCCCTGCTTAAAGAGGTCGATGACTTTCTCCGAGCCATCCTGGTGAGTGGCAGCACATGTTTTTTGAGGCAAAAGGTACCCTTTTCACCATGGAAACCAAGACGAACCCCGAAATCATGTTTTTTGCGGCCCCCTATTTTGACATATGAGCGACGGACAATTCTTCCGAGTCTACAGTTTGGAGGATACGATGGGACTGCCAATGTCGCAAGTATGTCCGTTTGTTCCTGGCAAAGGTGTTCAAGGAGTGATCAACACTTCTACGCAATCAGCTTTGGCGAGACTGTCTCAGAAGCCGTTGCCTCTGCCTTTTTTTCCTGGTTGCCACAAGCCCATATCTAGATCTGTATTACAACCCATCCTCCTCTGACAGTGACATGCGCCGCCGACCCTCTTTCCGCCCGCTCTCTTGAAGCATGTACAAAGCATTCGCTGTGCTCAGGATTGGTATGTTGGTGTATTGTTGGCGTACACCGCGGAAACGCCGCGATGCAATAGCGCCAATTCCGGGTTGCTCAACGAAGCTATTCCAAATAAGCCCCGCACGCATGTAAGGCCAACGCTTGTCAAAAGGTTAGCAAATAAAACAAGGTGACTGCTTCCATGGCTGCTTCCTAAGGCACAGCTCCTACGACGGAGAGCTGGAAGCAGGATAGGAGGGGAGGACTGCTGGCAATGCTTGGACACTCCTTTTTGTCAACCAAGAGATTAATCAACGGCCCAAAAGGTAGTTGTCGTCAAAATGATCTGCCAACCAGATTTGGGGCCACAACAAGTAGCTGCTGTCAAGAATGAGGCCTCTTTGATGCATCCTGGCAGGTCGGCAAACTTGACCCCCATATCCTCCAACGCTAGCTGAAGCTGGATGAGGTCGTCGTCCAGCTGCAAGGATGCTGCAGCCTCATCCGGCTGGCAGCAAAGCTCTACGCACATGGCACCCTTTCAGACACTTGCTCAAGAGAAACCACAGGGACATCGGGACATCATTCAATGTTTGGAGATCCATGAAATAGAAGGCACACAAACATGAGGAACCCCCTTGGCAAAGGTCCATCCTCGTGGGTGAGCGTTCTTTAGCCAGGTGAGTTTGTTGCAACTTGTGCAGACAAGATGCACAGCGAGTATAACGAAACCGAGAACTAGACTGCTCCTCAGAGCCAAGGCCAAAATCCTGCAGCTTCCCGCCCAGATTGACCTTTCCTGCCCAAAAGTTGAAAATGGCAGTCTGGGACTAGGACCTTGGCTAAAAAACAAACATGTGAAAACCTGAAACTTGGCCCACTGCAACTATATGTTCATATTATGTTTCATATTTAGCCTATCCAAACAGGATAACAGTTCTGGATGAAACCTACGAAACTTGTTAATCCTCCATGGCCGCGGCACACCATTTTGGTTGGGTGGGAAACCAAAGGAGAACAACCTGTGTTGGGGCCTGGCTTAAGAAGCCGCCACCTCAAAAGGGAAAAGGGGCAAAGTGATCCGCACTGGGTATTTGGGCCCTTAGAGTCTGTGATCTTTGACACTCAGAACCATGCCTCATAGAGTTGAGCCGCACAGTCTGACAGAAGAGCAACAATCGTTCCAGGGAAGAAGCGCGAGCATGAACTACACGAGAGGAACTCCCGAAGATCTCTGGTTGCGCGACAATTTGCCAATTGGCATCAATCAAATCGGACAAACACGTAGTCCATACCAGGCACCACATGTCTCCTCTACATAAAACATGAGCGAACAGCATCAAACAAATGGCTTGCATATCCTCCGCCTAATCAAGATCTCAAGCACAAAACAGCACAATTAAAAGGCAACACGCCAATGCCACCAACATGCCTACAAGACATATTGCAGCCTAAACCCTCAAACAACCTCTCAGATCTCTCAGCATGCCGGGGGCTTACGTAAACTGGACGTGGCGTGTGTGAATCAGCTCGTTGGAAACACAGCAGGATTTGTTCAGCAGCTGTCCAAGTCTTGGTTTCTGCAAGGTGTAAGTGCGTTGTCCTGAGCCTTAAAAACGCGTTGAGCCCCCATTCCAAAAACCTGGCTTCAGGGCCAACTCCGCAACCCAGCACCTAAAAGTTGCATTCAAGCCTCATTCCCCAAAACTCTGCCCCCACAAGCCTCGGAACGATGGTTGGTCGAGGCAAAATTTCATTCAGCCCCTGTATCGCATGTCCATCGCCAAATTATTATGGAACCGAACGGTTGCCGCAACAGCCCTGGCCCTATTTACCTCCAGATGCGCAAATTCGAGTTCTGACAGCTCAAACGTCTATTTGGTTCCACCAGGTTCCACCAGGTTCTATTTGCTTCATGCAAGCCTTTCATTCACTTCCCATTGTTTCATACACTTCGCGCATACGTTTGAACTCCGCACCGATCCCGAAGCCTAAAGGAAGCCGACGTTCTCTCTGGGGCTTCTGCTGCCTGGCCTTCGCGGATCAGCTCCTGATCCATCGGAACCCAGCGCGACGACCAAGACCTCTCGGACAAGAACTGACATTCGCAACCAAAAGGGGTGGTCGTGTTTGCTGAAGAGAAAACAAAAAACACATCCAGCAGGAAAGAAGAGAAAACAAAAAACACATCCAGCAGGATAAAGGTCGTAGTTGCCCAACAAATTAAAACAAACCACGAAAAATAACGGGAAACACTCGCGCCAGTCCCGCTGGTTTCGGGATGTGTTTGGAAATCTCCCAGTCGGGGTTGGGCTCCCCAGGCTCCTGGGCATCGAGCACATCGATGGCATCCGCAATGCTGCTGAGGCCATCGTAGTCACCGGCCATGCCTTGCATCGAATCGGCCCTCGAAAACCCGAAGCCGTGGAAATACGTGGGGGTGGTTTTTGGGATGAACATGACGAATTAGAGGCGAAAACAGGGGAAATTTCACATTTTGGGGAGTCCCCTATCTTGACACATGGCCACATGTCTGTGTATGTGCGTGTGTTTAAAGGTACACTCCCACCTGTCCCAAAAGGGCCGTCTTGGAGGAAAGTTATTCTCCCGAGAACCCCTAGTCAGGTCCAATAATTAGTATATACAGTGAGTGCAACGGGCCCTTGATTGTTTGACCCATGCCCCTTTCAAGAACCTTGCCCCAATCCAGCTGTCATCCAAAGCCAATCATGTTGTTTCCGGTGCAAACCATGGGCTAATCCCCTCTAAACTCCCAAGCAGAGTCCAGTTCCCTTTCGCAGTGTCATTGCTTTCCTAAAATGTTCAGACTTCGCAAAAGACAACCGGGAACTCCTGAGTTTTACATGGCAAAGCAAAAAAATAAACCGGACGCGCGCGGTCATGGAACTGAATATGGACCAGTGTGGGACTGCCATGGGACAAGTATGGCAATGGGGGTCCAAGAGAACTAGCACTGCATGCATTCACTGATAAACATGGAGAAATCCATTTTGCCCTGTCCCACATATCTCAAACCTCACATTCACCAGAGAACAGGATTCGTTTGACCAGACAACGAACACAATGCCTTCAAATGAGTAAAATAGCACCTGCTGGCCCCAAAAAAAAACAACTACCCGAAGCTGTAACCTGCTTTCAATACCGACTGGACTCCAACCTGCCAAATGCCTCAGTGGCCTTGAGAAAGGAGAAAGCAAGAAGACTAGGGGAAGCTTGCTGGAGAGCTTCTGGGTGTGCAGTTCTGATAGTGACCTTAAGATGTTTCTATAGTTGGAGAGGCCTCCTTTGAGGTATCTAAATGTTTCTCAATGACATGCCAAGATCAAAACACAAGAACCATCCTCACCTAAACATGCGAGTGCTACAGGTGCATTGGACGTCCGTTTGAGTGTGCGTTTCCTAAAAGCTGGTCCATGGCACGAGGCAAGCCCCCTTCAGATTTCCTTGGAGCACCATCCACAGTCCGCAACAATTGGACACATTTAGGTGTAGCACGGGATCCGATCACAAAATCGGGTGTGGAGCCCTGGGCCGCAGGCTCACAATGGGGCCGATGGTCATGAGCAGCCTGTCGCTGCGAAGGGAAAAGTTCCGGCGGTGTCAAACTGGTAAGGTCAAACCAGGCGCTTCTGGCCATGTCCTGGCCTAACCTGGAAGCATCCCAAAAGCCAAGCCCTTACTGACGCTGAAGAGCAGCCCCTTGCCTGTCTCCAACTGGGAAGTGGCATGCGCCTCCCTCAAGTCGTTGCATGTGACCTGCTGTTTTTGTTAGCCCGCATTCTGCCTTCGCACCCAAACTCGAGAGAACACGCACTACACCAGGGTTTGAAGCGGTTGCTTTTCTCCACTGGAGTGGAATCATGACTTACGTTGCTGAGAGCAACACCTTCAAGCTGGAAATCTTGCAGCAAAATTCAAGATGCCAAGAAGCCCAAAAACTTCAAAGCCCCAGCAGCGAAGGACGCACGATGCCAAGTTCGAAAAGCAAAGCAAACGAATAAGCTACAACGTCCAAGAAGCAAAGAGGCTACAAGGCTAAGAAACCTCAATATATGGTACTCAGTTACACTGCCAAAAACTGAGCCAAGAAGCCACAAAGCCAGAAGTGACAGAAGCAAATAAACAAATCAAGAAGCCGATAAACCAAGAAGCTAAAAGGCAAAGAAGCCAAACAGAACCCAGCTTTCTAGAAACCCGGTGGGAGCCAAGAAACCACCGCGCCAAAAAACATCACCCTTCTTGTCCAGCTCTTGGATTTCTACGATGCTCTTAAGGCAGTTCCCTTGGTTACCTACAGTTGTCTGCGAATGCCCAAATTCCCATTTTGGTTTAGTCAGCCATTTTACTCAACTTGTGTTCTTTGCGCTGATTGCGCTGCCTGCGGCAGGAGGCACAAATGATATTTCTTATTGTGCATTTCAATTGTGGCGTTAGGCACCATTGGTAACGCAAAGGATGCTACGATCATAGTTATCATGACAGACCTCATGCTTATCATCATGATCCTGACGATCATCATCATCGTCATCATCATCATCATCATCATCATCATCATCATGATCATCATCATGATCATCATCATCATCATCATCATCATCATCATCATCATCATCATCATCATCATCATCATCATCATCATCTCTTATGAGGCAGCATTGGTAATGCAGAGGATGCTACAATGATGGCTATCATCACCGTCATCATCCTTATCATCATCTGGCGTCATCATCACCCTTCACCATCATGATGGATATTTCTGATCTTCACGATCATCATCATCTCGTATGGGGCAGCATTGGTAATGCAGAGGATGCTACGATGATGGCTATCATCACCGTCATCATCATCTGGCGTCATCATCACCCTTCGAGAGGCAGCATTGGTAATGCAGAGGATGCTACGATGATAGTCATCATGACAAACCTCATCCTTACCATTGTGGGGCAGCATTGGTGATGCAGAGGATGCTACGATGATGGCTGTCATCATCCTTATCATCATCTGGCGTCATCATCACCCTTCATCATCATGATGGATGATCTCTTTCTTATTTTCATTCTATTCATTTGCAGAGGATGCTGCGATGATAGTTAGCATGACTATCACAATTATCCTCACGATTATCATCATCCTTTCTTTGTTCAACCCAAAAGGTCTCTTCATGTTATTTCTTTCACTTTAGCCAGGGACAAAGATGTCTCCGATCCCAAACGTTGACCCAGCGGGTTCGGACGCGTTCGAACCCGGCCTCGCGGCCTCCTGGAGTGCCACTCGCTGCTTGGGCCTGCCATCCTGCAAACGAATGGATTTGACGCCTCCGAGGGTACGGGTCATGAAAACCGTTGCTTGCCAGGAACACGGTCAACCCATCGTGTTGGCAAAAGATGCTCAATTCGAAGACAAAACTTAAATTGTGCTGGTTAGTGGGGAGGCATTCGTCATCTTTCAAAAGCTGAACACGTTTCTTCGTCCAACAACGCGAACGGGGCTGGCAGACGTGCTTCGCGGCTCCATTGGTTTGGAACTCATGGAATCTCTCCGAAATTGGCATGTCCAATTCAAAAGTAGTATTGCCCGATACAAAAGTAAACCTTCCAGATTGTTCCGAGAAAGTGTTTTTCTGGGTCAAAAAACCTTCTGGACTTTCTTGGGGGTGGGGGGTATTGTAGAGTTGTTGTTACTCTTCGCGAGTTGCCTTTCTGGAGTAAGAAACAACATCTGTATACAGCATACATTTGCAACTTCAAGAGGTAAAGCTGCGCTCAAGCCGACAAAACAAACAAAGAAATCACTCTTCATGCAAGTCAGGGCGCGGCAGGTCCTGAAATGTGGAGTTGGGCAAAAGTGGATGGCGCAACTCCGCTGCGAGCAGCCCAGGAAGGAAATCTCACTTTGCCGGTCAGGAACATGTTTTACGGCAAGGGGAGCTATAGGAACTGATAGTGACCATTAGTGAGTTTGAAGGCCCAGTAAGGACCACTGCGGGTGGCAATCTTCCCCTGAATCAGAATTGTGTTTTTGTCATATTTATATGAATGGGTCTGTCTCAAACGAAGGAGCCCCTATTTTGAGGGCACCTTTTGTTGGTTGGTGGAAAGGGAAACCAACAGGAAACCAACCAGTTGAGGTGCTCTATTTTGAGACATGCCCATATTCTTTTGGCTGCCCTTTAGAACCATACAAAAATAAGTCTGACAAATTGAGGAAAATCCAACATGGTTGGCTTCCTTTTGGCTTCTCTTCAAAGCCAACAGGGGGCCCCTAAAAACGAAAAAAAAAACACATCGGCCGCCCATATGCACTTCGAACTCACAAAAGGTCTCAGTGGCGGTCCCACGCGCCTGGAAGAGGCAGCTGACCCAGTCCAGCGTCGCCTGACTTCCGAGGTCTGGAAAAACACAGCCAACACAAAATGTGGAACCCCCCGCAGAAAAAAAGAAGCAGAAGAAGAAGTGCTATTTGGGTCCCCTTTTAAACCACTCCCAGCATTGGCCAGCGGCTGCGGGCTTTACACTTTACGCTGGGCGTGGTGCAGTAGACATCTGGGCGGCACGCATTTAGAATCACACGGCAGCGACATCGTAGTGAAACCAAAGAGCGCAAGGCCATTGCTGAACTGGCAGCGAGGAGTGTTTGACATGCTGTTCTGAAACGCAATAGGAGATTTGATCCTGAAACCATTGCACTGGACGCCTACGACTTCTGATGCTGAGAATGGGTCGACCCCCTCTACCCACACATTCACACACCCACACACCACCACACACCCACTGGCTCAAAATGAGCGGACGCTCAAATTTCCTCTTGGTTGTTCAACCCCCAGAATTTTTACTTCCTCAAACCAGACCCCCCCCATGCCTCTGGCATGGCAGCCGTGGCAGTAGGGCTTCGGGCCTGGCGATCCGGACCCAAGCCGGTTGGAGCTATGGGGATGCGAGCCGAAAATAGAACCAAAACTGGAGGCCTTCCTTTTGGCTTCCTGTCAAAACCTGAAAATAGTACCTTCATAAAACACACACACACACCAATATTGATCTGTCTTTTTCATGGGGGCCTCTTTGATGATATGCACGCAAAAGGTCAAATGTGGGCCATGCTGGTGGCCTAGTTTTTGTTAAGGCTCCACAACCCTTTCGGTTCGTTATCCCAATATCCCATATTTCAGACAATCCGTATCTGCAGCAGGATTCGCTTCGATATGTCAGTCTTTTTTGGGTGCTCGAAGCCTATACACTGCTCACACGCCTACACGAGCACCTGCGCAAAGCCTCCGCGACTGCAAGAGGTGCCTGCGCGCGCATATTTGCGTCATGCTTGCCTCCACGGATGCCTACACAAGCCGCTTGCCCGCTGCTTTGCCACTGCGAGCTTTGTAACTCTGCCGAATCATTCATTGCCCGCATGCGGCTTGTGAGTTATGTAACTGTGATGCGCGACATGCACTTTAGCAGCTCCAACTCCAAAATTGCAACTTGTCAGTACAAGTGCAGTACTCGAAGTGCGCCATTTGGCAGCTGCAGGCTGAAACGTCGCAGGCAAAACGGGAAGCTTAACATGAGCAGAGGCAGTGGCCCGCACGGAAAGGGACAATTTCACGAAGAAATGCGCCAGGAGCCTACGCGAGTGCCTACGCGGATGGAGGCGTTCAGTTGTTTTGTTTAATCCAGGCCTGACCTTGTGAGCCACAGGATCTTGTGCTAACACACGGCGATGCAAATCTCACAGCCACTGTGAACCATGTAGCCACTCTCCCTGTCACACTGCGAAAGCTTCAAACACATGCACAGCCCCTATAATTGGATGTATCATTCCAGACTTGCCTAATCTTGCCTACGTGGGCGCCTACACAAGGAAACAAAAAGCTACGCCCGCGAAATCCCCTCAAAGTGTGGTTTCCTTTTGGTTCCCTTGAACCATCCAAACAAAGGGAACAACGCAATGAGTGCGGAAAAGGGTACAAACCAGTATATCAAGAGAGCAAAAACCTTTGCCTTTGTTGAACACTGTCTGGGTCGATTTCAATCCGCCAAAGAACCCTCCCGCTCGCTAGTTCCAAGATCGGTTTCTGGGGTCTCTACCAGACACGGCTCTGAATCACGGGGCACGCCCTCAAAGCTGGACATCGAATTTCCGAGAGGGTCCAGGCCCTTTCCAGAATCTATCTTGGACTGGTATGGGGATGCCGGGGGTTGCTGGGGACACGACCTGGGCTTGTTTTGAACCAAGGTGAAAAGAAATCTGGGGCGAGCACAAGCCTTGCTTGGCCCATGTCAAAGCCAACAGCTGCACTGCTTGGATCCCAAGCTATATGTTGCAAAGTAGGAAACAAACACACCGTGGTTTGCTGCAAATTTTGAGAGTTTTGTGGTTGGACGTGGGTGGTTCAGTTGCAATATGTAGGGCATCCTCCTGGCAAGGCAGCTGATGGCATACGTAAGTTTCACCCCCTACCACCGCCTGTCAATGTGTCAGATTTTGCTACTACGGCCCCAATTAGGGCAGCTCCCTACACCTGATTGAATTGGAAGGTTATTTTAGAACATGGTGTATCATTTCCGCCTCCCCGCATTCGGTGTTGCACGCCACGTGCTCCAGCCCAGTCCACCGAAAGAATCCCGCCTTCGAAGAGGGGCGGCCTGGCCACTTTGAAGCGGGGAAAGCGCGTCTGGAACGGTTTTTTGTTTTGCTACTTTTTCAGGTTTCTTTCTCGAAATTAAAAAGAAACTCGCCGTTGGGGCCCCCTTATCACACCCTGAATGGCGGCGTTGCCTGGTCTGTGGGGCTGCCTCAGCAAACGGATCCGAGCCTGCAACGGCATAGCCCAGCGGGGCCGTAGCAGCCACAACTGCTGCCAGAAGTGCTGCCAGCCTCCACCGTCTTGCCTTGCGTACAGGGCGGTCCAACTCTGCGTATCCGACACTGGCAATACAGTGCAAGGTACACAAATATCCGCAAAGGGAAAAGTCTGAAGCATTGGATCTGCCTCTTTCTTCGGGAATGGACACTGACACCGAACGCAAGACCCGAACGCATGGAATAACTGTGGATCTCTCGATCAAAAGTTGGATTACCCACTGATTCCAGCTACCTGTCGGGCCTAGCCTTGAAGTGGAGAAAACCAAACTTGCTGGTGACCAATTAATCACAAGGTCGCAAAAGGACAATTGTCTTCCAGGAACCTCCAGTCAGGCTCTGTGTGTGGATGGAACGATGCCGAAAGGGGAGAAGTTCCAGCCATCCTGCATTCCGCTCGATACGGGGCCCTCAGCTCCGTGCCTGAACCTTGGCAGCCATTGCGCCTGCAGTTCGAGTAAGGCGGCGGGGGTGGGCAAAATGTGCTCCAAAAGGACCCTGGCCACCGTGGCCTTGTTCAATAACCGAAAGGAGTTGGTTCAGTCCAGTCGTGCACGGACGCGTGTATGGTCTTTGACTTCCCCGACTAGCTATCGAGCTCGCTATACGAAAAATTGCAGGCTTGCATAGAGGATAAGCAAACTGAATGGAGTGATCAAATGTTCTCACTCCGCGCTGCCTGAAGAACCTAACATCTGTTTCTCATCACACCAACGTGATGTCACTGGATGGATTTCCACAACAGCTCATCTATCTTGTTTGCCAGTAGTCTGCAAACAAAAACAATTACCTGCACACCCAGTCAGATTAAGTGTTCAACCTCAATCACGCGTCCAACGTGCCTGACTCCACTTGGGATCTTGGAATCTAAACCGAAACAGCTGCAGCCGCGTGGTCAGGCGGTGTTCTCAAATGCTAACAAAAACAAAACCACTGCAGGACTCAACATGAACGGGTACGCACACAATGGATGACTGACGCACAGCATGCTACGCTGCAAGATGGCTAGCGTGTTGACCCTCAGTATCGTTGGACGCAGCCCACACATTGTTCTGAGTGTCAACGAAAGGTGATGCAATGACTGCCCATGCTCAAAAGCAAATGCACGCCAAATCAATGTGTATTGGGGCTCGGTGTCAAAGATGTGTGGTTCCAGACCTTCTGGGACCCATTCAGGGAGAGTGAACAAGAATGATATATCTAGTTGGATATATGGCTTCCGTTGAGTAAATACCGTAAGGTAATTCCTGTTTTGAAGGGGCGTGCAACCTTTGACCATTCGCAATACGGAAACGTGCAACTGTTTTAAGCATATCGTCCCGACACGATTCTCCAACTCAATCTGAGTTCAAGATCAATCCTTCAATTATTCAAGCTGCCAAAGGGTACTGGTGCAGCGTCCCGCTACGGATTGCGGATCGGGGATCCCGCATTTTGCATATCATAGACTAAGTGATGCAGTCTCCGGGGAGCGGTCTTCCCCTGCGCTTTCTTTGCGCGTTCCTCCTGACTAGCGCTATTCGACAACATGGCTCGTTTCTCCTTTTGATGCCAGTCAACGCATCCGGGCAGGTGCTACACCACAATTGCATCGCAGGTTTGACTGGGATAACAATGAAGTTTAATGCCCTGCTGACCAAAAAAGCGATGGGCAACCGAGCAAACGGCTGCACACAAACACACACACTGGGTCAAGGGAAGAACTCTCATCCGTCAACAAAAACACGCCTTGCTTACAAGCATTTGTATATTTGGGAGTGAACATTTGTACGGGGTGGACATCATGGTAATTTGTGCCCGCCGTGCCCGCCAACCATTTTGATCAAAATTCATGGCCAGGTAGAAGGTATATCATAAGAAGCCGTCTCCCCTGCCAACATTTGGACTGTCACGGTCACGGGCATGGCCCTTTTTCCTGCCTCCTGCGCCCATGTCTTTGACTCCGATGCAACTCACTCACGCCAAGTCCCCTCCAGCTAGACTGCGAGCAAACATGGAGATCAGCATATCTCGACGTGTCCGGATTCCATAAGAGTGGGAGGGCGATCTCGCCCGTTTCCATATTATGATTGTGCTATACCCCTCATTTTCTACCACTTCAGTTTTGGCAACATGACTTGAGCAACAGGTCTGCGGTCTGCTTTCGTACCTCTGTGATCTCGGTGAGGCTCGCAGAACCTGGAACTTCCGCGCTCTCAGCGCGCTGGGGAGCGGCTGCGCTCGCGCTCACCCCACTGGCCCAGCAGGGGGTTGTCCTCGGATCGTTGAAAAGGCTCCGGTCTGGGTGCGTGCTTTTTGCTTTTTGGGGTGGGTTCAAAGGAAAACCAAAAGTTAAAGAACCACCATTGTTTTGGGCGCCCAATGGATTTCAACAGGGTTGCAAGGCCAGCAAAAAATACAGGCCTGCTTTGACAAAACAAAGATAACAAACCGATCTACAAATAACCTTGTACCGAAGCTCGGAGCCACCCCTGTTCAGTGATCAACTATCCAACGGAGATCTCAAAGTCTGGATGAAAACCCAGGGCCCTTGACACGTGAAGTGCTTTGGAGGGATGCATACATGAAAACGCGGCACAAACTAAAAATGATCAGGCATGAAGCATCTTGCAAGAGGGCGAGTCTTTGCTCTTAGACTACCTTATTTCAAAAGCTGATGCAAACCCCACGCACTGGCATAGGGGCTGACAGGCAAGGGGGCCCAGTAAATGATGACTCACAGACCTTGACATGCTTAGGGCCATGGAATGCTTGTGCTGCATGACCTGTTAAAGAAGCTATGGAGGCTGAAGAGCATCACATCATAACCGGGCTGTCTGTGTTGCAAACCGAGGAGTCAAATACTTTGGCACCAAGGATTCAAGATCTCAGCGCACGTGTAAACAAGTCTTCCTATTGCAGGATCTCTGTTGCCATAGCGGTCAAAAGCATGGCTCACTGAACATGCCGATGTTGCCCCTGCTTGCAACGTGTCTGAACATCGGGCATCGGGCCTTGCTGGTAATAAGGCTGATCGGGATTGTCTTCCAGATCTTCTCATTCTCGGCGAACACAATCTTGACACCTCGCAGTGGTGCTCAGAAACCACTTGGTGGGGACCCAAACAGGAGCTTCAATTGGCAATGCAAAACACCGAGGTCAATGGACCAGAGATCTTTCATGTGTTCAATCGAAACGTCACCCACCCAATGAATCGGCCGAAAAAACAAAAAGACAGACATCTCCTGCAGGAACCATATGACCCACCGCATGACAATTGGACCCACATGCCCACCACTCCCTACCCAAGTCGTCCAAATGAATGGCAAGGCTGTCAGTTGCCCATTAGCTCCGCTGGTTCCGCAAATGCGGAAGCTTTGCCCAGCCCAGCCCCAAGACCCTACCAGGAAACGGAACCTTTGTTGCGGGTCGGCCATTTTTTGCAGCGAACCCGGCGGCACCATGGCAGTCAAGTGGCTGCCCTTGTCCACGGAGATATCTTTGACTATGACCTCCAGAGTCTTGCCGGAAGTTGCCTGGCAGGTCGACCCTTGAAAAGCAGTCCTAAGAAAAAATCGGTGCGCTCGAAAATGTTGAGATCTTGAGGGTCGAACCAAATAGCCAACACTTCAACAAGCCTTGCGATCAACACTGGAAGAAAACATGTGGAAAACACATTGATGGTTTGTCAACCAACCAAGTTTCCACGGGGAACATGCTATTGCGTCCGTTCCACCAATAGCTTTACTAAGTGTGCCAGAGATTGGAAAGCCTCAATTGTCCATGAAACACACACCCACAAATATTAAGGGACGAGTTCCGGCCATTCTTTCGCAAATGGAATTGGCTGTTAACCACAGGCAGTTGCACTCCATCAATTTCCAGGGAACAAACATTGACCTTTGCAGCACTCCCCAGACCAACCCAAGGGGTCTTTGGCACCGAACAAGAAAACGCCAATTCCTTCAACCTGAGAAGGGAACAAACAGATTCGAAGGGATTCGCCTCACGTGACTCGCAGTAAGGACATCTAGAAAGGACCCGTGGAATCAGCTTTGGTCCGCAAGTGCTTCAGGTTGCTACTGCAATTCCAAGCTGGAATATATATATATATATATATATTATGTCTATAGATATGAATATTTATATACATATACACATACACGGTACCCCCCTGGTTTGGGTTTTCTCGTGTTTGTTGTTTTTTGGTGTTCGCTGTTTGTTTTGTCTTCTTCTTTGTTTCTGTTATTTTCTTGGGTTCTGGGGAGAATACCATTCACTGCAAGCATCCGCCCTCACCCCCGTCTTCTAGATATTTCCCTGCCTCTTCATAGGAGCGAAAAGCCAATAGAAATCCAGGGCAAGTACACTTTCAGTTCTATCGGTTTACAATATTTTAATTATACAGCTTCAGTGTCTTCCGTTTAAGTAGGCTTTCACTAGAAATCAATTGGACATTCGGTGAAATAGATTCTAATTAGGACATCTTTCCGCTTAATTGATTGAATAGGCTTATGAGCTTGGGTAAGATATTACGCCCGAATTCCTTTCCAAGGCAGACTTCAGAATTGAAGCCGAGAGCGTTCCCTTCCATTTAGTTTGACTATAACTCTCAATTTGATTTAGGATTTAAACAGGAAGGACTTCCTTTTCAAGGAAGTGTGCTTTAGAATACAGATCGAATCTAATAAGGAAACACACACTGGTCGTTTCTTCTAATTTGTCTGCCCCTCAAAGCAGGGCAGTCAAAAAAATACACCAGCATAGACCCCAGATAGCGGAAAAATGCCAATGATTGCACACCAGCACCTCTAACAGCACCCCCCAAGGAGAACCCGTCCGTCAATCTCGCAAAAATGCGTTCGCACGCCGCTACCCCAAACAGCACCCCCAAACAGCACCGCAGAGCACCCAGCGTTAAATCTCGCAAAAATGCGCCTGCACCAGTTCCAGTACCTCAAACAGCAGCCCAAACAGCCCATAACCCACCTGCACCAGCACCCCAAATTGCCCGTCATTCTCGCAAATAACTTTCCTCGTTAGAAGTTGTTAGAACCCCGATAGCTTTCAGCTATCTGGGGAAATACCATAGAGTACAGTATCAAACCACCCTGCTCTGCCGCAGCCGCAACTCTTGAGCGGCGGACCAATGCGTCCATCAGGAGAAAGTTGCCCTCCAGATCATCTGGCACCACCTCATCCCATCACTTTCGGCTTGAAGCTGGGCAGGAAGTTCTGACTTGTAATTTACCACCTGACCCAGGTCTGACACACATTTGGAGGCCTTGCCGCCACGTGGGGCACTGCAGGTCACACATGACCGCTGATTCGGTATCTGCCCGACAGTATGCATGTTGGGAGCCCACTTAGGGAATGAGCCCCCTGCATGATGGTTGCCTGAAGTGTTAGTAAACCTTTGGCCCTGATGGATCCAGTGCATTCTCCTGCTGGCAGCCAGCACCAATCACAAGAGCCAAACAGTTTGGTCGGCTGCTTGCGCAAGCATCAATGACTCCCCATCAATACGATCAATGACTTCCCAAGCCTGTCTGAAAAGCAAGCTCTCGAATGTGATGTTCTGGCGGGGCTGTTCGCATTGCTTAATGAACTCTGTAAAGGGACTGACAATCCACTAGAAATCCAGGAAACATGCGACTTCAGTTCTATTAGTTGCAAGTTATAAACTGAAATGCTTTACACTTAAGAAGGCATTTATGGAATTCAATTGGACATAATGTGTTGACATAGTTTTCAACAGGAATTCCTTTCCAAGTAAGAATAACACTAGACTTTAACTAGAACATAAATAACGTGGTTAGAAAAGACAAGCCGGGAATGTTTTCTAATTTGCTTGCTCGGTACAATAAAGAAAATCGAACGAGTCTCAAGGAAACTGCAATTTCTGCCCAAGTTTTACGTTACTCGAATTCAACCGCACTTCTGACATTGAATGAGACTTTCAATAGGAGTTGCTGTCCAAAGTAGGAATTAAGTCAACAGTTGAACAGCATCTGGTGAGGAAAGACAAGCTGGTTGTTTCTTCTCATTTGCCTGATCCTTCAAAGAGGTGAATAAAACAAAAGAAAACCAATCTCAAGGTTTCAGCATATTGGTAAGTTGCAAATTACAAGGCTTTAAGCTTAAGTCGGACGTTCATTAGAGTTCACATATAATCCTGAATTATATTTGAAGTAGGAACTACTTTCCAAGGAGGATTCAATAGAACTCAATCGGAATGGTATTCTAAATAATACAACAAATTGGAATTTCTTTCCAAGCAGGATTCTAATTGGCATCTAGTTATAATTGAAATGGACACCTAGTAAGGAAAAACAAGCTGGTTGTTTCCTTGAATTAAATTGATTAGATTTGTTTGCTTTGAATTATCTTTTTGGTGGGAAATTCTTGCAGGCCTGTCTTAAGAAATATTTGACCACTATGTCCAAGGCCTTTCAAGGATCTGCTCTGCATCTTCAGGGTCCTGGGAGGGGGGGGCTGGTAGCATACATGTGTTTTCTGTATATATTACATGGCTATACGTACCTCGCACTCTTTACGGTGGGTCCATCAAGTGGGTACATCCAGCAGGATACATTGCATCTATACATGCAATGATGTGACACGGCATCCCCAACCCTGGACTTGTCATCTATCCTTGATCAGTACGTCCCATGGTCTAGCACCCAGCCAAAGAACTTGTTTGCGGGGAATGCCCACGTTCCCCCTGATGAAATTCACAGGCTCAAGGGGCCATTCTCTCCAGAAAAACGCCATGCTGCATTGACCCGCGCGTGCAAGGCAGGTCCACTTGGTCCATGCACCTCCCGCCTTGTAGCAGAGGTGGGAGTCGATGTGCACCCAGGGCCTCGGTGAACACCGTTGGTGGCCAAGAGAGAACCTAACAAACGTGGGCCAAACTTAAACCAAAAAACCGCAGGTTTCTTGGTCCTTGGTTCCATTTACCAGGACACTCCATTCCGGGTACCTGTTGTTGACCCACAGCCATAGGTTGAGGAGTGGTCGTGTGTGTGTTTTTTGGACCACATCAGTGCTGCACACGGCTGATGCCGTCTATCGTGCTGGCATGCTGTGCCCCTCCCTTTTATCTTTTGGTGTTGCGGAGGCTTTGCTGGGCGTATGTGTCTGTATACGTGTATTGTGCTACATATGTATATATATATATGTCTTAATGTGTTTATTGTCAACTTACTATAATTCACAAACCTAATGCAAGGAATATCAGGGGTAAGCCGCTTTCGGGTAAGCTAACACTTTACTCCCAGATCAGTGGAATCGCCCGTCCTTTGACCAAGGCACCTGCTACCTTCATTCGCCTCAAAGGTCCCTGCCCCGCGTTCACAAAGAAGCGGGGGACGTATTGGTGCTCTCGACTTGTGAACAGAAAAGGAATAACAAATTGGTGACATCGTTCACGCTGTTGTGAATAGGGATTTTGGTTTGGGGTTCCTGAAGCGATGGCCATTTCAGCCGCATCCACTCCACTCCATCCACCAACAAGCAAGTCACAATAAACACCTGGAATTCAAGTGGTCGAGCCCGGGCGGATATCCGCACCTTGTCCCCAAACTCCCTCGACCTACACAAGCTTTGACTTTGTGTCTAACAGCCCCTCTTTTGAAAAGCCAAAAAGAAGCCCGAAGGTCGCTGAAAATTTACGCAAGTTTGGGTCTTTGGTTCCATTCGCCAAGGTGCCATTTTGGTATACATCTTTTGAGCCACAGCCACTTTGAACACAGATCCATTTCAAGATCCATGTCCATTTGGGCCCCGGGCGGGAAGTCCGGCGGGGGCGCGCGGGGCGCTTGCACGGACTGGCTCTGCTGGCCCAGGACGAATTTGGAGGCGCTCTTCCAAGCCCCTTGCTTCCTGGGCTCCGCCGGTCTTGGATTGAACCCCCAACGACCGATGTGAAGCACTTAGATAGAAGCTGAGTCCAAAGAAAAGAAGGGCCAAAACGATCGGATCTGGACGCCTCAAAATTGTGCTCCTCAAACTTGGATTGGAGGCCTTTTCAAGTGGCTGGTAGTCTTGCCGCGTCAACCCCATGGCTTTTCAAGGCAACGGCCCAATCCTGCAGGGCTCCAACGTTTCCTGAAACACCGAAAAGGACATGCACTTGTTCAATTGACCAAACAGCCAAACGATGATGTGTAAATCCAACGGTTTGGGGGACCCCAGTTTCCGGGTGGCAACCGGAACAACCGGTTGCATTTCCACGCTCCCGTAGAGGAAAGGAACCTTCTTGGGCCAAGGCCCATTGTTCGTCGTTTCGGAACCTGACAACAAGGGATTTCAAACATGCCAAGGAGTACATGGGACCAAAAGGTTCAAGTTGGCCAAGGCAACAGCTCTGGCATCAACCACCTGTCACCATGGATGGAGCAGAACCCCGGTGTCCCCCTACGTTCCCTTGCCGTGCGCATATGTTGTTGGGCTTCATGCATTCTTCGTAGGCAGCATGTGTGTGCGTGTGTGTGGTAGATGCTTGCCGAGGAAACAGGAAGAAAAAGAAAGAATCAAGAGAGAAAGATGGAAACAGAGAAAAAGAAAAAGTAAAGAAGAGAGAACGGGACAATGAGAGAAACGGAGAGTCCAAAAACAAGCACGAAAGAGTGAGAGAAAGAGAGAAAGTGAGAAAGGTTCTCTCATGCACGAGTCTTGCTAGCATGAGTGAATGATTTCAAAGGTAGGATACAATTTGGTGACTCCGTTGCTTCAACACTGCCAAACCCGCAAGCCTCAAAGGGAATATGCCATGATGGACTTTGGGCTCAGCTATGCTTGACACCGAAATGCCACGGATCAGGAGCAGCCCCAATTGCTTGTGGCCTCTACATCCTGGGTGCTAAATCACACAGACATTCTGGGCAACTAGCACAAGACCCCTTCCCTTTTGACCTTCTTCCCCACCGAAATCCACCCCCAAGCCACAGCAAGCCTTTTTTTTAGCACCACAATGCACACTGCTAACACCCGAAGCTATGTTTCACAAAATGTGACCCTTCCACAAAGGCAATGACATAAGCCCAGCCTAAGTTTCCACCTTTGGATTGCAAACGGCATGAACCGTTCCAACCATGGCCTGGCTCGGGAATCCAAACCCAAAGCGTGACTCTAGTGAAACCGCGCGGAATCAAAACTACCTGGACTGCCCACCTCAACGTTTCACCAACCAAACAAACACAATTGGTTGATTCTGGTCCATATGTGAACCTGAAGATGTAACAGTCTTCTCGGACCAATTCAGCCACCAAGAGAAAACCTGCACTTTTTGTCCATGGGCGTGATTTTCTTGAGAATCCTTTGGAGCCCGAAGATAGTGCGTTTACGTTTGCCCCCTTTGGAGGGGCCAAAAGAGGGTGCCCAAGTTTGAAGTTCTCGGTTTGAACAAATTGCCCAAACATCCGGGCGGGTCCTACTTGTGGTTTTGGCACATACCCCAAGTGCCATGCATTGATTCCAGTGAGCCTTGGGACGTGAGCCATGCTTTGAGGGGCCACAACGAGCACGGGCCCCATGATTGGGTGGACATTAGAATCCGAGGGGGCTTCATGTCCACCAACCACTTTTGAGGAGGTGGCTTCAACTCTGAAGATTCATGGCCACATGTGTGCAATCAAGTCGTCTCCAAAGGGTGACCCTGAAATGTAAGAGACCCCACATGGCAAGACAATGAAGTGCCAGCTAAGCATCACTTCCAAATGAGCACCAGCAACACCTGGATCGAGCGCCAGCGAATGTGCAAATACTTACCATACATGGGTGTGTATGTTTGTTGAGGGTACTCTTTTGGGTTTGGCTTGGTACTCTTTTGAGGGTGGCTTTCAAACTGACTTGAAAGGAAACTAACTACTTTAAATCCCCCCCAAACAAAAGTGGTGGTGCTCCTTTTGGTTTCCCTTTGAACCCAGGTGACAAGGGAACCCTTAAATACCCCCAAAACACATGGATAACTATTGCATGAGGGCTCTGCATGGGCCATCAGCTGTCAGCTTACCTTAACCTTTGGAATACCTGGCTTGACAGTTTGCTTGTGCCTTAAAGTCATAGTATAACACTGTATCGTTTTAATACACTCATACAGTACGCATGTATCCGCCTGACATAGATCCGCATTTGTGGTTGAAATCTGGACAGGTCCAAGGCGATGTCCACCGCCGAAAACTCCGAAATGCCAACGCCCGATTAAAGAAAACGTTGCTCTGGGAAGCACACGCCTTGCACCTCAGGTCTCAACTTTTTGTTTTTTCAAATTGCCAAACTGGCCGAAAAGAACCATCTGTTTCAAGTCATTGCTCATCAATTGGTTGAGGTGGCCTGAGTAAGCCCACAACCACAGACCGACATAAAGCTTCATCTCAGCAATCCGAATTGCCAGTCTGGTAGTGTGGACGAAGAGCCACTGGAAGCCGAATTTTCGCTGTGAGCAAACCGCAGCATTCCCAAGATTGTTGAACCATGCTGGCTAAACTCGACGTCTGGTAGCTTGATTCGACCACATACTCAGACAAGCAACCATTGCAGCTTAAACTCTGCAACCAGTGTAATCAGGTGCTTCAAGGTATTCGACAAATCCAGGAGGGAAAGGGGAACCCCTTCAAACGTCTGTATTCTGCGTTTACACGTACTCGGATATGTTTTATGGCACTCACGACAGCTGGCAAAATAGGATATGACATTTGTCTGGAAGGCGTCCCAATGATTCCAAAACATGATCTAATTAAGGGAGCCCCAAGGAAAGGACAATCATCATCGTGGTGACCTGGTTTTGCTCCTACGGGAGTTTGCCCTAAAATTAGGGATGTGTTTGACGAGTCCAAGCTGGAAAACCTCCCCCCCGGCTTCAAAAGGCACGGAACCCTAGCCCTCCCAAAATGGCGGGTTCTTTCCCTTCGTTTCCTTCTAAACCACCCAACGGCCTCCAGAGAGTTGTTTCCCTACAGTTCCGTGGGGACTGGGTTATTGAAACAGGTGTGTTCTGGATGTTCAAGCGAGACGCGCAGACCATGAGGTGCAGAGAGATGATGCACCGTCATAGTTACTGTTGTTCTCGGCAATGCTGTGTCCATATGTCATCACGTCCCGCAGACGAGCTTAAGAAGTCTGAACTGTCTATGTTCCACTAACATGGTCTCCCCAAAAAGAGTAAAGCCCAAGAACTCAGGAAGTGAAGGATCTGGAGCCATGGGGTCAGTCAGTTTGTGTTTTGTGTTTGTTAAAACTCGAGGTTTTCCACACTGTCCCGGGAAAAAAAGGCAGCCCCCATGTGGGCACGGCTCAGGTTGTGGAGTCATGGGGTCTGGCGGTTGTTTGTTTATTTGCCAAGGTATTGTTTCTGATTGGTTGAACAAAATGCAAACACATCGAGTGTTCCAAAACTGGGCACAGCTCCGGATCTGGAGAAATGGGGTCTTGCTTGCATGGTTTTTTTTTTTTGAAATTCGAGACTTCTTCGTGGCTTTGACAAACGCAGCCCCACCACGACTCGTCCTTTCTGGACTTTTAATGGGGGATGCTTTGGACATGGTGAGGCATCATGTCCACCAACCACTTTCGAGGTTGCGACTTCGCGTTGCGCCTTCCCCGGCGCCCTTCAGCAACATGGCCTCGCCGACATGGGGGATTTGGAGCCCCAACATGAGTGTTCCTTTGACTACCCTAAAAAGGGCACCCTCAACATCAAAAACACAGCCACGAAAGGGAAGCATATATTTGTAATTGCAAATACCGTTTAAAAGCATGGAACCGGACATTTGGGGCGTAGGAATCCACAACCTTCCTGTGCACTTCTATGATTATTGGAAAAAAAAGGCACGTGTCCATGTATTTCCGTGCATGGGTCTCTCAACAAGGTGGACCGCCTTGTGATAGTTGGAAAGGGGAACCAAAAGGAGACAAGCCATTTTAGCAGGCGCCTATTTTGAGAAACACGCATATAGATCTATGAACGTCTGGTACGTTCCCCTAGCTTGTGGACACCAACCATCAGAGCTCCAAACTCCACTTGGGCATGCTTTGTTCGAGGCCACCCTTTAAGGGGTGAAGAGAAAGGGAATCCAACCAGTGGCCAGTTTGGGGGTCCCCTATTTGGAATATGCCAGTGCCAAATTATGCTCTCCGCAAATTTACCGTGGAAAGCATTCCTGTCCCCCAATTGAACATAGACCACTACAACTGAGAGGCATGGAGAAAGGTTGCCCATGGATGTTGATGCCCAGTTGATGTTCGGGCCTGTGTGGGGGTGTGTTCGTGTGTTCGTGTGTGTGTGCTCAAGGGAAAACAGGAGAAAACCACGGCAATTTACTTTGGCCAAGGCCACCCTCCCACTTCTATACAAGTACCAAAGCACCTCCACCAAGGCACCCGGGCAATCTTGCCAACATAAAAAAAAAAAAAAAAAACTTTTGCCAACATGTGCCAAGCTATGTGTATTCTTCCAACATTTGCCAACGCAAATTGAACAAGTATTGCCCACATAAATAAAACAAGTAAGAGCACTTCCTTCTTGCCACCGTGTTGCGCTCCCCCCAAACTTCCAACGCGCCCGGGCCCGGCATGTCGCCCCCCCAAACCCCGGATCCGGGGCTCCCCGCGTAGAGGTTCCGGCGCCCGGGACCGGCGCCGCCGGACTCTGGGGCGATGGGCAGGTCCCCCGAGTGGGCCCGGACCTCCACTCGGGTCGCTATTGGGGGAAAGCAGAAATTCGGAAGCCGCGAAACCCCGAGGCTTCTCCATTTGGAAACTGGCCATTCTCTTGGAACCATGAATAGAACCGCTACACCTTGGGAAATGGAGAGTTCCCCATGGCCAGTTTAATTGGCTACCCCCTGCCCAAAAGTGTATCTTTGTGCAGCGCAGTGGGAATACAATCCCGATCACAAAAAATCAAAGGTGAAGATCCAAGCCAAAAGCATTCCACCTACGTGGAACAAGAAAACCTCTCGGGCTGAGGGCCGCGCATTTCCCGGGCTTCCGCCTTGTAGGCCTGGACAAATCAGCTCACCCAAGCCCTGCAACCAGTGACGTCAGTAGAGACCCCGCCAGACGTGGAAAAGTAATACTGGGAAGCTGATGTGGAATCTAAGTTCAACCAAAATGAGACCAGACAAGACTCCTTAAGCTGGTTGATAATAATTGTTCAGTTGAAACGACAGAGAAGTTTTTGTGCAACATGTTCAACGGAGAGCGTGGGCTCAGGCAAGACATGCCGAAAGGGGGAAGTTTAAACAAACTGGTCCTGCTCGCAGGTCGAAACTCGTCCAAAGACAATCATCAACCAACGAAGGACAGGGATCCGTAGTGAGCGTCGTAAGCCATAGATTCCCAGACACTCCAATGTTGGTGCTATTTGCCAACATTCGCGAACGTTGGCCTGAGAAGGAACATTGGCGTTTATAAGGCCAATGTTGCTCTGAGAGGCATACATCCAAAATGTTGGTTCGACAAATGCACGTTCGACAATTCTCCTGCGATTAAATCACGCCAAATCACGCCAAATCACGGTATTACATGAATGTACCCCAAATTTGGCATACATTTGGCCCAAATGTATGCCAAAAATGGCATACATTCAGTCCGACAATCACGCCAAATCACGCCCAATCACGCCCAATCATGCCCAATCACGGCATCTGACAAATCATAGATTCCGATAAGCCCAATGTTGCCAAATTATGCCTACATCCGAATGTTGCTCTGAGAGGCTACATTTGAATGTTAGTAAATATGACCAACATGGAGTGTGTGGGATTGGTGGGACATGTACTGCAGATTTATTTTTACAACTGTGCTCTTCCTTCGTCCAAAACATTCTAGGTCCTCAAGCGAATGACGCTTCCCAAGAGGTCGACCCTTGAAGTGGCAATTGTAGTGTAAAGTCCAAACCAACACATTTTGAGCAATCGCTGAACAAAAACCCTAAAAGGGGGTTGCCACAGAACAATGCCGGCCATTTCATTCGCAAACTGTTCACGTCATGACTTCTTGAGCAGTTTAACAAGGATAGCTCACTTGCATGACAAGATATCGGCTTCCGAAGAAGCAATGTATCCTGGCGGACTGGACTGAGGCTGATGTACCAAATATTGTTTCTAGAACAAAGGCATCATCTGCTCGATTCCTGGTAAACAGTCTCAATCGTGGATCCATGGTGTATTATTATGCCTTGAACATGGACCATGAACAACTGAGCCATGTGCAAAACACGTCCTGTTTTGGTATGTCGTATATCATGTTGCGCATGCCCCCGCTTACGCAAACCTTACGCAACGCGCATTTTGGCTTGCGCGGCACATGTGGCATGTGAAGGTGTTGCTTACGCGCAGGTCGATATGACGTGACTCTCGCTAAAACGTGCACATGGAGGTTTTGGATGCTGCTCAACTGACAGAAGCCTCATTGTTGGGTTGGTTGAAGCATGAGTTAGGCTGGGCTTACTGTTGCTTCATGATGTGGAAGAACAAAAACATCACGTTGGCCCCCGTGTTCATACCCCTATTCCCAATGCGCGAGGTAGCGCCGCATCTCGCGCCGGCCTAATCTGCCTTTGCGGCCACCGATCCACATGGCAGGCTATCCGAGTATGTCCAACACCAACCGTGTTGGGCTGATCCCCGTTGATGCGTTGTCTCACTTGGACCCTTCCAAACACCACACCGCCCAAGGCAACGAATCTCGAACCAGGAAGGTGGAGTCAAGCGGCGCAAGGTCATTCCCCCATACCGGAGGCCCCATTTTCGCAGCACTCAAAGGAAATGTGGAACATCCAACAGTTCTCAAGAGCGAACATATTCTGAGCAAAGATGTGGCATCCCGTTTTGCAACGTGGACCATCAGCTTGGCTTGCCTTCCTACCTTCCTATGGTTGACTAGCATGCCCCTACAGAGAGTCCCATCAGGACATCAGGACTGGTCACATCCTGTCCATTCTGCCGTCGGATTTTGTCCTTGAAATCAACACCTCCAGATTCTCGGACAATCTTCAGGTCGGGCAAACCCACGGCCAGGGTGCAAACATTTCAAGGGGCGGTCTAAGAGACTCCAATCTTAGCAACTTCGCCCCCGAGCTGGCGGCCTGATAAAGCAGCCAACTTGAACCACCAGAGTGTCCCTTTCAGACGCATACTCTCTTGACATTGACACTACCGCAAGCTTTTTCTTGGGGTTCCAAGTTAGTTGAAGCCCTTGACGTGTTTGAACTGACCCAGGAAGTGGTCAGGATAGCAAAGACATGCACAACCCTCTGCTTCCTGAAAAGCGTGGCCATTCCTCGTCATTGCCCAGGAAGATTCAGGGAATAGGCTGTGGAGGCGGTTGCTGGGAGGGTTCCACGTTGAGTGCGCCAAATGCCCTTCTTGAGAGTTTTTTCATTTTTTGTTTTTGGGGGGGCCTGTAACCTTGCCATGTTAGCGGTGTCCGAGAAGGTTGATACCAGATTCCATGTTGTAGGAATGGATGTGATGTGAGGTGTCCTGAGTGAATGCTTCTAGAGCCAACAGAGGACCTCTTCACAAGCCAGGTGATGTTGGCAATTTGGCGTGGGGGGTGACGAACTGGAAACAGATTGAGGGTCCCCCTTGGACTCTGGACGCAAATGGTAGCATCAACACAGCACCTCCTGATGATGCCAAAATCCTTCCAAACAACAGGGGCCTTTGGACAAGGCGTTGTCCACCATGGGAAAGACCTGTGACCCCCAGAGTCTGCGGGCGTGCCCCGTTACTAAATCCCTCGCATGCAGGAAGTTCTGTGTTAGTGAGTGCCAGCCTCATCTTGCACAGGAAGCTCCATGAATGTCTTCCTGACCTTTTTTCAGTGGAGGTTCCAAGAGTACGGTGCCTAAACAAGTAGATCTAAATCCATTTGAGCCATGATTTGAGGTGTTTATGCCCTAACATAGATGGTTTTCCAAGAACCCCGTTTCTTCAGGTGCCCTGTTAGGAGGGTAGCAGCTTAGGATCTTGAGTTGAATGGAACAATTACGGCATGGATCTCCAGGTTTCTTGGCGATTCATGGTCGGCTTTTTGCGGCCGAAAAGGGCTGCCTCGTGTCGACCTTTGTGGTGGAAAGCGGACAGCGGCCCAAAGACTTCCAGAATGGTTCGCTTGGTTCATCTCTAGGATCCGAAGGCTCCAGACTAAGACCTGCCCGTGGAACAGGGAACACGCTAAGCCGAGTGCGCACGCAAAGGGGTCTCAGTGTACTTCCACTCGCAACAAGCGATTCAGCCTTTGTCAGGCTGACTTGGGCTCAGGCGAGATCCGGCACCAGCTCCTGCTCAGGCATGGCAGCCAACACCGCCAAGGCCTCGCAAGCGAGCTATTGCCTGTTGTTTCTTGTGCCTGTTTAGTTGTTTTGTGTATTTCTGCTCTGCTCTTTGTCCTTTTTGCTGTTTTTTTTCCAGTTGCTTGGTGCCAACGTGGCGCGATTCTATTTTAAGCGGCAGGTCAACCGCGCTCAAGTCTACTAGTAGGGATCCCATGCTGTTGAAGGAGTATTCTTACAACAAACAGCCTGAAGAATAGGCTTGAACTGGGGATTAGAAGAAACCAACAACCTATTAAGTCGGAAATATCATACGAAGGAAAGGTCCGCCAACCCGTTCAGGTTGGTGACTCCTACCCATCTACGCAAATGTACAGCAGTCCTCCCTCCTCCTCTTTTTACCCGACCGCCATCAGCACTACAAAGCAATACACAACACCAGGCCCACAAAGCACTACATAAGGTACTTGGGTCACAGATCAACACGCTCGCTGCACTTTAGACGGGTTCAAGAGGAAGTTCGGGAGGCTCGCACCACTTTCGCCTTCCAAATAGCCCACCTCACTTGGCAAGTGATTGGAGTTGTGGAACAACTGCGCACCCTACTTTTGTAGCGCCCATACGCTTCAACTGAGTGAAACTGAGATTCTGGCTCTTGTGGACCGAATTAAGACTGGCATGAAAGATTGCTGAAAACGGCAGGGAAGGGGTCGACCGGACGATTCGGCTCCTAGATCAAAAGACGCAGACCCAAAAACCAACCTGTAAATGGACCCTGCGTGCCGTTGAATCCAAATGTGTCGCCTTGCACTCGTCAAACAGTCAAAACAATTTCAAGTCTTCGCGCTCCAAAGGACCGTGTCGATCCCGAAGGGCATAAAAGCCTGCTTGGCAGACTCTCGCCGTGCATAACGCTTGGGCAGCCCCATCCCATTATCTCAGAGTTCGCAAGAGTCGCAAGAGCATCGAGTTGTTTATCGCTAGGAAGGCCCAGCTGCGTTAGACACTATCTCAGTGCCAGCAACTTTGAGGCTTCAAATGTTCAAAAGGAAAATCCTGCAGCTACGTACTGTTGACACGTTTCGTGCGAAAGCCACAAGGTAGCCAGAAAACACAGCACCCACGAGCGTGTGCTCCGGGCCGTCCATTCAGAGTTCCGGCTGGCTGCCGCCCAGAAACAAACAAAAAAGACTACAGCTGTGCCTCCTCTCAGGACGATTCCTGGTGTCCCCTTTTGCCGGTTTGCCCCAAAGGTTGCCCCGTTGTCACAAACCCAAGAACTGAAAGAAGGAAGAATCTGAGTAAAATGATGAGCTCGGGTTTGAGAATTGAAGGGGACGCTGCCCATTTGAGGCATCTGTCGTCTGGAATCACTGGGACGGCATCGGATACCACAAAGCCAACAGCTGCCTCTTCGTGCAGGTGGCTTGCAGGATGTGATGTCGGGGTACCAAACATATCCGACTCGGCAACCCTCGATATGTCAAAGTCGGTTGCTGGATACAAGTGGGGAAAGAGCCTTAGAGCTCAAGCACTGAACAACTCGACAAAAAGCTGAAACGAATGCCAGTTAAAAAGATTGTCGTCGCTCCAATGCCGACTCCCTTCGGCCTTCAGTCTTTGTTTCTCTCTCTCTCTCTCTCTCTCTCTCTCTCGTTCTCTCGGAAGAGACTGTTTTGGTACCAACCCGATTGCAGGGCCAAGATCTGGCCGGGAGATCGGACGCTTGCGGAAGATCTTGGCAGTCAATTAAAATGGATGGTGGAGGCTGTCATTCAACATTGCGCAGATCAAAGGGAAGGAACAAACGTTGACGTGGTGGACGCCATTTGGCACCTCAAAACTTCAGAATTGTAACTAGTATAGTAAGCTGGAACATGTTCGAGCCTACCCACAAAGCATGCCAGCGGAAAAGAGTTACTGGGGTGCCCTCTGCGAGTCCCAGGCAACTTTCTGAGGGCCGTGAGTGTAGAACACATGTTGCCATGTCACATCCAATGTTGGCGTGAAGTGTATTTGAAGAGGAGGTCCCCAGACTCGCAGGGGGCACCGGGTACACGGCTTTGGACAGATGCGTTCATGCTGACATCATGGAGAGCAGCCTGGCATCTGGTCGCAACGTCAATCGATGCAGTGAGTGAACAACGCTCAATGCCAAGTTTTTGTGTTGATGGCATTGCCTTGATTGGCAGGGTCTAGGCTAGCCACGTCGCAAAAAATAAACCTCTTGCTGCCTTCATTGATCCTGACTACACCATGCCAGAAATTGCTGAAATGAAAGAGTGGAGATACAAGAATTTCGAGTTTACCTCGTAAGAGGAACCAAGAGTCCAAGAATACTCATTATATACTGGACAACTCATAAGCTTCATAGTGCTCATTTGACAACAAGCGACAAACAACAATTCCAAGCAGCACGGCTTTGAGGCTGACTGATGTTGGGGAATCTAAAACAACTCTGCCAACAGAAGCAGCAGACTCTTCAGAAACTCATCGATCCAAATCAAACACGCAGCAATCAGGAAACTAACAGCGGAAACTCAGCAAGCAAAACGACAATGATTCGGATTCCGAAAGCAAGCATGCACATATGTTCTGATTGAACCACCTCAAACTGCTTTACAAATTGCATCCATGCCGTGCTGCGTGAGTTCCCTATCAGCTTCCCAGCTTGCTTTTGCGTTTTGCTGGGGTACTGTGCAAGGGGCCTTGATTTGCGAGTGCCGCGTTTTCCATGCAACTTGCAAGGTAGACTGTGAAAATTCCTGTCCAGTTCTATGCGTGGCATGCTAGTTTTAACCCTGCCTCTCTAGCTCTCTCTACACATATGTAACATGTATATTACATGGGAAAATATAATATACGTACAATTAACAAACAATCACTCTGCAGTCACATGCCGACAGAATTTTGGAGGCGGACCTCCAAGGATGTGTAAACCAATGGAACGCAGGGAAGCGCAAAGTCTATCAGGATAAATCACGCGTGAATAAGCCAAACAGCATTGCGCGCAGGGCGGCTCCGACAAACAGATTTAACGGCAGCGCAAGGAGAATCGCATGAGTGCCCACACACACATGCACAGCAACACCAACCATGTAAAAGCCAATACGGCAAACAAAGGCAACATGGCCAGTCAAGCAAAGAGCATTGAACAGCTTGCAGCCACAATCATCATCCCGGCGCCTGGAAACCCCTTCCCTTGACGAGGGTCCTGGAATCGGTTGCAAGTGACGTCTGCAACGGAACTTCACAAGCAATAAGTGTCCCTGGATTTTACGAAAGTACCCACATATTTGTGAATTAGCTAATGAGCCCTTTCGTGGATATCGTGTATATACATAGGGATTCGTGTCCACAGGGAATTCCCAATTTGAATTCATTGCCATATGAGCGTTGGTTACAAATCCCTGCACGGCCTACGGTAATGGCTCCCTTATTAAGAATCATTACAACCTTAATGATCCCTACTACCAGGTAGATGACCATCCCTGTAAACCCAAGTAATTTGATTATGGCACATATGAGCATAAGCCTTCTCTGCGTCCTTGTCGGCGTTTACACTCCGTCTTCATTTCATCAACTCAGAGTACGAGATCAACTAGCCTTCCTCCAGCGCCCTACTGCAAGGCTGCTTTTGTTGCATGTCCGAAACCCCAGGCTCCGCCCAAAAGCCTTCGTCGAGTCATATTAAAAAGGCAATCGATCACGGTCAAGCTCATGTTAAAGGGACCCCCAGTTTCCGACGAAGACCAAACAGTGCCAACATCATGATCTCAAATGAGTCGCAATCAAAACCTGGTACTAAAATGGTCTACCCAGAACCATGCACAGGATTAAGAAGGCGGCCGCAGCTATTTATGGTTGGGATCGTCCCTTACTAACCTTCAGCTACCCGGGTTTTGATTGTGGCTCAAATGGGTTCCAAACATGGTGGACCCCTTTTTGGTTGGCACGTAAAGGGAGACCAACCGAAAACTTGGCATGTTGCCATCAACCCAGCTGCATCCCCCAGTTTTTGTGCGGGGCTCGGTCCATCTCCTCGAAGTCAGGAGAAGGGCCTGCCTGCCATCGACACTGCGTGGCTCGTGTCTTGTGGCTCCATTGGTTGGGAACCGGGATGTCCAAAATTGGTTCACAAGTGATTGTCTTAGCGGCAACAGTTTGGAGATAAATGACAATCTTCAGGCAGATCAGGTGACATTCCGCGAACCTGAATCTGAATTATGAGTCTTCATAGATTGAGGGGTAGCAATCCCTTTGCCCCCTCCGTACCAACCAAACATGGTTTTAGAGCGCTTGACATCTCCAAGCCCGGATGGTATGTCTTGCAGCTTCCAACCACCACGTATCGTTGGGGCTCCTTTGCTGATTTCCTCCAACCTTGGACAAGTACAGGGACTTATTGCATGCTGCTTGAGCGTGTGCTTACGATTTGGCAGCAGCGCTGAGCGAGCGCATTGTCAACAACAGCAACAACGAACGTACAAATTCCAGTCCGGGGGCAAGAACCTGACCTTCGAATTCCTCAGCATGTACACATCTTAACCTGGCCGCCAAATGTATCTTGCAAGGTGATAGGGCGCTAAGCTTTGAAACGTGTCGCCAGCTTTGATGAGATGCCACAAACGGCGGTCCTTGTAGCCAGGGGTGAGTTAATGCGAAGAAGACATGGAAAACAAATGCCGGAATCGGTCGCAAACCAACACCATGTGTGGCAGCAAAAAATTGAATGAAGATATTGAAGCCAAGTCTTTTCGGGGTCGGAAACCCATATTTGGTCCTGAACCCACCGAGCCAAAAACAACAGGGTGGGATGTCCTGTTGGTTTCCCGTTCGAACGGAAAAAGGGGCCTGTCTTAGCTTGGCCATCTTCCGCGGAACCTCTCCCCCAAAAGAACCGCGCCTTATGGCCCCCGCGTGTCTTTTGTGCTCAAGTTCCGGGTGTCCCTTGCCTCCCCGCCTTCCTTCCCGGAAAAAGAAAAGAAAAAAACAAAAAACACGAAACCGCCATAACCACGGGCTTTCTTGGAAAATTCTATCTACCGCCCCCTGGGCAGTAGTAGGGGTGCTCCTGGGCAGTAGTAGGGGTGCTGGCCGACGCGTCGGGTCCGGGGAGAGCTCTCTCTGCCGGCCTCGATCGAGGCCTTGGCGCGCTCCACCGCCTCCCGCCGCAGCTCCGCGAAGCGGCGGTGCTGCGCCTGCAGGGCCTCGATGGCCCCCAGGGCCTGGCGCTGGGGGGGCTGGGGTGGGGTGGGCTGGGGTGGAGTGGGGTGGCGGGGCTGGTGCCCAGGGTGGGAAGGGGAAGGAGCGCGGAGTTTTGCCCTTTTGGTGTCCGTTCAAATTATGGCTGGAGCCCTAGTTTACAAGGAACTCGTCACTTTTGCGCGACTGCCCGCCCCAACAATCCACCCACATTCGGTTCTCTTGGAGGGGGCTGGGGTGGGCTGGGGTGGGGTGGAGTGGGGTGGCGGGGCTGGTGCCCGTGGTGGGAAGTAGGAGGGGAATACCCGCAGGAAAATCCCCAGTCATGTTTTCGGGGGGAAGTCCGAACAAGACCGTTTGGGAAAGTGGGTCCGCAAAACAACGAGCCGGGTACTCCACTGCAAAATGGCCTGGGGACTGGGTGGTGGGAAGTGAGGGGCAGGGGTCCAGCACATACTCAGCTGCAAATCAACCAAGTAACCTAGTGGATGCAACCTAGTGGATGCAACCTAGTGGTTGGAAACACCCATGCGAAGCTTGGGTGGTCCTTTGAGAAACAGTCACGACCGCAAGCAAATGAAGGAGGCTACCCAAACGCAAGGCCACATGTATTGCTCTGAATGTCCGACAAACATACCAACAAAAATTGATAGGAGCCTGCCCGAAAAACCGATACCTAGCAACCTGTGAAACTTGTACGGGCCCAAGCACAACTGATCCCCTGGCAATGTTGTCCGTTGCTCAGACTCATCTGGCCGGGTCTACCAGAAAGCTTGCATTCGGAAGGGGGTGCTTGGAATCATTGAGACTTGGGCACTTGGGAATTTGGTCATCCAACATCCATTCATTGTACATGCGCTTGAAACTTGATGCTACATCGCTGGCTTGCGAATGTTTAGTGGTATGGCACTGCCTGTTCCAAGGCGCGTGCGATCATGTGGGGCATCCTTGCTTGGAAAAATGCCAAGGGCGAAATGGGGGGGCTTTAACAGGTAGGCTGGAGAAGCTGTCAGCGGGTGGGCAGGCTGGAGGGATAGTATAGTTGCTTCCCAAAGGGCCAAGCCATCAAAAGTGAAACTTGGAAAGGTCAGATGTAATGAACAGGAGCCTATACATCCGGTACGTGTTAGAAACTCTGTTCGAAACTGCTCGGTCATTGGCATTCAAACATTGTTCAATCAAGCCCATTCTTGCGGCATGCCAACTAAGCAATCCAGCAGCAAGAATTGCTTGATAACTTGAGTCATCAAGGCAGTGGTGGGTTCAGAGATTCCTGGCCCGCCACTGTGCTTGATCGTTGCATCAGAATCTGCTGGTTTTGCATAATGTTTTTCGTGGATACCCTATCCACCATGATAAATTTGCAAACTCTTGGGCCGTGCCCTTTGCCTCCTTTCGACACGTCGAGGATTGGAAGAAGCTGACTAAGATTGACTCCTGGCCCAAACTACCCGCCGAGGTCCAGTTACGCAGTTACGTGCAATAAGAAATCCGGTTTGTACGGCAGTTGGTGGAACCTTTGGCGGCAAGGACAGTCCCTCGGCAAGACTGGGGGAGGGGCTTCAAACCATCTGCTGCTTGACTCGAGAATAAGAACATCGCACTGATGCCAAAAACTTTCGAGTCAATGCGAGGAGTCCTCTCAACATTTTAAAGAAATCAACTTTCAGCAGGGCGAGTTCCCGGATCCGCTCAAGCGGGGGTGGAGGGGGTCGCTGCACCTCTGAGTTGATCGAACACATCGGCTGATGCCTCCTCGATGAAGTCGGCGAGTGGCTCGGCGTCAAGCCCCTGGTCGATTGTATGAATCTCTGCCCCGGTGGGTTGCAGCCGACAGTAGATAACCACCCTCAATATTGTGCCTGTATTAGGTTTCATACGAGGTATAGGTTTCCATGATTCACGACAGGCAATGAACCGGGGAGGTTTCGCTTCAGGTCTCAGGTAGGCTCCGTCAATTGTGCGCACGCGGTTGGCTGCGTCTGCCTCGCGCTGTGTCTGCCATTGTCAGCCCAAACGAATCCCGACACCCAGCCAGCAGAAACTCGCAGATTGGCCTCGCTTTGGCGTATACAAACCACACACACACACATACAGGTGGAACGTGGAGTTCATTTCCCTCCGAGCCGAAAGTGAACAGCAAAAGGGTGAACCACAGAACCACAGGGGTCCTGGCTTCCATGTCCGGCTTGTTGGATGGATGTGAAAGCCTGCAACTTCGGTCAGTCTGGGTGACAAAGAACAAATTTCGCGTGAAACCATTCCACAATGGACTTCAAATATCTCCTCGTATTCAAGGTGCCAACTGGCGAATCACGCCGGCAACAAGCGGGTTCACTATGCCTCAAACGGCGCAGGCATCTCCAACGCATCCTTTTGGGCAAGCTCACACCACACACGTTCAGCCTATGTAAGTTTGTCTCAAAACAGGTGACTTGTGATCCGCAAACTGCTTTACAAGCTTCTGGGAACACAAACCACATTGACATGCACAGACAGCTCAATTTGGGCAACCTTGGGTATTCCTCCTTCTAGCATTCCCTGCTGGTTGTGGATCATCGCTCGAGGTCAATGTGGCCGATGTGGGTTCGAAGATCCGCTTTGTTCAGCGGTTACCTGTTCGTTTATGTAGAAAAGTAGAGCATAAGGGCTGGAAAATGCGCGCATGGCTAGATGGGGCACCAGCATGTCGTGTTCAAGGTCAGTAATCGTGCTGATATGATATCTGATGCTTTCCCACCAAGGGAGGCCGAACTACCCATTACCTACTTTTCAGTGGCACACCAAGCAAGCATTCACCCACTACTCCCAAACTCTTGCAGGCACGCAGGCACGCAGGCACGCACGCGCGCACGCGCACCCATGTCGCAGCTTGTTCCTCTCTGACCGTAGGCAATCACAACATCGCCAAACACCAGAAATCACTACAAGTCACAATCAGATGTGCCAGAAAGTCATGATGTGATCCCGAATCTGTTCTATGTACTTCTTCACGACAACAAAACAAGAGGAGCCCGGGAACCCAAAAGCAAACCAGCCTCACTCCCCACGGCATGTGGATCCCGTTGTTTTCCGGCTCAAGGGCCCGAAGGCAAACCGAGATTTAAGTTGTTCACTGTTGGGAAATCAACCCCAAAACAGATGAAGAAGGGGAGCAACCGCGACTCAAGCCGGATTGGCAGCCAGCAGCCTGTGCTCTGACCAAGCACAGGCATGGAAGGCACGAAGTCATCCGATTCATCATGAAGAACCAATCGCAGAAATCCGAAAATGGATCCGCACAAACTACCAGTCCTAAATTGGAAGCAAGGCATAAGCTCGCTCTACACCCATCTGAAACAAGTCTGAGACACAGTGTTACAACACGATCTGAGTAGACCGGGGTCAGCTGTTCGGATGTTCATGCGCCCTTTTGTTTGGGCCGAGTGTGCTCAGCATATTCATGTCAACGTGCTTCCAGGCTGCTTCCAAATAAGTAGGGCGAACCCCAAGAGGCCACAGACTCTGAAGAGAGGGTTCGTCCTAGAAACACATTGGCGCCATTTGTTCGGGTCAGGTGTGCGGCAAAAAGGACAATCTTGGCGCACCTGGAACGCCGGGCTGTTCACATGGAGCCGTGCACGTGGCCTTCACAAACTTGCTTCGTAAGCTTGCTTGGATTCGTTAGTTTCTCCACCTATTTTCCCATTCGCAACCAATTGCAACTGGTGACTTTGTGGAAAGGGCCGCGCACGTTGTCAATTGGATGCGTGTGGATGGCAAGTTGGGTGGATTCGCCGCAGGTGTGTGGAGACGGGGCCGGCGCTGCGCTTTTGCGGGGGGCTCGGTGTGGACAAGCCTCGGTCACTTGGTGGGTCTGACGCCTGTCTGAAACAAGTCTGAGACACAGTGTTACCACGATCTGAGTAGACCGGGGTCAGCTGTTCGGATGTTCATGCGCCCTTTTGTTTGGGCCGAGTGTGCTCAGCATATTCATGTCAACGTGCTTCCAGGCTGCTTCCAAATAAGTAGGGCGAACCCCAAGAGGCTACAGCTTCTGAAGAGAGGGTTCGTCGTAGAAACACATTGGCACCATTTGTTCGGGTCAGGTGTGCGGCAAAAATGACAATTTTGGTGCACCTGGAACGCCGGGCTGTTCACATGGAGCCGTGCACGTGGCCTTCACAAACTTGCTTCGTAAGCTTGCTTGGATTCGTTAGTTTCTCCACCTATTTTCCCATTCGCAACCAATTGCAACTGTTGACTTTGTGGAAAGGGCCGCGCACGTTGTCAATTGGATGCGTGTGGATGGCAAGTTGGGTGGATTCGCCGTAGGTGTGTGGAGACGGGGCCGGCGCTGCGCTTTTGCGGGGGGGTCGGTGTGGACAAGCCTCGGTCACTTGGTGGGTCTGACGCCTGTCTGAAACAAGTCTGAGACACAGTGTTGCCACGATCTGCGTAGACCGGGGTTGCGCCTGTTTTTTTGGGCCGAGTGTGCTCAGCATATTCATGTCAACGTGCTTCCAGGCTGCTTCCAAATAAGTAGGGCGAACCCCAAGAGGCTACAGCTTCTGAAGAGAGGGTTCGTCCTAGAAACACATTGGCACCGTTTGTTCGGGTCAGGTGTGCGGCAAAAAGGACAATCTTGGCGCACCTGGAACGCCGGGCTGTCACATGGAGCCGTGCACGTGGCCTTCACAAACTTGCTTCGTAAGCTTGCTTGGATTCGTTAGTTTCTCCACCTATTTTCCCATTCGCAACCAATTGCAACTGGTGACTGTGTGGAAAGGGCCGCGCACGTTGTCAATGGGATGCGTGTGGATGGCAAGTTGGGTGGATTCGCCGCAGGTGTGTGGAGACGGGGCCGGCGCTGCGCTTTTGCGGGCGGCTCGGTCTGGACAAGCTTCGAGAACTTGGTGGGTCTGACGCCTGTCCAAAACAAGTCTGAGACACAGTGTTACCACGATCTGCGTAGACCGGGGTCAGCTGTTCGGATGTTCATGCGCCCTTTTGTTTGGGCCGAGTGTGCTCAGCATATTCATGTCAAACTGCTTAGGGCGAACCCCAAGAGGCTACAGCTTCTGAAGAGCGGGTTCGTCCTAGAAACACATTGGCACCGTTTGTTCGGGTCAGGTGTGCGGCAAAAAGGACAATCTTGGCGCACCTGGAACGCCGGGCTGTTGACATGGAGCCGTGCACGTGGCCTTCACAATTATGGCGTACCTGGAGCGCCGGGCTGTTCACATGGAGCTGCGCACGTGGCGGTTGCCGCATGTCATGAGCGTCCACCGCGCCAGTCTCGCTCGCCGGCATGTCACGAGCGTCCACCGAGCCAGTCTCGCTCGCCGGCATGTCACGAGCGTTCACCGCGCCAGTCTCGCTCGCGGGCAGTTTCCGCACGTCACGAGCGTCCACCGCGCCATGCAGTCTCGCTTGCGGGCGGTTTCCGCCTGTCACGAGCGTCCACCGCGCCAGTCTCGCTCGCGGGCGGTTTCCGCATGTCACGAGTGTCCACCACACCCCGCTCGCGGGCGGTTTCCGCATGTCACGAGCGTCCACCGCGCCAGTCTCGCTCGGGGGCGGTTTTCGCATGTCACGAGCGTCCACCGCGCCAGTCTGGCTTGCGGGCAGTTTCCGCATGTCACGAGCGTCCACCGCGCCAGTCTCGCTCGTGGGCGGTTTCCGCACGTCACAAGCGTCCACCGCGCCAGTCTCGCTCGCGGGCGGTTTCCGCATGTCACGAGCGTCCACCGCGCCAGTCTCGCTCGCGGGCGGTTTCCGCATGTCACGAGCGTCCACCGCGCCAGTCTCGCTCGCGGGCGGTTTCCGCATGTCACGAGCGTCCACCGCGCCAGTCTCGCTCGCGGGCGGTTTCCGCCTGTCACGAGCGTCCACCGCGCCAGTCTCGCTCGCGGGCGGTTTCCGCCTGTCACAATCGTCCACCGCGCCAGTCTCGCTCGCGGGCGGTTTCCGCCTGTCACGAGCGTCCACCGCTCCAGTCTCGCTCGCGGGCGGTTTCCGCATGTCACGAGCGTCCACCTCGCCAGTCTCGCTCGCGGGCGGTTTCCGCATGAAACGAGCGTCCACCGCGGGCGGTTTCCGCATGTCACGAGCGTCCACTGCGCCAGTCTCGCTCCCGGGCGGCTTCCGCATGTCGCGAGCGTCCACCGCGCAAGTCTCGCTCGCGGGCGGTTTCCAGCCAGCCTCGCGCGCCCAGTCTGCACCACACCGCCGTCCCCGCAGCCAGCCAGTCTCGCTCGCGGGCGGTTTCCAGCCAGCCTCGCGCACCCAGTCTGCACCACACCGCCGTCCCCCCAGCTTGCCCCACACCGCCGTCCCCCCAGCCAGCCTCGTACGCCCGGTCTGCACCCCCAGCCGGCATCGCACGCCCGGTCTGCAGCACAACGAAATGGAAATCCCTTCTTATCTCCGTCGTCACAGCTTGTATCGCTCCCAGGCACCTTAAGAGAAAACCTAAAGCAGAACCCAAGCATCAGAGATGCTTTTGGGAAAAACATCCCGCCCCCCACTCCCTTTGCAAGGCTCTAACAAAAGAGCACCCAGTGACCAAAGAGTCTGGGCAGAGTCAGATCAAAGACGTACCAACAAAGACTTCGCAGGGGATACGGTCCTTGCCATGTCCGCCTGTGGCCCCGCCTCCGGGTCAGCTCGGCAGGGTGATGACTCTGACCCTGGCGTAGCCAAATGGGTACAGCTTCGCAGACATTGCGGAAGTCGTGCCAATGCAGCAACACGAGAATGGACTATGAGACATAGCTGACAGAAGTCAGAAGTCTGCTTGCAAAGCATTCCAGCGGCGACCAGGAAATTCTGCTGGCTGCCACTTGCGCAACACGTAGCAATTGACAACAACGCCCGACCGCGAAAAATCCGAACTGGCCACACGTCCATTCAATGAAGCCTTGCACCCTGGCACCAGTCGATGCGTTTTCCGCGCCTGCTGCCAACACCTCGGCCCCGCTTCCGCTCGCTCAATCTCTGGCTGACCCTTAAGGTAGCCACCTACTACTGCTGCAAACGGGACAAGGCAGGTGGCTGGCTTTCAGCACTCATTGCCTTTCCAGTCCAGCTGTTCAGGAGTCTTCTTTTTGGCACAGCAGGCACAGGTGCAACAGGTGCAACTTCGGGACGAGAAAACGTGACAAATCTAAAAACCGAAGGACAACTGACTGGAAGCATACAATGTGCAAAGGCACAAATCTGACATGGAAACACCCAATCCAAATAAGGCAAACAAGGCAACAATCAACTCCGAGAGCTGCGAAGTGACAGTTTGCACGTCCCTCTGCTTACACTATGGGGTGATTCCCTTGGAGAGGCTCGAGCTCGTGGAGCCAGGTGAGTGTGGCAACGGTTGGTGCTTGAAGGCAAAAGGAAACCCATTTTTAGGGGAACGAATCCTGTTCTGAGAAACCACCGCACATCATCTCCGAAAAGGAAAACACAACACCACGCGCGAGTCTGCCTGAAAGGTGGCCAAGCGCCACTGAACCGGCACCGTGGAAAACGGTGGATCAAATCCGGTCAACCATCTTGACAGCAAGGCGTCACTTTGATATACCGATCTCGAAACTGCAAGCCAAAGCAGAGATGTCGAATCATGCAGACCAGCTCATGACTCAGCACAGGCTGATCGTTCTTCCATTGGATTCAGGTGTCCACTAAGGGCCCCTGTCATATAGATCTGGAGCAAAGCCAAAACCGAATCGCTCTCTTTCTCTCTCTGAACTGGCGAACCCTTGCGTGCTCGCCTTGTGACCTCCCGGCCCCCTAAGCCTCAAGCCAACAGCTTCACAAGAAGGGGGCATGTTTGGTTGGTTTTATCGGATCTCAGCACCATCACGGGTGCGCACCATAAAAACCGCAATCCAAAACTGAGACTGTTGCCAGAGAGCAATCACTGGACACCCCGAAGCCCAAAGCCTCAAGCAACGCAGTGCTTTGTTACACGGCTCTTGTCACTTGGGGACTCTAGGCCATTCTCTACTTTTGCCGTTGGGTCCTTGCCTGTAAGCTGAACTTCAGCATACCACTCAGCTCCTGTTGGCATCCCTCAAACAGTCTCCTCCAAATCCCTGGAACATATTAATTGTGGTCCGACCCCAATCAATTGGCCTGTTTAAAAGGTGGGATTTTGCAGGAGCCTTTTTGGTTTGACAACTGATTGATAAACCCTCTACAAGCAAGTTGGTTCCCCATGAATTTCAAGCATCAATTGCTTTGAAAGAACACATGCCGTTTCCCCTTTCTTTGTGAAAATGGCAAACAAATTCTGCCTGGATTTCAGTTGCAAAGGGTTCAAGTCCAGTAAGTGACCACTTTATGTTGGGCACTTCCCAACAGAACTCCACTTTAAAAAAAAAATGGCACTCAAACCCAGCTTCAGGAAAACACACACTCTCTGATTCACAAGGGGATACTCTTCAGGTAACTGTGCTCTTCAATGTACAAACAAAGAAGAACTTGTTTGCCAAAACAAGTTTGGTGAGTCCAAGCTGGTTGTTTGCCATGCGAGATCTTGGGCAAGCTGAATGGAGACTGTTCCCCCGGCTACTGTTATCTGAAGGCAGGGACACTCACGTGGCTTTTGTTTTAGGGAGATGGGATGCCTTTCAATCGAAAGAGACCGAAGCCGGGGGCTCGGGCTTGGCACCAGCCCGAGGCCTTCGCCTCCGGGCGGACTTTTTTTTCTGAGAAAACTACAGGCATTTCGACGGGACATTGGCAAAACACCCAAACCTGGACAGGCTTCTTGACCCTCTAGTGGACAGAATTCGGTGGATTCGTGTCCACCGACTCTTCCCTATAAAGAGTCATAGCCATATTTTGTCTAATGTAACACGCCACAGCCAGTTGGCGCCCGGACGTCTCTTCTGCAAGCACCCATCTCGCTGCTCCCATGTGCTTTCCGAATCCGTAGAATCACTGGTGCTGGCTCGCTGATGCCGATCCCTTCAAAAAGAGCCTTGGGTGCGCTCGGATTCTCATTCAAACACAGTAGAGTGTGGATTTCATGTGTAGAATTCACTGCCAGTGAATTTGACATTGCAGCGAGCATGTTGTAAGTTGAAGACAGAGCACTTTAAATGTTCTACTCTAAAACAAATGCAATACCAGGGGATATGCGGGACCCTGGCTAAAGTCGCCACACTGAGCATCTTGACTTGGAGCATGCAAGCAATGGATCTTGTCCAGAAACAATCCCGCGAATGGAGCTCTTAAAAGAAATCAAGAGCATGCAGCTCAAGTTCACCGCACCTGCCCGTCATTTTAACACGTTGCATGAAGTGGCATGCGACTTGGAATCCCGGGCGCCAACAGGCTGTGGCGCGAACATATACGATATGTTTGGAGACCCCAGAAACAGCGCTCACTCAAAACGACACACCCAACTGGATGTGAAAATGTTCGACGGAATGTATGGCAATGCCATCCAATTTACATTGAGCCTTACAATCGCAATTCACCAAGAAGTTTCAGAAAATTGGCTGAGAACTTTCAATATTCTTTCTCACACAACCTGGCGTCTCAGTAAATTCCGTGATAGCTGGGCCTATCAAAAGTACAAGAGCTCAATTGTGCACCGTCGCAGTTTTGCAAGAGCATGGTACTTTCACTGGGTCATTGTTCTATCTCAGAAACGCCCGTCCCTCTCGGGCTGTCCTTGGATGGAATCCGAACCCAGAGAGGGAGCGAGTAGCAACAAGTATCACAAGTAGAAGAATGTCGCGACATAAATGATACATAAGTATGGATGCTTCTGTACAGGTAACTAGCTTGTTTAGACTTAGACAGACCATAATATATCATATTCATACTGACCGATGCCGGATCCGCCGATTGCCACAAAAAGAGGAAACACTTGTCAACCACTGGACCCCGTGTAGATGTCAATTCCGCAAATAGATAGAACGTGACACATTGCAGATGTAAGCTATCATGGCTATTCAACCCACAAAGATGCATACCAAACTGCACCTCCAACGTCATCACCGCATGAACCATGCGAATCTTCCCACTGCGCCAGGCTACACTCATTGCTTTGAGCCGTCCAACCGAAGCTGAGCTAAGGTCTGTTTAAACACTGTTTGCAACAACGAAGAGTAAGAGTAGCCCTCCTGCATCCAAGAAACAATTGAACCCAGGAACTGACCGGGCCACTTGGACTGGCGACTGGACGATGCATTTTCTGGGAACGGACCCGAAACAAACACACACGGGATGGCTTAAGTGGAACGCATGAGGGTTGGGTTGCGGCCACAAATAGAGCAAAGCACCTTCGGGTCTCGTTTAAAGCGAAAGCTGGGTCCGGTCCAAGCCTGCAAGTCCGAGGCTGCCAACAGCAAAGGCGCCAGCTCCTCCAGCTCGAGAGATGGAGCTTAGACAACCAGATGGGAAAATGCACCACACCCATCTCCCTTGGATTCCTTTGGGGAACATACCTCGCTTTTAGGGCTTCCAGTTGGGGAACAACCGCGCTTTCTTCATCACAAATCGCTTGTTGCTTTGACTCAGCTCCTGTACCGCCTGGGATAGGCGCAGCCCCGTGGAGCCGTCGTCCAGGCAGTCGAGCTCCTGGAAAACGAGGGGGGTGGAGGGGGGGGGGTTGGGGAGGGTGTGGATCCTTGGTGTTTTGGAGGTTACGCAACTTAGGGGTTGCTCCAAAAATTCGGGTTGCAGTAGTCCCCTGGAAAAGGAAACCAGGACCCAAGACCCAGCGTCTAACCTTTCACTGCCTTGACTTGAGCTTGCGTCAAATGGAAAATGAAGGGAAACAGACCATTTTTGGGAAGGGTTGGGGCGGGGTGGGACCATTATTATGTCCTTTGGAAAAGATGGCGCTGGAAAATGACTGGAGCCAAGCTGCCACCAGTGGAATCTGTCAATTGCCAAACTTATCAGACATGGCAGGACGGGCTGTGAAACCCCGCTGATGATTCCGGGATACATGCCAAACTCTGGCACATAAAAGCGCCACGCTGTTGACACCTCAGCATGCAAAACACGGCGGCAAAACTGTTCAAGGCTCGAACATGTACAGAAGTCACAGTTGATCAGCTGTCCTGGAATGCCTCCAACTTCTCAATAATTACACACTCACACACAACCAGGCTATGCTGTTTGCAGATTGACATGAACCCCCAAACCAATCCAATTCCAGAACGGAATCTCTTCCAAGCACAAGTTGGGACGCGTTGGGACTCCATCGACCAATCTGCATGGACTGAGGTAACCCCATCTTCTTTTGGCGTCCTGCAATTTCCCGAACCGGCTACCTCCAGCAGGGACACCTCAATTCAAGCACAGCCTCTCCCCCTGACGCCCTCTTAAAGGTCCATGAACATAGTGGATGTGAACTCGGGCACTTTTCGAGTCAAATTCATAACCATGTGGATGTGTTCAAAAACGAGGGGGATCCCCAAAAACATGGGCTTCCTCTTCATTGCCTCGCAGAGGCACCCCAAACGAGCTGTACGTGTGTGGGAAGGCGATTAGGAAAATCCGCCGAGTTAAGTCCGTGGGGTCAAAACTGGGCCTTTTCAGTGGCCATGGCCGAAAAAGCAGGCCACCCTTCTGGCAGTTGACTTAGGGATTCCCCTCGAAAAAAGAAGGACAACCGGTCGCCACCGATCGCTCAAACCTTTGTCGGTGGTTTGGATTGATTGGTGGTTTGGGGGGATTTCATGCAGAGGGTATACACCCTTTTTGGGGGGAAGCTGAACCGAAGGTCTCGGGAAAAACAAAACAAAACCCATCCATCCAATAATTTTCACCAACTGAAGGTCACCACTGAAACAAAAAGCAGGTCACCACCGATGGAACGGAATCCACCCCTCCCCATCCCCATCCGACTCCCCGCCTCCCTGAGCCGTGCCAGGGCATCCAGCAGGCCACGCAGGCGCTGGCGCAGATCCTCCAGCAGCGGCAGCTCCTGACGCCGTCTTTCTTGGGGTGGTTTTTTCCCATCTCCGAGAAACCAACGGGGATATGGCGATGGCTCAAAAATGCGTAGCCAAAATGGAACCCTGGTAAATGGAACCAAAGACAAAAACCTGCGGTCCCCTGGTGGTTTCATTTTGACCCGTACCCATATGTATGCTGTTCTTGAGGCTACCCTGTCTAAAGGAAAAATCACAAGGGAAAACAGGAAAGAAAACCTCACTACTTGGGGGGTCACCTACTTTGAGTCACTCCTGGAGCTGTTGATTTGCTGGGCTGTGCTGTTCCCAGAGACCTATTGATAGTGTCGCAATGTGTTGCCGCCCAATGGCGGCTCAAGGGACACCTGCAACTCAGGGCCATGGTCAGATCAACCTTTGCCTTTGGAACTGGTCAGCTCAAGGGCCAATGAAAACTGTGCATTTGGAACCTGGCAAAATCCACCCGTTAAACTTTCCCAAAAGGCCGATGGCACGCGTTGCGCCAGTCACTCGGCACATGCGTAAATCTATCTGATTGCTGATTCCCTGATGTTGCTGATGGGAGGTGATAATTCTATCGGCATGTCACGTATCTCTTCGAAATCGACACTTGGGAGCCAGTATTGTTCCACCACTCAGACAGACAAGAACGGCTGCAAAATTGTCGCCTCTTGCTTCACAACCTGAGCCAAGCCCCTCGCAATCAACCCAAAAACATTCACAACCCGAGCATGATACATGTTGGTCCCCCAAAAGCTCACCAAAAACTGAAACTTTGTAAGCCCAACCATCTTCACAGAAACACACCTTAACAAACCCTGACCACCCCCACCCCTCACCCCAACCCCCCCAACCCCCCCAACCCCCCCAACCCCCCCACCCACCCCGCACCCCGCGCCCACGTCCTCGCCCTTGAAGCGATACCAGGAGCCCCAGCGCCTCAAGCGACGCTGGAGGGCCTGGCCGGGGGCAACCGCAGGCGCCCACTTTTTTGGACGAGGGAAAAGGGTTCCGCCCGGGCCGTACTTGGTGCAAGTAGGGAGTGAGAAATAGAATGAACCTGGTTCCCCTAGGAAATCACCAGTTGGATGGTTTCGGGGGCCATTCCATTTCTCATTCCCTACTGAGCACTAGCTAGGTGTCCGTTTTGCAAAATGGCTGTTACCCCCTGCCCCCAAAAAAAAAAAACGTGTTGCAGGTAGGGAAATCATCATTTCCGCAAGAGTCCAAGATGAAAAGTCCAACCCACTAACATTCAAAAGGGGTCTACCAACATGTTAGGACTGGAAGCGGATATCCGCCCCCCGGCTGGGAGTGTCCCTAAGCTTCAGTACTTGGCTGGCCAGCGGGCTGGGGCGGTCAAGAGCTTAGGTATGGGGCCAAACAAATGTGCCTCATGGCCTACACCGGAAAGCTGGAACTTGGGAACAAAAGCCCGGATCAAACGCTGCGTCGACACTGCCTGTAGTGTTGCATCTTAAGGATGCAAAAGCCTGGCGGAACATAACGTGGTATGTCAAACTTGGAGCTGACCATTTCAATGGGGTGTCCTTGAAATGAATGTGATTCTAACTGCAAGTCGAAACTCTTGTGATCAACGTGGAGGTTCACATTGACTCAAGTGGGCAGAGATTAGGTATACAGGATTTATAAGTGATTGGCTTCCCCATCCTCCTTTACTCATCATACTGTAGATGCACAAAATTATGCACCAGTTGGGACAAATGACGATTTTTGTTTATTGGGATAAACCACCTCCCAACAGATGCCCGACTCTTGTCCATCCACGGTATGACGCATGGCACTGAGCGAATCCTTCTGGTCGCCCTGCCCATCAAACCAGGGAGCTAACGTCTGGGCGTCGATTCATCGGCCATCAGAAAGGAAGCAGGAAAGCCAGGGAAGCCGTTTTGGCTGGTTGCTTGTTCTTGGAAAGGCAACCACCAAGAAACTAGGTACCATTCGGCAGTGTCTTTTCGAGACCCCCCTGTAAGTTCACGCAAATCCACCATCAACTTGAAGGGTCCCAGGAGATAAACCCGGACCCTCCAAGTCATGAGCTTTTTGCGGCTCTCGTGGATCAGAAGCTGCCACACGTCCCAGGCGTCAAAGTCGATCTAGACAACTCACGTTGTCACATCTCGACATGGGCGCCGGCAAAACCAAAGACAGCGAGGTCCCCTTTTGGCCGGATTCATCTGCTGTTTGTTGGGCACACCTCTGCCATGACATCCGGCTGTGAAATCCCAGCTGCCACTGAAGCTGGCAATGTTCTCCCCAAGCAAGCAGGCGCACAATCCCAAAACAGAAAAGCTAGAAAGAGGGGAGGCTGAACTATGCAGGAGAAGCCAATCAATGTCACAACCTGTCCAACTGTCAGGTGCCAGTTAGATGCTTGACTCAACCAGCAGCCGTTCCCAGAAAAGGTGATTGTCAACACATGGGGAATGGGGTTGGGCCATGGGGGTTCAAATTCCCACCCTCGTTCTGAACCAAGAAATCCATCAATGACCTTGTCTTGCTTCTAGTCCCAAATAGCTCCCCGAACTCAAGTGGACTCTCCGTCCGGCAAAGGGCACCACGAGAACCTTCCAAAGGACATTTAAACGCGCACCGTGATCTGATTGCCCAAGAAATCCGTACAGATCCGGGGCCAGGTGCCAGTTACTGTGCGCCTTCAGAAGGTGTGACAATTCGGTGGTGACTCAATGGCTCAGCACCAAATTGCGCTGTGCGACGTGCAGGCCGCTCTCGCATCCATCTATTGGTGGAAGCACTGACGGAGCTCAGGTCAGAATCGAGCAAGGGCTGCATCTACTTCCGGCGCAAACCGGTCCATATTAAGCGTGGCCAGGCGCAAGGAGAAGCGCAACGCATTGTCGGTCGGCGGCGAAAACTCGGCGAACCTTGCAGTCAGACTTCTGCAATCGCCCAAAATTCAGATCAAGACCGCAGTCCGGATTTGGACTGCCGGCCAGATCCCGTTGCACCAAAAACGCGTTTCCAGAAACGCAGTCCTGGAATGCTTGCTTGGAGGATTCGGCATCTGCCCGAGATCACTGAACGGACACTTGCTGTTTGTGTTGCATCAATCGAACACTGATCTGCTACAGGCTGATGATCTTATGCGCGGCATGTATGCTTTTGTCCAGAAGTCACAACTAAGTTCCAATTTCTGTAGACTTAGATCAAAACTGTCATTGGCTACAGTCAACCGCTCATCTTGCCGGCCATGACGAAGGCCCGACACAACTGAAGACAGCGTCCCTGTGTTGCTCTACATTGGTAAGCAGCAACATGTGGTCAATACACAGCTATGGAACTCGATTTCAAGGCGTTGAACCCCCCCATGACAAACAACATGTCGAACACAATGCAACACCAGCCTTTTGCCACTCACCAAAAAGCTAAATGTTTAGATCATGGTGCAGTTTCTGTGAGCAACATGTGAAAGGATCTTAAAAAAAAAAAAAAAAAAAAAAAAAAAAAAAAACGCAGTCTCTTGCTTTTTCTGCTTTGCCTCATTCTCATGGCAAATGCTCAATCCAAGACTCAGCAAAAAGCGCGCCCTGGAACTGTCGCTTGCTCTCAGCAAGCGGAGGTGGGGGGCTGCTGGCTCCAAAGGCATGTTGCACCAATCGAAGCCTCGAGCCCTGACCAACCTGGAATTCACACTCCTTGGGATTATGCCTACGGAGAACTGGCGAATCCTGGCCCAGCCACTGGGACCATTTTGGGTGAGGAACCGACTAAACAAAAAGGAATTTGAAGCGTTCCGCTGAACAATGCTCCAGTAGACCAGTGGGCAGTTACGCTAGAATGGCTGAGGACAGAAATGCGATCCCCGAAAGCCTGTTTGGAATGTGCAGAGACCAGAAAAAAAGGCCAGCCGAAGCTTGCGAAACCAAACTTGTACGACACCCAGGCTGGGGTAAACCTACACAACGCATTTCTACTGTACCCAGTAATTACTGGCCACTTTTGATGGACAAAATCCTGCACCTAGGCTGAATTGATTCCCTTGAAATGCACCCAGTGCAGGAGCTCGTACATCCACAGGCTTACCTCAAGTGGGTCATACTCTGTGCGTTTCTATTCACCTTGGCTGCTGGCCAAGCTCCAGGGCATATGGAACGCAAAACTTCGGCTTCCCGGTGCCCTCTCAGAATGAAGGACTTCTCATGGACACCCGACAAATGGGGCCATGAATGTTTCCGAAGGGATTTAAACAAGGGCTTCCCTTCCTTATGAGAAAAACAAAAAGAACCGTTGCCGTTATGCCAACTTTATCCTGGCCCGTGGTTTCAATCTGCCCAGATTCGGCAAAAAGTCTGCCTCCCAAATGCACAAGCAAATCCCAAGAAACAACTGGCTGTAACATCTGCAGCTTATCAAAATGCCTGCTTTCAGTACCCCTAGGCGGCGCAAAACTAAAAAGGGATGCTACTGACACCCCAAAGGTAAGTGAGAGCTGTTTGTGTGTGTGCGCGCGTGTTTGGGTGTCTGTCCAAGTGTATGC
>CAUJNA010003516.1:305000-352500 GCA_963377175.1 Effrenium voratum | reverse complement strand
GACTCCTTCATGTTCCCTGGTGGGGTAAACGTGCGTCTGTGGTCCCTGCAGGTCAGGGAATAAGTTCAGAGACGCTTTTCTGAGATTTCTCGCCGCTGGGCATTGCCATGGACACAAGGGGAAATGAGAACTTAGCAAGGCAGGGCGGGCTTTTGCATGATCCTTCAGTCATGGATGGCATGGCCATCTTGGCGAATTGGCATGTTGTTGGACGCTCTTGCTGCGGCCCAGGACCCAGGGTCACTGGTTGGGCTTGCAATTGCGCACTTCAGATCGTGGCTACCGCGGGTACACAAGACAAATGCCTCACACACCTCCGACTTTGCTGGACCCACTTGGACTCTCCAGCGTACACTCGCAAACATTTCGCGGCTCAAGGCTCAATAGGACCCAATAAAAGATCCATCCAAAGCGGGTTCCATCTCAACGAATTCACGAATTGGCTTCTCAAAGGGAATGTAGAGCAACTTGCAGGGCCCTCCGAATACAAACCCAACCAGCACAAGGCCCCACACCTTTTGAGACATCTTTATGATAGTGCTGTGTATCTCCAGTGCCTGCTTAATGCTTCTGTGAGCGTGCCTTGCACCCAACATCTAGGCATGTATAGAGTAAATAGGTGATTTTGTCAAAGACGTCAATTTGGGATCCCTCCGGATCAAGTTCCATTGGATCCTTTGGCCTTTTGCCTGGCAGCATATAACTCCCTCAAGAAACAAATACAACATCCGCCGCTGCCGTAGTCACCAGCGAGGCTTGCAACGGCAGCTTGGCATGCACATAGCTCTCTGAGAGCCCCACTGGGGTTGCCACAGTATGGATAGATACCAGTGAGGGCCAGGAACATCAATACCTCAAGCTGGTGGCAGGTCGCAGTCTGCATTTAAGCCGTGGACATTGAGTGCTCTGGCAGGAGAACCGCTCAGAATGAGTCCAAGCAAAACAAAGCACCCAACCAATTGGGTACCTACATGTTTTAGTTTTACTACTACATATGTGCTACGGTCGATGCCCCTTGTAGGTATCCTGCCCATGCTTCCTCAATAGGAATCCTAGAATTGTTGGTCTAAAACCTCCAATGAAAGGTCCATGTCCATCCCTACCAGCCCAAAGTAGGAGGGTGCATGCATTCAAGGTGGACCATGGCATGTATATATATATAATTGTGACATGCAATATGGATGTGGATACATGTGCTTTGTATGTGTATATATATATATCATATATATATATACATCATGTATCGATTAACCCTATAAGCGTATATGCCGCGTGCAGATGCCTCTCGCGCAACACCCGTGCGGGTTACGGAGTGGGTTCCCATGAAGTGTTTGCAGGAATATCCTCTCAATGCGCTCTTTCCAATCCTTGGTTGCTCTTCCCTCCTTGAAAAACCACTTGTTCCCAAAGGGTCTAAGAGGCTAAGGTCACACCAAAGACCAGCCATGAATCATGGAAGTGGACAAAAGGTCTTTGACAGTTGAAAAATCATCTCTTCCACACAAAGTCCCATTCTGGGAGCATCAGGTAACTTACACAAATCCGCGAGAACAAGACGACTTCAAAGAACAGCTCTCCCCACCGGTATGGCAGTAAACTCGCAAAAGCAAAAAAGGGGCGAGTATAGAGGTTGCCTCTCACATGTTTTGCAAGGCACGCGCCTTCTCGCTCTTTGGGACTCCCCTTTTTTTTTGTTAATTTGCTGGAATCTCCAAGTGTTCAATTTGAACGTGCTCCAGCTCTCGTAGGAAGCTCCTTCTGGCCCTCGATGCTTTAATTGGGTGGTTGCGTTCTTGCCTTGCTGGATTTGTCGCAAGTTGGCAATGTTGCAGGAGCTTTAATAGACGAATGCAATCCAATCTAAATGTATGTCAACTAAACAGGATGCTCTAGCTCTCTTGACCCTACACCGAATGAGATCACTCCAAATTGCAGTCCTGTCAGAAAAGACCTGACTTCAATGCTAAAATTTCAGGACTTCTCAACACAAACATGTTGCTTATGGTCATAGGGTAGCCTTTGGCTTGTCCAGTTCAGTCACACGGAACTGTCCAAAGGAATTCCTTTACAACTTCAGAGGACTTCTCCAATCACCGACTCTGAAAAGCATGCAGTTCTCACACCGGAGAACCTTTTCCAAGCATATCCCAATGCAGTGGGATATGGATATGGTTGTTTGCATGTTTTCTGTGTTGCCCAAACCAATCAAGACAAGTAACGCGAAGCATAGCTACCAACGAGTTTTGAGAAACTGCCCAAGAGCTGCTCCATGTTTATGCACGGTGCTCCCACGAGAATGACTTAAACCCGCTGTGATGCCAGCTTCATTGCTTCAAGCGAGTAAATGGAAAGTAACCTTTGATAAAAACACCCTAAATTACTCCTCCAAAGAACCTTTTTTAGGGTGCCCGAACCGTTTTTAGGTGCCCTGCAAGAAAGGCTTACCAACATGGGGGGTCTCTGTCCACAAACTTGCTTTGTTTTGAGACGGTCCCCAAGTAAAATTCCCAGCGACCTCAACAGGCTCCGAGCACAAAAACACGACACCAACCAAAGCGATTCGATCGTCCGAGGCTCCCCAATGCTGAAGACATCCACCCGCTCATCGAAGTCTGGCCGGGTCAGCTCCGGCGCGGCGTAGGGCGACTCGTGGGGCACAGGCTTCCCCGGCGCGTTCAGGTCCACCTGCGAACTCTCAAACCCGGCTTTGTTCAATCCCAGAATGAAAAGAACACTAGACATGGAAAATGACGAAACTCCAAAGGGAAAAAGAAAGTGAGCTGATGCAAACATGATGGTTGTTGGGATGCGTGTTGATATGGAGGGGAAATGGGAAAGTAACCTTTGGCAAAAAACAGACTGAATTATTCCTCCAAATAACATTTTTAGGGTGCCCGAACCTTTTTTAGGGTGCCCTTAAAGAAATGCTTACCAACATGGGGGGTCTATGTCCACAAACTTGCTTTGTCCCCAAGTCAAATACCCGGCGACCTCAAGGGCTCCACGTAGCATTAGTGGCAGCATGAGACTTGCCATTCATCATTGCCATGGTCAAAAGTCTGGCATTTGCGGGTCAAGGTCGTGTCCTTTTAGCAGAAGCCCTTTGCGGAGGTCTCAATCTTACCGTTCACGGGTTGATACCCATCGGCATGCCATTGACCCTCAAGCATTCCTCATGGCCCGTCTGATTCGCTAATGATGCCCTCAAGCTCGAAGGTTGGCGCGTTTGCTCAGCCGAGGCACGGCAAGACTAAAGTCAGAGAGGACGCCCGTGCCGTCGTAGCTGAGAAGCACAAGTGGTGCCCTTAGTGTCATGAAGATATGTGGTGTCAGGGATCGTGCAATTCGATAAAATACAAGCAGATGTGTCCCTTTTAAACCGTGTCAATTATGACTTTTTTGGAGCATTGTCAAACATGCTCGCAAACTGGAGCACCTCATCGCAACTCACGCTTGCACAGCTCCCCGCCGAATGTGCATTTCTCAAGCACTCCGCACAAGCACGCGCACATATTCAAACAGAAACACAACACACACACACACACAAGCACTCAAACACCCAAACACCCAAACACCCAAACACCCAAATGCACAACCACCAAACACACCGACACGCAGAAACACTGAAACACAAAGACACAAAGACACAAACACTCAAACATAAAAAAGAAACCGAACCAAACAAGCAAGCAAGCAGACAGACAAACAAACAAGCAAGCAACCAACACGCAACCAAGCACGCAAGCAAACAAGTAAGCAAACAAGCAAACAAACAAGCAAACAAAGGAACAAGCAAACGAAGAAACAAACCAAGAAGCAAGCAAGCAAGCAAGCAAGCAAACAAACAAACAAACAAACGGTCTAGTAAAAGGTTCCTATGCTCCATAGCCGCCGTAACTTTCAGGAATCGGGCCAGGCCTACGATCCCGACAAGGCATTTGAAAATTGTTGGGCCCTGTCAAAATAAACAAACAAGCAAACAAACCAAGCCACAAAAAAAGCAAGCAAGCAAAAAATAGCAAGCAAGCAAGCAAAGCAAGCAAGCAAGCAAAGCAAGCAAGCAAGCAAGCAAGCAAGCAAGCACGCACGCACGCACGAGCAAGAGCACAAGCACAAGCACGAGCACAAGCACGAGCACAAGCACGGCAGGCAGGCAGGCAGGCAGGCAGGGCAGGGCAGGGCAGGGCAGGGCAGGGCAGGCAGCCAACAACAACACACAAAAACCCACAACAAACAATACAACACAACAGAAAACAACATAAAGACACACACACACACACAAACCCAGCACTCACAAAGCCACAACACACCATGGGCAACTTTCGCTTTAACCACCGCCTCCCTTGCCTTTTCCTGGCTGCCTATCTCGCAATGGACGACAGAATCTTAGGCCGACCAACCGCTAAACAGGTCTTCGCCCTAGAAAAAGACAAACGTCAAAGCACCTGCCTTCCTTTCCTAGGCGTCTTGGAACCTTCTAAGGAGTTCTTAAAAGAGCTTCAAAACTAGGGGGTCCCTTTGCAGACCCGTCTCATTTTGTGCTAGATATTTTTGGTTTGGGATGTTTGGTCCGCCCTCCAACATGCGTCGTCTCCTTTTGTTTGCCCTGTCAGGCAACCTGGCCCCAAAAACATGACGCGCCCTTCTTGGCAACCTCTCGCAGACTCCCAGCACAGAGCAATCTGGAAAAATCCAGAAATTTGGCAAGCGTGAAAGGCCCCATGAAGCAAAGCAATAGCATCAATAGCCTTTTGTGAGAATTGTGATTTGATTTGCCCGAAGCCAAATGAATTGGTTAGTGTTTTGGTAAGGGTACCCTGCCATTTATGGGGGTTTGAAGGGAAGGCAAAAGGAAGACCGAAGCCACTTTTGGGGCTCCCCTATTTGGACACATGGCTGTGGGTCAAAACCCTGTACCCCTGGTGAACATCAAAATAGGTGGTACATGGGTGCTCATCCGCCCCAAAATGGAGGCATAGGTTATGACCCATGGCCGCATCAAATGAAGCCGTGGAGCCGCACGTCTCGGTGCACGATCCGCAGACCATGAAGGAAGGTGAGCGCTGAGGTCACTCCAATCATGGCTTTTATGACCTCAGGCAGGGTCTGAGCCAAAAGAGAACAGCAAACCACATCAACAAATTGCCAGAGGGTCCTCCAAATCAGCTGGTAATTGCGATTTTTCAATCGGCCCTCATGTGTGCTGTGAGGGCCCTGTCAAATGCTTCTGGATGCAGCCATGTTTTGTTCAAATAAGTTCCAATTTCGTATCATTAGTCGAAAGGCAACCCATGAAAGCAGCATGTTTGCGTCGTGCGCATGTTGGAATAAACCACTGAGCGGCGCATTGTGTCAATGGATCTGAGATAGGATTTCCTGAAGGACTTCAAACTGCCACTCTAGGCACGTGTATTTCATTGGGGCGAGCTTACTGTTGGAACAATGATGTGAACTAAGGACATCAAGACAAGTTGGGAACCAAACAAATCTCAATAAACAACCTTGGAACTCGGCAATTAGACTTTGCTATGTTGGACAAGTTATTGTTTCAATGCACAATACTATTGTAGAATTGGTAATGCTAGTTTGCAATCGGGCACTACTGCCTTGAAACAGTCTTTCCTACTGCTTGAAAGTTTGGAAACCACTTCTTTAGAATCGGGCACTACTAGCAATACTACATAAGCAATACGCATTTAGAACTGCGCAAGAGTGCATTAGAATTTGTTGATGCTACTTTGGACTTAAAACTAGCTTGGACTTGGGCAATGATATTGCAGAAATGAGAAATACTACTTTAAAACATTGGGGAACATTCTTCGACATGGGGCGATACTACTTTAAATAGAATTGGGCAGTACTACCTTACAAAAAGGAATCGTACAGCTTTAGACAATTCGCCTATACTGCTTTCGAATTGGGTAGTAAAACTGCTCGATATAGTTGAACATGTCAAACATCACCCGTTAAAAGGAGGATCCTCGAATCCAACTCAGCAACCATTTCCAAATGCCCACAATGTTCCTGTGTGCAGGAACCCTGCAAATCCAAATTTGGCAATTGTGGAGGATGTGTTTTTGTGTTTTTTGTGCAACCCCTAGACCGTGTTTCCGGACTGAAAAAACCAGCGGTAAGAAAGCCAAGCAAAAAACGGTCGGGGTTGGACGAAACAAACAATGGGGGGTGAAATTCATGTCGAACCCGGATCATGGGCTCCCATGTGTGTGGGTCAAAAATAGGTGCCCAGAACGGAACCCTGGAAAAGGGAAGAAGCACTAAACCCTGCGGTCCAATTCCTGGTGGTATACTTTTGATCCATCAGAGAAGTCCCGGAGCCCCTTGCCGGGCCACCGAATGCTCGTCCATCGACCCCCGCCACTGGATCTGCTGCCACAGGTCCCCGCCTTGCGACGTCACGTTTTGATCCGACTGCCCACCAACGTGCCCGGCTTTCGGGGGGCCCACAGCCGAGGCCATCAATCATCCGCCCCCCCCCAACAAAAAAAGAAAGAAAGACGCAGAAGCCGGTTTTGGGGACAAAACGGCGAATCCATCAAAACAAGCCCTTCCACAAAGCCAACTCGCCCTTCAAAAGATTGCGGCTCTTGGAATTGCGGAGTCCCATGAGGGATTGTCCCAATAGTGGCATAACCCGTCTGCGTGCAGAACCGTGCAATACATCTGAACGTGGAGCCCGTCACAGTGAGAAAACGTACCTAACCATCCTAACCCAAAAAAGTATGTTCAGCTTGAAGATTGACCATGCTCTTCAAACAAGCGATTCGATATGATGGTCGTGTAATTAACATGGCAAGATCAAGCAAGCAAAACAAACACACACACACACACACACACACACACACACACACACGCCACACAAAAATAAAAAACCAACCGCTCAGTTCCCACCATAGTAGGCCCGTTTCTACGTGTTTGAATTGGGCTGACAGGGTGGCCAGACCAGTTTTCAGTTGCCAAACACCCACGAACAGGAAGGACACATGTGAAGCAATCAATTCGCTCCTGCTTGGCACTCGTCAAACATGCGCTGCCGCTTTCTCAACGCTTCGATTCACTATAACGAGGGCAACCACCACGTAAGAGCTGAAGAGACTGTGATAATGTAATATCAATCTGGGTTGTGCTACGCACAATGGCGCTAGTTGGAATCACAGGGCTCCAAAACAGTCGACGATAATTGTCATTGGTCATTGGCTTAAGCTGCCAATCACAAGACATTTGGTGCTAGTCACTAGTCATGATCGTGTCCTTTCAAAACCACCAGGGACAAGCAAGAAGTAGCAAATTTAACATAAGTCACGTTGACCGTTGCTTGCATCAAGCCTGAACGCATCTCAATTCAGCGTGTCTTTCAGTGCACCATGCTGATTGACTCCTCGCATGCTCATAGTCATAGTAAACAAGCAAAGGCAATAGCGGGTGGCAAAGTGCCCGAACTGGTGAACTTGTTTGGGGCTCACATAAGCCAACATTGCACCAATGCTGAAATGCAATCACATACACGCACACACGCACACGGAGACACGCAGACACATACAGATCGACACACAGATAGACACACAAACACATAGACAGACACACAGACAGACAGACAGACAAACAGACAAACAGGACAGGACAGGACAGGACAGGGGAGGAGAGGACAGGTCAGGACAGACAGACAGACAGACAGACAGACAGACAGACAGACAGACAGACAGACAGACAGACAGACAGACAGACAGACAGACAGACAGACAGACAGACAGACAGACAGACAGACAGACAGACAGACAGACAGACAGACAGACAGACAGACAGACAGACAGACAGACAGACAGACAGAAAGACACACGGACAGACACGCAGTTTGACGCACAAAGAAACACACACACACAGAGGAACAAACACACACACAAACACAGAGAGAGAGAGAGAGAGGCACAAACAAATACACAGACAGACACACAGCCAAATACACACACACAAACACACAACCACACACACAAACAAGCACAAACGCAAACACAAACACAAACGCAAACACAAACACAGACACACACACACACAAACAAACAATCAAACAAAGAAGCAAACTACAAGCAAGCAAGCAAGCAAGCAAGCAAGCAAGCAAGCAAGCAAGCAAACAAACAAACAAACAAACACACACACAAACACAAACACAAACACAAACACAAACACGCGCACGCGCACGCACACGCACGCACGCACACGCACACGCACACGCACACGCACACGCACACGAACACGCACACGCACACGCACACGCACACGCACGCACCCGCACGCACCCGCACGCACCCGCACGCACCCGCACGCACCCGCACGCACCCGCACGCACCCGCAGGCACACGCACGCACGCACACACCCACACACACCCACACACACCCACACACACACACACACACACACGTGCACACGCACACCACACACACACACACATACGCTGTCCCTGCATCACTCAACTGCGACCTACGTCAAGTTGGTGTTTTGCATTTTCGCGGCCCTTCCCTGCTGGCTATTACTCCCCTCCGAACAAGTTCCCCTGGCAAAACCTGACTTTCCCGAACGGTTAAGGTTGAAGATCCAAAGCTATCGCATTCAAGCCCTAGCTTTGCGTATGGATCCTCATGTATGGATCTCCTGGACCCCCCGACCCTGACCCCTGGAAACTTCCAGTCACAGCCCGAGTCAAACCGCCCGTCGAGGCGCCGCAGTGGTATTCCATTGCAAGGGCCCAGGTGGACCGTGCCTCGCGGCGTTGCTTTCCGCGTCCTATAACCCCCCCCCAAAAAAAAAACTGGGGGAGTTCGCACAGGGGAACACAGCGAAAAAGAGGAACCTGAGGGACCTGAGGGACCTGAAGTGGGCCAAAGAACGATCAATCCTAAATCCTGTCGCCTGACAGTCGAAGCGGATTGGATCCATCGGGAAAACACTTCGACACGGACTCAACACATATTACACCGCGGCCTTTGCCGCTGAGAAACCTCTGTTGGTCTCTGCATCTTTGCTCAAGCACAGAGAAGGGAGAGAACCAAGACAGGTTCAACTGGCCCAGCAACACCATGGCATCCTCCAGCGCACGTGGCTAGTTCTTAAACGTCTGCGATAAAACAAGAAAGAAAGACATGACTTTGCTCGGATTCAACCGATACTGAACAAGTGGCATGATCGAGTGTCAAAGGCCTCAATGTAAACATGGGTGCCTGGACTAGGCCGTGACTACATGTAGAAGGAAGAAGCAACTTAAGACAGTTACTCAGCCTGATGACGTGGCACAGCCCAGACCAGGAGTTCCCCAACAGAGGCGCCCAACTGTACGTTGTGCCTTTTGTGAATTGCGTGGGGGCGAAGTTAACAAGCACCTCCTGGCCACAACATGCTGAGTGAGAACGAGCATGCAACCCACCGTCGCACAAAGAAGGAAGAGCAAGAAGCTGTTCTGCCTCTTCCGCCCTTGTTCAGGCCGACAAAGCTGCGCTAGCCCTTGCCTTGCCCTTCTTGGTGCGCTTGCTGTCAACGCAGAAGACACCCACAAAGGAGTGGATGTTGGGATGACCATGGCACTTGGTCAGAATCTTCACCTCCCGCCTGGGAAGTTGCAGAGATCTTGACGGCGGGCCAAGTTTCTTCAAGGCACCAACTCCACAACTGGGGGGGTCACCCCATGTACGTACCCCCCCTTTCGTACATTAAGGGAAGGGGAGGGTGATGTCAAGGCAACATGGATAAACGCAAATGAAATCGCTCGCCAGTTCTCGCGGTGAAGATTTCCCTGCACTGGGGTGAGCATCGTTAACAAGGTCCCTGAAACCTGACCAAATTTTCGCAGAGGAGTGCCCAAGGGTCAGAAATGTGGGTAGCAATTCCATCCTTATAATCCCGGGGTGGCGATTCTCTCACCGCATCCAAGATTTATTTGCCGTAGATCAAAAGATCAGAGGACCTGCGATGACGCAAAATGATGATCTCTGGCTGTGCGCTGGGTTGAATTGCTTCTCTCATGCCTGCATCTTATGTGCGGATGATTTCTATAAGTAGTACTTGTTTAGCTTACATGTGCAGCTGGTGGTTTGGAATCGCGGCTTCGCTTAAGGTGGTGCAGCCCCAATTTAGTTTCAGAAACCAGGAACTCGACTTAGTATGGTGTGACTCCTGTTGCCCAGTCTCTTAAAAGATTGGAGCCACTCATACAAAGTTCACGGCAAATCGTGTTTGTTTGCACTTGTCCTGTGTCATGTTCATGCAATGTGTCGAACATGACAAGCGTTGCAGGTTTGCCTCCAAATGTTGGAGCCCCAAAAAGGTTGTTGCATGGCTATTACCCTTTCACCAAAAATATCCAGTGCCACGTGGTTCCACACACAAACACTGTAGAGCAGCGCCTTCAAAGTCCATGAGCAGTTGACAACTCTAAACACCAACTTGTTGATGAACCAGCGTAAAATACTAAACTATGGCAACCGTCCAACAACAGCATGGATCTCACAGAAGGTGTATTGAAAAAAGTATGGTCCATGGGGCGCACATTCCCCAACCGGAACAGGTAAAGTCAATGGGAGTGCAAGAGAAGCCCTTCCACTGACCAACAAGTTGGCTTCATATGGCGTTCTAAAATGGGTGGTGCACCTACCCCGAAATGGGATTCCATTGGTTTTGACCCACAGCCATATTATTTTCTGGAGCCGAGGGGCTCGATCTTGGCCGCAGAGCTGGATACACGCTTGGCGGTGATGCAGGCGGGGAATCGGAAGGTCAGCTCCTGCTTCATCCTTCGGGCGGTTTCGAGCGGGGTTTCTGTTTGGTTTGAGGGATGGAATTTGAGGGGAGCTTTTTGGGCAGGGCAGGTCCTTTACTGGGAAGAACTTGCCACAACCAGCTGGCCAAGCGTTGCCGTGGCAGCGCTTGAGCTATGGCAGCTATGGTTCCCAGGCCCTCGGTGTCTGTCTTTGGGTCCATCATTGGTCCCAGCATGTGGACCCTTCCCACAAAACAGTGAGCAGTGTAACCAGGAGTCATAGCTCACTTGCGAGCACACACACACACATATGCACACACACACACACAATAGAGGCTGAAACGGTGGAAGCCCCAACGAAGGGTTTGGGAGCAGTGAAGGAGGAGTGAGTAACCAACCAATGACCTTTGCGCTTCATGCAAAGCAAGCCTCTCAACATCTTTCACCAGTCGGCAGCGAACAATGAGAAATTCACGACGCATGCCTGCCTGCCTTTCAACATCTCATTACACCAACTGATAACAACTGCTCTCCTCAATGTCCTAGAATTAATTTGTGAGTAAATAATAGAAATTGAGGGCGGAAGAGATGGCGTGTAAGTCAGTGAAGGGAGCAAACCTGAAGAGAGAGAGAGAGAGAGAGAGGGGGAAAGACAATGCTTGCCAAATCAACTAAAATCAAGGGAATGCATGGTCTGTCCTCTCCCCACGTTCCGATTCATTAGAAGGATTGACAAGAGATAAAGGGAATGGTCATATGATTCCAAGACCAGGGATTACATGCAATTCACATGGAGAGGAATGAAGGAGATGAAGAGAAGGAATGAGTAAAAAGAAATTACCAACCATCTCCTTCATCCCACTCAAGTCTCTCTCTCTAACACCTCTCCTGTCAGCTCTTGGAATCGCATGGCAGGCAAACGAACGCAGGGAGTGCGTGGGTATCCGAGAGAGAAAGAGATGGGAGATTGGGCAATAATCCATTCCTTATCCCTTCTCCCTAGCAATAAAGGTACCCCAAATATGTTAGTTTTTTCAGCATCCCAGTCAAATTCAGGTCCGCAAATACTAAGTTTAAACTAGCCAACCGAAACCAATGCTACTACAGTTTTCCCCAACACCATTCGTATTAGGGGGCCTTTCACAACGAAACACAGCACGATTACTAAACCATTACACAAATCCAAAAAGCATATCACTGACTTCTGTTGCCGTTTTGAACGATGATCGGGCCCGGAAATGGGAGGTTTGGACGAGCGGCGACGAGGACATAAAGGACAGACCCTAATAATCAACGTGTTTTTGCTGGGAGAATGATTTTTTCTAGGGGGGTGTTATGGATTCGCTTCGGCGATCATCCGATAAAATTGGAACGATACAGAGAAGATTAGCATGGCCCCTGCGCAAGGATGACACGCACAAAAGGTTTCAGGACTCAAGCTAGCCCCGCGTCGAGCCCTGACCTTAGCATGGCGCCGCAATTGCGGATTCGCCCGCGAGCATCCCTCTTTCACTGGAGCCATCGTGGCACCGCAGATCCAGAAGAAAGAGAAGCACTGCGAGGCACATAGTGTGGGCAGCGGAGCATCTCCCTGGTTCAGTTCAGGCAGGTGCGTTCTGTCGAGCACTCAGCACCTTGGAGAATCACCACTCCCACAATCCAACAGCATCCATGTCTTTTTGGTGGTGCACTTGCGGTTTTAGAGCGCCCAACTCTCTGACGTACTGCGGGCGATGTGGATGTTCATGGGAGCAGACGCAGTGGAACTCTGCGAAGCAGAATGGCGGAGCGCCCAGCAAATCGCGAAAGCCTCGCAAGCCCAGCAGAAAAAGAACAACCGAAGAGGAAGCGCTGCCCAATTTTCAGGTACCAAAAGAAGCGTCCCAGCTCTCTTCTATTCCTTCTACTTCCTGGCCGCAGTTTGCGGAACAGCCCGCAGCTGGTACCAGAACAGTGGTCATGAATGCAGTTGTGTCTCAGGAGCCCGTGCCGAGTGGAAAGGAGGCGCCCAATGTGCCCACTTACAGCATGGGTGGCAGCTCTGCAGGAGTGAGCACGCCAATGTCATTGAACCCACCGACGCCGCCAGATGCAATCCTACAGCAAGCGCCAGTGGTTCCAAAGGAATCGGAGCTCGGCAAGCAGATCCAGGAAGCCTGCCAGAAGTCTGGCTTGGAGTTGCCTGCGGAGATCAAGCAGCTCTTGGGGCTGCAGTCGAAGCCCCTTGCAACCAAATTGCATGGGCAGGCTTCTGCAGTAGCCAAGGGGGAAAAGAAGTTGGACCGTCTGCAGAAGGCCTTGGACAGAACAGAGCAGGAGTGGATAGACTTCATTGTCCAGCTCAACGATTACCTGAAGTGCAAGCGGTCCGAGTACGAGGAAACGGTTGGAAGCCTCAAGGCTCAGATCGCCACCACGACGCAGCAAGTGGCGTTGGCGCAGCAGACAATGAAGCAGATGCTTGCAGAGGAGAACGAGCCAAGGCCTTTCAGCGAAAAGAAGAGCAACAACGGGGTAGTGTACCAGCAGCTCGCCGAGAACCTCAGCAAAGCCTTGCCCAAGAACATGGCGACGCGGAAGGGGAACGCAAACAGCGTGCCGAAGCTGCCCCTCACGAATTTCTGTGCCCTAGCTGGCCACGAGGACGAGGAGGACGAGTGCACCCTCATGGAAGCAGAAAGCCAGAATGTGCGCAAATTGGGCGACCTCTCCAGTGTGGCGTCGCGGGAGGATCTGGAAAAGGACTTGAGCGCCCCAGAGCCAGACACAGACGAGCCACAAATGGTGTCAGTGAAGCAGGCGCCAGCAGCCAACTCAGAGGAGCAGTCTGGAGATGCAGATTTTGTGAAGCAAAAGAACAGGAGGCAGAGGCAGAAGGAGCAGCAGAAGAAGCCGAAAGTTTTTCACGAGAAGGGGACAGAGAAGAAGAACGAGTAGCGACAGCCGCTCCGGAGACTCCTGCCAGAAGGCGAGTGAGATTTGCTGAGGTAGCTCAAGTTTTGACTTTTCACACGTTTGAGCCGCCCGTTTTTGTACAAAGAAGGAAGCCAACAAGGATTGCGAGTTTTCCCAGGGGTGAACGTGAACCATTGCCTGCGGGCCCTAAGGATGTTTCTGATTGCGCGAGCCAACATGCTGCCGACGCTAGTTCCATTCTTCCCCGAATGAACATGTGTGAGCCTGGCTGCAAAGTGCTGCAAAGTCGGTCGTGTGTCCATCCTGCAAGCCCAGCAAATGCAGACTGCCCAACTTCTGCCGAGCGCATGAGGGAGCAGTGTCCTATGGATGTGGTAGAGCCAGACACTGTGAAGCTCATTGCGCAGCAGGAGGAGGCAGTAAGCATATATATGACGAGCGTGGGGGATTTGTTCAAAGTGCTTTTCGAGCCTGATTGTAACTTTGAACGTGTTTTGTCAAGCCCGGTACAAGATCTGAAGTATCATGAAAACACCTTGCAGGCAATGAGGTGGGTGAAGCATGCGTTACCTCCAGTTCTTGAAGAAGTGTACTTGTACACGGACGGCTCTTTCAAGGACAATAGCGCTCAAGAAGTGGCCGATCCTTTCACATGTGCATGGGCAGTAGTGATAGTAGGTGTTTCCGAAGGCAAGCATTACCTGCTTGGCGAACTCCACGGGGCCCTTGACCAATATGGCTCCGCCCTGGCAGCCGAAGTCGCGGCCCTTGCGTGGGCAGGCATTGCAGTGATCCAGCTGTCGCATGTCAGGATTGTCCCAAGAGCTACGCTGTGTTTCGATTGCGTGGCTGCCGGTCTCCATGCAGTAGGGCAGTGGCAGTTGGCTATGGATAACCCGTGCACGAGGTGTGTGCGAGCGATTTTTCAGACCCTGCAAGCTGTGTTTACCATTCGCGCAGAGCACACGAAGTCTCACGCGGGGCAACCGTGGAATGAAATGGCTGACAGCTTGGCCGACAGCGCAAGGTGCGGCGTTGCAAAGGCACAAGGTTTGAGGATAGAAGCTTTTAACGCTTTCTTCGCTAAGCCTGAGCTAGCAATGTGGACGTGGCTGAAAGTCGAAAGTTTGACAGGCGCCATCGCTATGCCCTTGTGGGAGCATGGCTCGCTCGTGTGCAGGCGGCCTGACGAGCCTGTGGATGCGCGTGGCGACACACACCCTTTCATGGTTGCCGAGCATTTGACCACGTCATCTCTTCTGGCCAATGCCATGGTCACTTTGAGCGTCAAGTGCGCCACGGCGAATGTTCTCACCCTTTTGCCTGCCAAGCGATCCAGAAGTAAACTTCAGTGTTCGCACGCTGGCCTTGATGACCTTGCACGTCCAGAATTGTTAAGGGCGCAGTTCGAACAAGCCAACTACTGTATAGTTGGTCTGCAAGAAACACGCCTCAAGCATGTTGGGATAAGGGACACGCCCAATTACGTGGAAGTGTCCGCGCCGGCCAACCAAGGACAAGGTGGAGTGGCGCTGTGGTTATCAAAGACAGTCAGCCACGGCACAGACTCAGCCGGCCAGTGTTTTTTCAGTTCGCGGCATGTGACTATTCAGCACGCGGATCCTAGGCTCCTTGTTGTAGTGGTGCGGTCCCGCGTGGTCCACCTCTGCATTGCGGTTGGTCACGCGCCTTGCAATAGCGCGACTGATGTTGATAGACGTGTTTTCTGGCACTCTTTGGGCAAGTGCGTTTTGAGGCATATTCCCACGATGCTCTTAATAGACGCAAACTGCTCTGTTGGGTCCATCACTTCGTTGGCCATTTCTGACTGCAATGCCGAAGCAGAGAATAACAACGGAAGATCTTTCAGGGAAACCCTTGAGCAAGTAGGTGCCTGGGCCCCTGCCGCGTGGAGCCAATGCCAGCAAGGCAGCGGAATGACATGGGTCAGCCCTTGTGGCCAAGAACACCGCAATGACTTTGTTTGTTTGCCTCTTGAGTGGCAACAGCTTGACCAGGTGCAGGCGTGGGTTGATTCCAGCGTGGACATTGCCTTGACGCGAGAGGACCACAGAGTTGCTGCAGTGTGCTTCAGCGGCTCAGCCCTAGCCAAACACCAGCGTCCCAACCAGCACCGCAAGGTGACGTACGACAGACGTAAGCTTAAGGACCCAGCAGTCGTGCAGAAAATCAATGAGGGCATACACAAGTTTGGTAAGTTGGAGCCAGTCCCATGGTCAGTAAATGTGCATGACCATTGTGCGTTGCTCACTCAAGCCCTTCGCGACATTGTGCGCGATGCCGCCCCTCCGTCCAAACGGACACCCAGAAAACCCTACATTTCTGAGGGCACTTTCGAACTAGTGCAGCGCAAGAAGGAAGCCCGTGCCGGCCTTACACGCGCTAGCCGTTCCGAGCAAAAAGTGTTCCTAGGGGTGTGTTTCTCCTTCTGGAGGTTTGTGTTGCGCGCTCACAGCCAGAAAGGAGAGACTGATGCTCTCCAAGACATTTGGGAACACACCCAGCAGTGTGTCGCGCAGTGTCGTAAAACTGCCGCCTGCCATTTGAGTTTGTTCAGGCAGAGTGCTCGCCAAGTCCGAAGGTCTGCCTTGTTGGACAGAGCTCAATTTCTGAGCGTCAAAGCTGCCAACGCTGGGAAAGCCCTGCTCCACGGCGGCCTGAACAATGTGTACCAGCTCATAAAGCCAGTGCTTCCTAAAGCCAACCGGAAGCGTATCACACAGTCCCTTGCTTTCCAACAAGTGCAAGAGTCCAGTCTAGCGCACTTCGCAGAGGTTGAGGCAGGCGCCATTACCAATTACCCTGACCTGTTTCAGCAGTGCGCAGAAGCCCACAGGGCACAGCCGCTTGTCAAGTGTGAGCTGCACGACCTTTTCACCTTGTATGAAGCAGAGCAACAATGCCGCCGAGCCAAGGATGGCAAAGCATGCGGGGAGGATGGCCTCGTCCCGGAGCTTTTTCGACACTGTAGCTCGGCTTTGGCCAAACTTCTCTTCCCGTTGTTGACAAAGATTTCCATCACAGGGCAGGAGCCTTTCCCTTGGAAAGGAGGGCAGGCAATTGAGTTATACAAGGGAACAAAGTCCCCATTACAGATAGGGAATTATCGGAGCATCATGATAACTGATGCGGCAAGCAAAGTGTGGCATAGTTTGTTGAGAAAGCCAGTCGCACAGGCGTTTCAGGCAGTTGCAGAAGACGCCCAGTGTGGCAGTTTGCCCGGCCACTCAACTGCTTTTAGCGTGCATCTTGTGCAGTGTTTTGAATCCATAGCCGTAGCGCAAAAAGCCAGCTCTGTGACTTTGTACGTCGATATCTCCCAAGCATATTACAGCAATTTGTTTCTGACACTCCAGCCCACACTTGCCTTGATGAAGCGCTCAATAAACTTGCGATGGAGCCCTTTCAGCGTGCCAGAGTAGAGAGTGCCATCCACGAGCTTGGGCGACACGCAGGTTTGTCCTTGAAGCATTCTGTAGGACAATGGGTTTCAGAGTCGTTGCAGCACACATGGTTTGCCACGGCGCATCACAGTGACATTGCGCACACACAGCGAGGCACAAGGCCGGGCACTCCTTTAGCCGACCTCCTTTTTGCTTGTATATTCAGATCTGTGCTGGCCGACGCCAGAGATTATCTTCTTGTAGCAGGGTTAGTTGATGAACTGTTCGCAGAAGAGTTCCCCGGCGTCGCGTGGGCAGACGATTTGGTTGCTACTTTCTCTTGCGCAAGCTGTTCTGCAGCAGTCCCTAAAGCTGCCCAAGCTCTAGAAGGGGTCTGGCAGGCGTGTCACAAGCACGGTCTCAATTGCAATCTTTCAAAGGGCAAGACCGAGGTAATCATTACCTACAGGGGCACTGGTGCAAATGCCGCAAGGAAAGCTTTGCACTTTGACCTAGCTTCTAAAATTCCAGTCTCCAGCCCTACTGGCGAAAAAGCAGAACTACGAGCAAGCGCCACATACAAGCACTTGGGTTGCCTCGCCTCAGTCGGCAACGTTCGTCACCCGAAATTCAGTACAGATCGGGCCTCCTTCGAGGCACACTGAAAGAAATCCAGAAGCCTGTGCTGAGCAACAAGTTCCTGAACGCCGATTGCAAGCTACGCCTTGCCGAAGCCACTTGTGTCAGCAAGCTGCTTTACAACGCAGGCATGTGGCATCATTTGAGTAGGCAGGATTTTGCGAAAATTGAGACTGATTTGCACACAGTGTACCGCAAAGCGTGCCATCTTGTGAGCAAAACGCCGACGCAGCAACACGCGACCAACGATCAGGTTCGTGCGTGCGCAATGCGCCCAGACGCAGGTGTTACGCTCAGGCAAGCCAGGTTGAAGTACTTTGCGCTTCTTGTCAGCAAAGCGAAGCCCGCGCTGTGGCGCATGCTGGAAAAAGAGGACGAAGTAACGAGTAAGTCTTGGCTTGCTCAGATTTGGCAAGATTTAAACTGGTTGAGAAGCATGCTGCCAAAGTATTTTCAGGAAGGCACTTTTGATAGCATAGAGCACTACGCAGACTTGCTGATGGTTCGGCCTAAAGCATGGAAGGTGTGGGTCTCCAAAGCAGGTAGCAAGGCGGCGTGTCACAATCGCAACCAACAAGACGTGCTGACAATGCGAGGCTGGTTCCTCGACATTCTTGCGGATGCAGGCGTGACCGTCAAAAGCGACCAGCCGCCACACATGGACGAGGCAGTGCACAGCTGCTCGCTTTGTGAAGCCGTCTTTGGCACATACTGTCAGTTAGCGGCGCACATGTCTTTCAAGCACAAAGTCCGGGCCCTGCCTGCCCTTTACGTGTTCAGCGCTGACTGTCTGTGGTGTTTGAAGAAATACACTTCTTCGTCTAAAGTGTTCAACCACTTGAGCAACCCTCGAAATCAGTGTTTGGGCATGCTCCAACAGGCCATGCAGCCGCTTGAGCCTGACCAGTGTGTAAAGGTTGTAGCCGATGAGGAGGCGGAAGGATATCGGCGTTTGCCGCCAAGACAGATGCAAGGCCCGCGCATTCCCACTTTTGCAGAGAAGGCTGCGTCATTGCTGGCCACGCAGTGTTCTACCGACGCTGTGGCTGACATGGTGTGTGTGTTTGCCTGGAGTGAGATTGCTCAGTGGGCCCGATCTGCTGACACAGCCAGGCCTGGCGCCATTTTGCAAAACTCAATTCGCGCCAGAATTGCTAGTCTTTTCGCGAGCGCTCCAAGTGAAGAGGTGTGCCTTGGACTTTCGGCTGTGAGCATCAAGCTTCGGCATGAGCCAGGAAGCGTCAATGAAGAGGCCGCTTCGCAAGCAAGACATGTCATTCAGACACTGATGAGTGAGTTTTCTCCCGCCGAAGAGTTCCCTGCCCCTGACAAAATGCGCGTATCAGATGCTGAACCGCTCCCAGCACAGCATCTCACACGTTTTGAGCAGGTTGCCCTCAGTGATGTACATGCGTTGGTTGAGCGTAGCAAGCAAAAGCCAATGCTTTTTCTGCAGCCCCTCGGAAGCAGCTGTACCTTTGTTGCCTGCACCTTGTCGCCAATGCCAGGCGGCACAGCCATTTTGAGACAGAGTTGCGGGCTGCCTGCACACACATGCCTTACCAGCTTCTAGTTGTATCTTTGCATGTTGGTTGTGACACCTCTCATTGCGACCTGTGCACTGATTCTGACATTGACTTGTGGATTCAGCACTTGAAGCATGGGAAAGTGCACGCGTTGCTGTGCCGACCCCTATGGGAATCTTGGCCCCTTGCCAAGTCTGGCAAGTTTGGCAATGCAGGTAACAGGGCGTTCAACTCACCAATTCGAACGCAGCAAACACCTTGGGGAGTCCCGCATGCTGACATCCAGAGCCATGGGCAGATTTTTGAGGCTAACCGGGTTCTTTGGGTTTGTCTGTTGTTTCTGGGTGCCGTGGCGCAGACAAATTGCGCAGCTGTCCTTGACTTGAAGCCCCGCCGCTGTGCAGCTTCAGTGTGGGAGCTGCCCTGTGTGCGGTGGTTGCTCAGTCTTCCAGGTTACGTGAAGCTTTGCTTAAAGCTGGGAATTTCTGGTTCAGAAAGGCTTGAACCTGCTTTCCTTGTTGCCAAGGACCTCCCAATGCTTGCCGACTGCCTTCGAGATGTAACCCTGGAACCTTGTTTCAAGGAACACCCTGGACCACTTTGCAAGTCCTTTGCTGCCTCCTTCACGGCTCATTTTAATTTGTTGCATTCGACATCCCATCGTTTGCCCCAGGCCGAAGGCTTTTCTGGGAGCACGGGGGATGATGAGTTTCTTTCTTTTGCTTCAGCCTTACAAACAGAGGTTGGAGATCGACAGGCTAGGTAAGGACCCCGTCCGGGCCTTACGGCTTGCAGCGCGTTTCGGCACGAGGCTATAGAACCTCTTGAAGTCCGCAAATGAGAATGAGGGGGGTGTTATTCGGGGGGAAGGTAGTAATCCCATTCTCGTAAATCTCTCCTTTGCACTGCTCCGCCCTAACTTGCATGTTGTCGGCAAAATTAGCCCACACCTTCGCCTTTGAGAAGAGCCTGTCTTTCCAAGAAAGCAAAGAATCTGCGAGGCGCGGCTTTGCGAGGGCACTGGTTTCTGGCTTGGTTGAAGGCCGACAAAGGCAACCCACTTTGACCCATTTTGGGGAGGTGCGCGACTTTGGAGACTAACGGGTCCTGGACCAGCAAACTGGTTGACTCTTCTCCCATTTGCCCAGGCTCTCTGTGTCCCACCGCAAGACGCCGGCTACGCTCAACTTCGACCTCAGTCTGGAGCGAGATGGTGTCGATTTCATGAGCATATGGGCCACAAAACATCGCCCAGTTACTAACATTCAGGGGCATTGAGTACGGGTGAGCTTGGTGTACCTCATGAGCTCGCAGCCGTGCCTTTCAAACCATCACCCGCATCTTTTTGATTGGCGTTGCTCTGCCTCAATGGTCAGGACTTCTCCAGGATGGGGGCGTGTTCAACCCGGGGCACACCTTGTTGCTGAGAGATAGGTTCGGCACCACGTCATGGTCCGGACATGTGAGAAGCCTTGGTGAGCCACGGGTCCAAAATACACAAATAGCAGTATGAAATGCTGGTATCAATCTGCTGAAGCTAAGCTTCTGGTCAGAGACGATTTCATGTCTTTTGGCAGGTCCCATACATGCCTGGACCTCTTTCTACCTACGTGCGAAGTTTCGCAGTTTTGATATGGCGGCTGACTGCAACTCCTTCCAGGATCCAAAGCTTCACGAAAGATATGCTGAACAGCGAAGCTCACACAAGTAGAACAATAAGCTGTTGAGAACACTTTGGCAGCCCAATCACAACATCTCTTGTTGGCTCATTTGCACTTGTTCAACAAAAGAGCCGCAACCAATATCCTCTTTGGCAGCTCCAGCTGGAATATCGCTTCTTCAGCAAAACATCGTACAAGCATAGTGTGCTGGATACACTTTGGCAGCTCGCTGAAACCTCGAATATTCTTTCGAATATGGAATCCCCCCACGTGCAGAAAACCAAAAAAAGCTGGCAGCAAGGCCCACGGACTCGCGGCAAGGCCTGGACTCGTTCTATGCCGGGGACACGGGATATTCAGCAACATCCGAGTAGCTTCTCTACTCGTCTTCGGCGCCTTCCGTGGGGTTCCTTGACCAAAGCAACTTTTCACTTCACCAAACAGATTTGCATATGTATATTAATCTATACGTAAATATATGTATATATATATATATGTACATGTATGTTGTTCGATGCAGAGCTTTCGGGGGACTAGAGCGTAAAATCACCTGCCGCTCCCTTTGTATATCTCAACACTGCAACCACTTTTCGGAGGACTCCCATATGTATAACTCTAAGACCTGCAATATGAAAAGAACAAGGAAGGAACATTCACTATGTGGCCGCGGTGCGGCCGCTAGCCTAGATGATTGTAGGATATGCCAGGGTCAGAGATGGACTAGTGCGCGCGCGCATTCCAGCGTTTCGGCTTGACAAAGGGCAAGAACACCTCGAATTCCTCGAATGCTCCTGGTGGCGACAGGCACATGCCAGGCCCATGGACCCAAAAACTGCCTTCAAGTTACTAAAACCTCGTGTGTTTCACGGAGAAGGATCCATTTGGAGCGATACCCAGCCACATACACACAAATGACCCTAGTTTTGAGCATGAATCTGTGGTATGGGCGCCCCCAGCTTGGAACACGCATGAAACATAAATCTGAACTTCTCCTTACATGTTGAAGCATCGGGCGAACTACCTGATTGGAAGCAGCGAACCACCAATCTTGCAACCAAGGTCTGGTGCACATGGACACAATTCTTGGGCATGGCAAGGATTCAGCAAGCTTGATCAAGCCCAGGCCCAATTATATAACGCTGTTTGAGTTGCTGTGAAATATCAGGTGACAAACTGTCTGGCACTGAGGGAAAATGAGCCAGCCTCTCAGGACTAGGCTAACACAAAGCTAATGATTTGTAACGTTGTAAGGGGCATGTGCCATTTCCCGCTTGGGGGTTAAACCGATGGCCTTTTTGCGATTTTTGGACCTTGGTGCCGCCGTTTTTGAAGGGCATACCACAATGGACCCTAAATTTGACCACCGCTGTTACTTCAACAAGGCAACTCTCAGGTTGGGCGCCGTTTAGGCTTGCTTGTTGATCCACAAAAAATGGTTCATCCACGAACGCCCTTTCTGTACGATCGGACTCGGCCCTCAACAACTTCTGGACTGCAGACTGTCTGCATTCTTGTCGCCCCAGTTCGGCACGCCCTCAAGTGTCCAACTGTCAGCCATGGACCTTTACCCCACTGGGCGACTCAGCGCCTTCTGCCGTTTCCACACAAAACGTATAGTGGCTGACACGGTTGAAGTGCTCGTGGCACCCCTCCAAACCGAAAAGCGCTCCAATGGAATTCGCGGCTGAGCAGTGATGTGCGAATGTGGCCTCAGGTACATGCAAACATGTAGTTTGAAGGTCAGCCTGTAGGCACATGGCTGTGCCTGTCAAAACAAGGTTTCCTTTAGCGGAGGGTCTCAACAAGAAACCAACATAGCACCAACCAGAAAAATCAGACTTGTTGCTTACTAAAATGATCCTCCAAAGCTCGAAGTCCACAACTCGGGCGAAGTGAGCAAACGAGAACCTTATGTTGTTCATGGTTCCTTTGAAGCTGCTCAAGGTCGCACACTCGGCTGCAGGGCTTTGGGCCAAAAGTAAATATGTATGTGTATATGTGTGTTCGGAAACCGTAAAAAACAAAACGCAAACCCATTTTTGCGAGATTAAACAAAGAATGGAAACCAGTAGGAATTGCGCCGTATGCGCAAATTCATGTTGCCAAGCGCATGCCCCACTAACTTTTCCTGAACAGCCTCCCTCGGCCAAGTCCCCTGAATCCCTGTGGAACGCCCTGCCTGCGAAGCGAACGAACCACACCTGCTTTACAAGGTTGCCTCCAGCGTGGTGGAGCGAGGAAACACGCATGCAGTCCAGCTAACCCTTTGGCTGGAAGGTTGGGGGAGAACGGTACCCTCCGACTGACTAGCTTTCAACAAGAAACAGGGATGCACATCGATAGCATCTAGATCTCCAAGCGAGGCTGTTGCTGACGATGCGCTACACGCGTGAGCAAGCAAACTTGAAGAGCCGACTGTCGGACCCGCTTTCATATTTATTTGGGTTGCGTTTATAGAAGGTGTGTTTCCCAATTCAGTGTTTCGAGGGTTGATAAAATAGAAGTGTTCTTTTTGCCGGAAGACAACTCCGGGCAAACAAGACACAAATACCAGATCAAAGCCTCAACTGTTTACTTTTAAGGGTGGTTTATCTAAAGGCCTTGCTTATATTTAGGAATGTCCGTTCTTGACGTGGTTTCCAAACCATCGACAAAATCAAGACCAAGCAGTCTCGCTAAAGGGGGTACCCCACAAGCACCCCTGATCCGCTTTAGTCTATGTTGCCGTCCGCTTGAATGTCAGGCATGTGTGGGTGGACGCGGCATGAAATTCCAAGTTCCAAGCCTCAGCCTTTGCTCATGGGTGGTTTGTTTATCTGAGATCTGGGCTTGTGAGAGTACGCCTTGGCATAGTTGAGACTTTGGAATCTTTAGGCTTGGCAATACCGAATCAAGATGTGGTAGGCATTGCCAAGTCGAAGTCCAACCCAGACCCCCCCCCATGGTCCCTCTAAAGCTGTTCCAGGGGCGGGGGTCATAATATTGAAGCAAACCCCACATTGCTCTGACCCCCCTTGAGCAACTCCGCTTGTTGATTGCTTGCGCTTGATGCGATGATCAGTGCAGCTCAACCTGCCGTTTCCTCGACAAGAGGCCCAATTCAATGCGAAGGAGGTTGCTTTGCTCATCCTGTATCAAGTTGCTATGACAGCTCCAGGATTTGCCTGTCGCCAGTGTGCGGAAGACTTTGAACAAAGATAAGAAGCAAAACGCATCATCGCACCTGACTCATGGGAGCAGGGGGCATGTATGCGGTACGAGTACTTTGCAGCATGCTTTCCCATGGCCGATCTATCATCTACCTGGCAATAAACAAAATGCGTAACTTGATAATGTTGGGCCTCGGCCTGCTGAAGATTGTGGGAGTCCTGAATCTCTCGGCAGCACAAAGCAATGACCTGCTGTCAGCATTTCTGGTTGTGCTTGAAGCAAATCTAGTAAGCCAGAGTTCCTTGAAAGCGCACCCCTCACCTCGTCACCTGCTCCCAACCTCCCGGCCTGTCTCAGCGGAGTGCCGTGGCGCGATCGCCAAAAGAAAGCTGCCGGTGCGACGCGCATACTCAGCGTCCTGGAGGCGCGCCGCATTTTCAAAGGCTCATTGGGGAAAATTGCCGGAGCTCGCAAGCTGGACATAAGGGATTCCCCGGTAAAGGACCTTCATAGGTGAGCCCGTTTTACGAAAGAATGGGTGACCTCGTTTTATGTTGCCCAGATGTATGTGTCCAATATGCGTAGGCAGTTCAATTGGGACCCCTTTGGTGCGCACATTTTGTTTGTATCAATGCTCACCAAGCATTTTGGGGGTGTCGTCCTCTGACAAACAAGTTGGTTGAACAGTACTTCTTGCCTTTTTTTGGACTACCAGCCACTTTTTGGCCCAAAATAAATTCCCCTGCTGGGTTCATGGACTACAAATATATATATATATATATATATATATATGTAAATATATATATATATATATCATATTCGGCCTTAGGTAAATCGGGGTTTAGCTTTTAGCCTGGTACGGGGAACTCATTCCTGCGCCATGTCATCAGATCCAAAAGCCCCTGAAAGACAATTCCACCGGACCCATTCGATGGGCAGCCTCGCCAAAAAGGTGCGCCGTTTTCCAAACTTCAAGACTTGAAATCTCTGCGGAAATTTCCTGAAAGAGAGACAGAGAGAGAGAGAGAGAGAGAGAGAGAGAGAGAGAGAGAGAGAGAGAGAGAGTTGGACAATGAGGGTCGCTGACTTATCTTAGGCTGACTTCATACCCAGCACTGTGAGTCTGTGCTTGAACAGGGGAGCCCTTGACGTACAAATCCATCTTTCTTTTCAGAACAACCAATTTCTCCTGATGTTGGCCCATCCTCTCCAAAGAAGGGCTCTCGAAGAGAATAGGAAGGGTGCGAACAAACCAAAAGATGCTGCCTTTGGGCTCTTTGAGAACGCTCTTCACATTTAACACCCGAAACAGGTGAGTTGTGCACACAACCAAGCATATACCTGCAGTGTGGGTCATGCTGCAGTGCTCTTCCGGATCTCTTTACTGGATGCAAGAAACCCATCTGAGAGTTTGCCATCCCCGATGCTTTTGGCTGCATAGGTGGCATTGCAGGAAATCCAACATGTGAATTGTTGAGAGAAAAGGCACTGCTTGTGCATACCAAAATTGTAAATGGAATCATGAGGCCAAGTCCTTAATGACAAAACGTGATAACATGGTCGAACTCGGGCCTGGCATGTTTCACAACTTTCCCCTTTCCACGATGCAAGCAAAGGCCCAATCTAGGGCCAAAGATGGACGGGCCTTGCATCGTATCAAAATAGGGAAGGCCGAGCGTGATACGGGGTGGCACCTTGTTAGAGAAAGCAGCACATTGCCACCTGAAGCAAGAAAGTACACCCAGATCCAGAATCAGTGATCCCCTACCCGCCCCTTGTCCCCAATGGGCTCCGGCACATGCAGCACATCCGACATCAGCAGGGGAATGCATGCAGCATTGCCCGTTAGCTGCCCCTTGTCCATTTTGAGTGGGGCATCTTCTCGAGCAACGGCGTCTGGGGCGAGCGGAGAGCAAGATTGTCGCAGCATTGCCATGTGCGCGGAAAAGCAAAGCAAACAAGGACTACGTCCAGCGGTTTTCGAATATGATATATACATATATATATATATATATTATACACATATTGACTTTCCACCACTACCACCACCACCACCATCATAGCACCAGCCGCAGCAGCAGACCATGAAGTCATCCATGTCTGGCATCGTCAGCGTCGTCATACTCGTCAGCAAGCATCGTTATCTAAGCGCCTGCATCATGAGCATCAAACATATTGCCGACAGCAACGTCAGCAGCATCAGATTTGACAGCGCCGCGATCATTCTGATCACCGGCATGCTCATCAGCACAATCATCATCATGATAATCATCACCATCATCATCATCATCATCATCATCATCAGCATCATCATCATCATCATCATCATCATCATCATCATCATCATCATCATCATCATCGTTGTCGCCGTGGCGTCATCATCATGATCGTCCGGATACACATCATCATCATCATCATCATCATCATCATCATCATCATCAGCATCATCATCATCATCATCATCATCATCATCATCATCATCATCATCATCATCATCATCGTTGTCGCCGTGGCGTCATCATCATGATCGTCCGGATACACATCATCATCATCATCATCAGCAGCATCATCATCATCATCAGCAGCATCATCATCATCATCATCCTCATCATCCTCATCATCATCATCTTCATCATCACCACCATCACCACCATCACCACCACCACCACAATCATCATCATCATCATCATCATCATCATCATCATCATCAGTGCCGTCATCATCAGTGCAACTGCTAACGCCACGCCATTGCCATTGCCAGACTTCTTCAAGTACAATCAACCAGAATCATCAATATAGGGTGGCTAGGTCAAATAGGATCAATATAAACATTTCAGGACTTAGGCTATCTTCTCGTGCAATTGCAACAGGATCCTGCGACGGTTTCATGTTGAAAGCAACCAACAATGAACGGATTTGCTTGATAATCTCTGACTGCGAGTGATAGATCATCGAACTGTGATTGCATAACAAGATCGGTCCCGCAACGCAAACATGCTTCATGCAAACATCACCAACGCATCCGGCCCGCCTTCCGAACAAACAACCAGTACTAGTCTAGATCTAGAAGGTGCTTCGTGTTCCTTGCAAAGTCAGCAAAGAACTAAAATGATTCATCCAATCATGAATCATTATCAACCGCATGCAAAAACCTCAAGACAGCTTTGTGAAACATATTGAAGCCAAGACGGTTCGCTGCAATCCTATCGTAAATGGTTGATCTGACCAGGGTTTGAAGTGAAGTCACGCTTTGACTGGTCACCAAAGGCTTGCTCATGTAAAGTTGCGCGGCACGATGCCGGATGCGACTGGCTGTTGAAGCTAGGTTTGTTGCTGGCACAGCGTGAGACGTACATGTACGTAAACAAATCGAGTTTGCTATGTGTTGCCGCAGTTGGGCTTCTCCACATCCACACAACATGTGTCGTGTTGCGGTCATCTTGGAGTAATTACAGCCAAAAACTCAACATGATTGCGTGGAGACATCATGCTCCGAATCGTTTCTGCTGGGCGGCACCACCCACATGTGGGTCATGCAAAAGTGAGGCAGCGACCGGTCCTTTTGAACTTTGAAAGTGTGCCCTGCCCGATATCCTTCATACAACTCCGCTTTGTTCAACGATTCAGCTGCTTTGAACTCGTCTTGAGCAACTGGGCAGACTGAGCCTTCGCCGAACACCTTGCTTTGCGCTTGAATCTTATTGGACTTGCCTCTCAATACGCTCTGATGCTCCCAAGCAAGCAAGTCAGTGCGGCACTCCGAATGGTAAGCAGAAGATTGCCTGAACAAAGACTAAGACACCAATGCTGGGACCTCGTTACCCCATCAGAAGGGAGTAAAAGCTGCTCGCAAACTTCAAAGAAAACTTGCGAACTTGTGGTTCAAGCATTGTTATAGGCAACTGGCCTAGCCTGCAGGTGTGTCTCCGCCAAAGGAGTGAGCTTTTTGCGGGTACTCTTTTCACCCTTGGTTTGGAGGGAAACTACAAGGAAAGTCAGTCTGTTGGTTTCCCTAGTTTTACACACCCAAGATTTCCTCTCCCTCCCGCTTTCCGTAAGGCGCTGATGCGATGTGCCGGAAGATCTGGCTGGCCACACAGCATGGTCACTCGGAGCCTGAAAGGAGCAGCGAGCTGCTCGAATAAAGACGCCTGGGTACCCCGCATTTGCTCCTTATCCTGCGGTTGTAAAAACCATCTTGTGAGTCACCTAGGAGCGCGGCCACCTTTTCAGGAAGACCCGAATAATGCCAGCGTTTGGAACGGACTTGACTCCCAAATGCAGGCCCGTGCAAGTTCGTGCCTGGAACACTTGCCAATCGCCAATCCCCCTCGATGAATTTCATGCAGTCAAGCACGGACTATCTCCATCAAGCTCAGCATGTCAGCAGGAGAGGGCTTGTTCGGTTGGCTTCCACTTTCCACAAGCAAGCAGGGGCCCACAAAAAGTCCAGCAATCGCCAAAGACTTATGGTGCATCCGAGATCAATACCGTTTCAGTCTTATTGCGTGCCAAATTGGAACTACCCACGCAGCCTGTCAAGATTGAACTCAGACTGCGTGTGTCAGTGACGTCGCCGAAAGGCAAAACTCTTCCTCCCACGAACATGGCACCTGTGGGGGTACCTTGAAAGCCAATTTTCCTCTTGAACACAGAACTCCCTGTGGGAGCGCGGGTAGATAAACTGTACCTTAGCATGGAACCACACACAAAGCCCCGTGGATTTTGCAGGAATCTCCTCTTTCTCCAAACCACCAGGCCATGGCAGTTGGGCCCAGTGGATCTAAGTTAGGACCAGATCCATTTTCTGGGTGTAGAGGGCGTAGAGGGGTGGTTCTCTTGGTCATCCTGGACATGGCATCCGCCGGTTCTCCAGACTTGCGCCTGCATTCCAGGGCTTCTCGGTAGCTCAGGAATTCGGAGATGACCGACTCGAAGCCGCTGCAGCACCAAGGGCCACCTGGAAGCCAGACAACGGCCTCCAACAGGATTCAAAATAAACCTGGCCAGAAACGGCCAACGTGTCCCTAGTAGCCCTGTTGGAATTGGGGCCCTTGACGAGCTCTTTTGGGCTCTCTTGCGGCCGGTTGGGGCCTTTCAGCTTCCCTAAATGGTGCTTTGGATTGGCATAGGAGTGATCTAACATTGAACAACATGGCAACACGAATCTGCCTGGGGTTGCGAGGGAGCTATGGAACTTGGCAAAGACATGCAAAGACCACAATGCTTCCTCACATCGACCCGAACGGATGGTTTACCCTATCGTCGGATACCCAGCTCATTCCAAGGGGTCACTAGCGCTTGGGGCAGCTATGGTTGCGGGATCTTTGCCTCCTGACATCTCATTGAGGTTGACCAAACTCCAACCTTGGCAAGGGAACACACCCTGGCCGGTGCTTCGTTTCCTCGTTGTTCTGTGGCAAAAAAAATAAATAAGCCCTGTTCATCTTTGCTCATTTGCTCTTCCCAAACAACCAGCCAAACAGCCGCACGGCGCATAGAAACCCTGCGGGTTTAAGCCAAGCCCGGCCTGACCCGTGGAGCGCATGGAGGTAGATGGACCTTCCCGATCCCTCGAGTCTGTCCAACGTTTAGAAGCAACGGACTCAGAGGTGAGGCTCTTTTACTCACAGGGCGATCTTCTGATCCAGACTAACAAGTTGAGCCGTGCCGAAATCTCTCGTGTCAAAAGCGGTACTATGAGCTTGCTTTTGCGAACCCTTTCGCGATGCTCTCGCGATCCCATGTCTTGCTTTCGCGGGCTTCGTTTCTTTAGATTTCGTGGCGCTTTCGCGGCAGACTGATTGAAACACGCCCTTTGGACTGATGAGCTCAGATGCTGCAGGCTCCTTTTGAGCATAGCCATTGGCCTTTCTGCAAAGTGAGTTCCACAAACGGCAGTGCACCGCAAATGTAAAACTATGTCTCCCGTTCATCAGCATGCAGGCTTTTGCGGGGCTTTCGCGACGGGACCTTCTTTAGGCACTTTCGCGACAAGCTTTCGCGGCCAGCGGTTTGGCTTTCGCGGGGGTACTTTGTATTGCCAGGGCTTGTGGCGCTGCTCCAGTGAACAAAAAAAAGGTACCAAAGGGAGGCAAGCGGATGGCCCCTGCTTCGGGAGGGGGAGGAAGGGTGGCTCCCATTCTCTTCCCACAAAGGGGAAAATGAAACCAGCAAGGAATTCCGCTAGACCTGCGAAACACTGGCTGATCTTGAGGAAAATAAAAGGTCAAGGTGAAGCATCAGGGGTGTTGCCATTGTGCAGGCCGAAGGCTGTGTTGTTGTGTCGCACAAAAAAGCGGGGAGTCTTCACTGTCGCAAAGCAGCCTTCAAGGAATCCTTCCTTCTGTTGGGTTCCATTCTTTGCCTCCTAGAAGGGTGCCCATTGAGGCAAGCATGGAAGCTGCTTGTACCAAACAATTCCAAATCAAGACAAATGGTCTGTCCAGGTGCCCCTTGTCTGGTATCCCTCTACACTCCTGCTAAGCTTCTGGGCGGGTTATTGCGACTGCGGATTGTAGTGGCCTTACGAGCGATGCGGGACCCTTTCTTTGGAGTGCGAATGCTCAATGCAGCAAAATAACACAATTCCAGCCCCATGGGGAAATGACTAAGCAGCCTGATGGGGCGAAACAAGCAAAGGTCACAAACCATACCCAGTGCTCGCCACCTGAATAGCCGGGCCAATCTTGCGACGCACGATAGCTAGGCCCTGCTAACTGTTGATTCTATTGATGCCGTTGCTGGCTTCACTTTTAGTCAGAATGAGAAACGCATCCCAACTCTGCAAGTAGCCAAAATACCCAGGTCACGCTGACGACAGCCAACTTTGGAGCGAAACAGGTCTCAAAATGGGGACTGCTCCCTTTGGGACGGTTTAAAAGAGAAATCGAATCTCATCGCTCAACATGTCTTGTGGTTGGTAGTTGCTGACTTGCAAGATTTTGGGAATCAAGCATACCTAGTACCTCGGGGGTTATCTGTCGGTTGAAACAGTCAGCACTGAACAACATTGAACAGCAAACATCATATCCAACCAGATCTCTGCTTGCCAAGTCACATTGTGGCAGAGATTCCTCTGTGCTGTTGCTTGGCCGCAAGGCAGCACGCCGCGGGCGCAAGTTATGCGCAGTTTGGCGCACAAAGTAATGCTGTTGTTGCTGCAATGTGTGTCTGGCTGGCATGGTATAAGACCTTCGGCCGGGGTCCTGAGATAGGACGAGTTCCACTCAATCCTTGGAGCCAAACTTTGCGGCTCAGGCGCAGCGAGGAAAAACCAAGCTGAAACGAACCCCCCGAAGATGAACACGTGCGAACTGCGTAGCAAGTAGCAAATGTCATGGGTGTTTACTCTTCGCTTGAGGTGGTGGCACGCAACCAAGCGGGCGCCTCTACTGAAGCAACTGTCGGCACTGCCTCTGCAATATTGGGTTGAATAGCTGCCTGCGACGTGAAGCCCGGAAAGGGCTGAGTGTGCTAAGATGCAAAGATGCAAACGCCAGTGCCCTGCGATTGTTCCAAATGTTTTGCTGATGCCGTTCCGGATGTCGTTCTGAGGTCGGGAAATTGGTCAGGTTTTGCGCCAAACCTGCAAGCTGGCACGCAACCTCTTGGCACAGGAAGCTCTGTGGAGGAAATGTCTGTTGCTGATTGATTGTTGCGACTGTTGCTCTGCTGCTTCATGACTGCAACAATGCTTGGGCACTCGCAAGAGTCCTGCAAATCACACCGAAACAAATTCCTGCGCTCACGATCATTTGTCCAGCACAGCCTGCCCAGAAAGGATTGTCAGCAAAAGCGCAAATATAACATACCTCATATCTCCCGTACGTATCCCTATGTCGGTGCAGATGTCGTTCCGGCTGTCAATGTCGTTCTCATGCGAGCATCAACACTAATTAACCATGTTCGGCTCCTTCCATGCGAAGCCTTGCCAAAAAAACAACAAGAATCCATGGTGCAGGCCCTTACTAAACAAGTAGACACGGCCCTGGTAAAGGAACCTTTATCATAGCTCAATGGTCATGAGGGCTACAGACCGAATCACTTGGCGAGGACTTTGGGTCTACAGCGGTGCAGGAGCATTTCAAACATCGGAACGGTCCCCACATTCCAGTCGCCCACACCGACCGCATCTGCAACCTCCAAATCAGCGCTGAAGCTGCCATTTACCTCCACGGGGACACGACGGAGCATTTGACACACATCTTTCGCTTTCCAAGGTTGAGGCTAAACCAGAGCACTTCCGAAACGAATGTTCAAGAACAGTAAAGAATGGCTGAAATGCGCAAATGATGCAATGCCTGCAGCCGAAAAAGTTTCACCACGGTGGAGGTGTTATTGTATGGAATAACTTGTCAAAATAATGTTGGCTGGTAGAAAATGTGTTGCAAGCGCAATCTAAGTCAAGACTTTGGTGTGACAGTGGAGTGGATCTACGAGCTTGGTTAGCCTGCGCCAAACTTCGCCAAAGAGAGAACTGGTACCTCTCCATCGTGTCTCACCTTTCATAGGGCAACTACCCAAAAACATGCTCCGGCTTGCCTTTGCGCTTGCGGGCCCCAAACATCGGCATCGGCCAAGCAGCCTTGGAACAAACATCTCCATTGGCAAAGAATGAAACATCAAGATTGCACTTCATCCAGATCAAGTAGATCAAGTACTAGACTTGCTATGATCACAGAAAGGCGCTGTAAGCTTCCATCATGTGGTGCGCGCTTGGACTTCCATCACGTGGTGTGCGCTTGGAGCATACCAGCCGTTTACTCCATTCCAAGAACTATTGGCACGCAGCACCTGTCAGTAAATGACAATTGCTGCGACTGCGGCGAAAACAACGACGACGACAGTGGCGACGACCAGGACGACAACGATGCCGACAGCAATCACGACGACGACGAGGCCGTAGGCGCCGACGACCAGCGCTGCTGCCGCCGCCACCACAACAACAGCAATAACAACAACCAACAACCAACAACCAACCAACCAACCAACCAACCAACCAACCAACCAACAAGCCAACCAGTCAACCAACCAACCAGCCAGCCAGCCAGCCATCCAGTCAACCAACCAACAAACCAACAAACCACCCAACCAACCAACCAACCAAACCAACCAACCGCCCTCACCACCACAACCACAACCACAACCACAACCACAACCACAACAACAACAACAACAACAACAACAACAACAACAACAACAACAACAACAACAACAACAACAACAACAACAACAACAACACCAACACCAACACCAACAACAACAACAACAACAACAACAACAACAACAACAACAACAACAACAACAACAACAACAACAACAACAACAACAACAACAACAACAACGACAACAACAACAACAACAACAACAACAACAACAACAACAACAACAACAACAACGACAAAAACAAAAACAACAAACAACAAACAGCAAACAACAAACAACAAACAAGAAACGAGAAACAACAAACAACAAAGAAAACAACAACAACAACAACAACAACAACAACAACAACAACAACAACAACAACAACAACGACCAACGACCAACGACCAACGACCAACGACCAACGACCAACGACCAACAACCAACAACCAACAACCAACAACCAACAACCAACAACCAACCACAGCCACAACCACACCAACACCAACACCAACACCAACACCAACAGCAACACCAACACCAACACCAACACCAACAACAACAACAACAACAACAACAACAACAACAACAACAACAACAACAACAACAACAACAACAACAACAACAACAACAACAACAACAACAGCAACACAACAGACAACACAACAACAACGACAACGACAACGACAACGACAACGACAACAACAACGACAACGACAACGACAACAACGACACAACAACGACAACGACGACGACACCGACACCGACACCGACACCGACACCGACAACGACAACGACAACGACAACCACAACAACAACAACAACAACAACAACAACAACAACAACAACAACAACAACAGCAGCAGCAGCAGCAGCAGCAGCAACAACAACAACAACAACAACAACAATGAAGGCAACAACAAAAGCAGCAGCAGCAGCAGCAGCAGCAGCAGCAGCAGCAGCAAACGCAGCAGCAGCGAAAGCAGCACAAGCAACATTGACCGCAACAGCCACGACAACCACAGCAATCAGGACAACCACGACAACGGCGACAACCACCACAACAGCAACAGCAAAAACAATGCAGGCAATGAAGAAGAGACCCAGAGGACGAGGAGGACAATGACGACGACAAGGGTGGATGCCGATGATGACGATCATGCACGCCAGCGCAGACTCGGGCAGAAAGACGTACACTTGTGGATAAGTGGCACAGCTGTCGACCTGGCGGTAAATTGTTTGTAGACGATACGAGCTCACTATGTACAACCTGCAAAGCTCATCATTTGGAGTCCTGCCAAGTGCCGACGAAAAGGTGCTCTCGATGCAGGACATTTGGACTTCCATGGCATGCGGAACGCATTCCAACGTGGATAGCTTAACCCCACCCCCACCCGGACATGATGTTGCTTGGGTTGCATGCTGTACACTCACTCACCATGAAGCCTTTGACGGCAGATATCAGGATGGATGCCAGGGCTCTTGACAGGATCTGCTAAACTGGAACAGTAAGTCACAGACGTGGTGGGGCCATGCATTGGCGAAAAAGCGCATGAAACAAATGTTTAAGATAGCCTGTCCGAAAGACCAAACAAATTGCCGACCTTTTGATCGTTTTGGTCCATGACGCACAAACCAAATGAACCCTTTGAGGGACCCTCCGGTTTCATGTCCAACAACCACTTGCGATGTGTGTTCCTTAAAACTCACAGCCACCTTGTGCAAGCAGACCCCCTGCTGCGCTTTTGGCCATGCCTCCAGTGGCATGGACTTGGACGACCTGAAGGACTCTTGTTTCCCACAACCATGCTGGAGTGCTCAAGTTCTAACCTTTGGCTTCGTGGAAAAGTCTTTTGTGTTTCTCTTGAGAGGTCTAAGGGGCTAGCTGAGGTCACACCAAAGACCATCCGGCCCGAGACAATGGTCTTTCCGACCCTCTCCCATGTGTGTGCTGGAGGATTGTTGAGAGACTGGATGTTTGCAGATATCGATTTGCCCATGTCAATTTGGTTCCTTCAAAAGAAAAAAGAATTGAGCAGGCCAGAAACAATTGGTGTTGGTCCCAGACTGGATCGAATAAAGAAGAATACATTGCCATGTCTCCAACGAAAGTCGCCATTGACTTTGAGGGAAGCAAAAGGCCACTGAGTGGGGCGGAAGTCGGAAGCCAGTGCATCGCATTGGTTCGGTGCTTGCTATGACATGAAGCTTTCAAACAGCCTGGGCATTGCTGCCGAGAAGACACATCACACAAACATGACTTCTCCCGACTTCTCTCCATTGCTTATGTGGCATTTGTCTGAAACTCCTTGCTCAGGAAAATGCCATCTTCACGAATCTCTGGCAGTCGACAAGAGCGATGCCCTGTCAGAAGTGAAACCTCTGGTTAATTTGGAGGGGATTCACTTCAATCCAGACTGAATAACTAGGCGTGGTTGACTTGTAAAATGACATGGTAGTGACGCACCCCAGGAGTCACTCATCTCCCTGTGCTATGCTTCCCGTTGCAATTTTGGGGCACTGTAGTGGCAATGCGAAACCTGGGATTCAGGCAGGTCCAATGTGTCAAATTCAACAGCAATTCAACAGCCAACCAGCCGCACAGCTTCACAGCACAACCCCACACAAATCAACGAATTAAACCAATCAAACAGCCGAACTCCCCTACAAGTGGCTTAACGGCTGCCAAGTATGTGGCTTTCACCCCATCAATACAGCTCAAAAAACAATTACCAAACAGCTTAGCAAATCCATACCAAACAGCTTGATAATAACAGGGCCACGCGACCAAACCACAGACCAGTTACACTTAAAACCTGTCACTCACCAATTCGCAGCTTCGAAACGCCGAGAGCCCTTAAGCGCCAAGTCGGTATTATGTCTGAACACATGCGTAAAATAGGACAACCTACAAAATGGTTGGATTTATTCCGGCTTTCTTTTCTACCGTCCCCATGAAAGAGTCCCTGTTTTGACCTGTAGCTATCTCGACTTCGTCTTTGGACATCCCGAACCCACGAAAACGCCAGGGATCTGGCTTGATCCTCGGCTGCGAGGAGCCCTCACCTTCTCCTGGCCGACGTGCCTACAAACAAAAGCCAAAGCTAAGCGACCCAACCAGACCGCAGCAACCAAAGCAGACTGAACAACAAAGGCAAAGCAAGCCAAGGCGAAGCAAACCAAAGCAGCACACAAAAGAAAAACCAAACCAAACCGAACCATAGAGCAAAGCAAACTCGAACAAATACGTAAATGCGCACACTCCCTCATATTTGCAGCGCCTCGCACGGAGAAACTCCAAGTGGCCCGGCGCCTGGACGGGTCGGGGTCTCGGTTCCAGTGGAAAGAAGAGATCGGCAAAAGCGGAGCGCTACTGTTCAATCCTCTTGTTGCCCAACCTTTTGTTGACAATTTATCTTTCCCGCCACTTGTTTTGCAACCTCTGTTTCCAACTGGGCTCACGTATGCAAGTGAACTGAGGCTTTATGTGGGTTTTGATGGCTTTGTTGGACATGCAAGCAACTTCTACGTTCCGCCAAAAGAGAGGGAGAGAGAGAGAGAGAGAGAAAAATAAAATAAAAATGTTCATGTTCAACCTTTGTGCCCCAGGTAGAGTTCTCCGAGAATTAGGCGTAAGTGCCAACATACATACTTTGGTGGTTTATACCTGCCCCCAAAAAATAACTGTTTGCAGGTTGGTGGCAAAGTAAGTTCAAAAGGGTTGATGGCTAAATGTCGAACCCAATAGCATTCAAGATACCCGTTGTGCACCCAATATGGGCCGGGGTCTGTGCTTGGGCTCGAGGGGTGTCACTTTTGCCGTTTGCCGAACGGTTCATGTTGGCGTTTTCGTGCAATCAGCGAAAGGATGGACATGTGTCAGAAGGCTTCAAAAAGAATCCTTGTTGGTCGACTTGCTGATCAATAAGGAATGTGGGAATGAACCCAGGGGTCCCCTTAAAGGAAACCATGGGGGATGGTTTATAGGGGGCATTCCCTCATTCCCTGCTGAGCACCAGCAAGTCGATTCAAGTTAATGGGGCCTCAAGTCAACAAAAGGCACATTGACAACATGATTGACGCTGCTCCAAAAGTATATGTCACACGTAGCCGACAAGTCTACAAGCATTGTTTGGGATCGGGTAACATGTCTCATCACGCCTCTCTTGCAGAGCAACCATCCCTTTAAAAACACTTGCCAAAGAACCATCCGTGCAATGTTAGCCATGCGAAGGATGAGGCTTCGCACCCAATGAAATCAAAGGAAACAGGCGCAGGCTTATGCTGGTTTGCTGTTTTAGCTGTTGCCACTATGCACAGCAGGCAAACACCAAGTGTGGCCTGCAGTGGGCACGCGTCAAATTAAATGTGCCCCATTCATTTGGAATGCCCCGAAATGGACCCCAGCTCGCCTGCTGGTGCGCTCTCGTGCCTCCTGACTGCCGCATGAAACAGCAAATTAAAGTAGCAATCCTGCTAGCATCACCGGATACATGAATGCCAAAGCATAATTACAACAGAAACTGACAGGGGACCATCAACAAGCCGATGATCCCCTTCCCCCCCATCAAAGGCTCTGAAATCAGGTAGTTTACCATGTCTACTCTGCGGTATCTTCAGCAAATTGGTGCGAACAACAAACTCCAACATCAGCGCAAATCTTCCACTGCAATTAACGCTCATGCGCTTGGTAAATCATAATAGCCCACCAATCTGTTGTTCGGCGTACGGACTAAACTCCGTCCAGTGGTTTGCAGGCTGCGAATCTGATCTCTCTGGTGATTGCTACACGTATGGCAAAACTATTGTGCGAAATATGCAGACCCAAACGTGAACGTGGGCCCTTGTTTTTGACCATCCTGCATGTCACTGGATGTGAACCAATCACCACCTGGTTCTATACCAATCAGGCTCGGCCGAATCCGCTTGAGAATGCTTCGGATTCATTCGGAGGACCGTACTAATCACAAGCGGTCCCGATGTTTGTTAGGAATTGATCAAGGTTTTGGGGGTTCCTCTGACTAGCAGGGTCCTCTGCATTAATCCAAAGTGTTACTCATTGAGACACAAGTTGATTGAGCGAATGGGGCGCAAAAAGTTTCTCATTTTGCAAGCGGTGGTTCAGAGGTAAGCGTGCAAAGTTCAGTTGTGAGATCAGGCAATAGAACAGCCTCCTTCTCATTTATGCGGCAAGCGGATGCAAAATCATCAGCACGCGCAGTAGAAAAAGTGCGCTTATCATTCAAAAAGCTGCTGTGCGGACGTCAGCGTGCCCAGCTAAATGGAGTGTTATTCTCATTGAACTTGGCCATGTTCAGTTATGAGAGCGCGCAGGAGAACAAGTGAGGCTCTTATGATTCGAAAGGCAGATGTTGCGTCGAGGGCATGCGAAACAGGGCCTTGTGTGCGTTTGCATTTGGTAAGCGGGTGTGCAGTCACCATTCGACGTAGACAGGTCTTATTTATGCTTCTCCTTTTGCGCTGTCGCCATCAATCAATTCGTTTTGAAGACTCGTAAAACAGTGGCCAGTTGTCGGCCCGTAGGCTGGAAGCAGAAGCATCCCCAAATCGAGCACGGGATCAATTTGTGATATCGCCATTCACTCCGAGCTAGTTTACAGGCTTCATTGCGCGTATTCTCACCTCCTGACTCGTTGCTGGCCAGGAAGAGGTGTGAACAGGGCTTTAAGCTGCGGAAGTTCTCATCATGCAATCATGTCCGAGGGACCCCGAAGGAAAAGAGGCTGATCAGATTGGTCCGGAAAGACAAGCGTGCAGAGGAAGATGATGAAGGAAGCACTTTCCCGGAGACAAGTGACCTGAATCAGAATGCCAATGTCTGGCTTCACAATCGCACATCTATACCTTGATCTGCGCAGGCTGAAGAGAGCGAGATGTTCACACTCAACTTGTGACCCGACTTCTCGCTCCTCCACCCGGCGCCGCACCTCCGCCGCAAGCATGCGCATGGCCTCCTGGAATGGTGACCCCTGTGGAATGGTGACCCCTGGGGTTCAAGGGACGCAACAAAAATGGCACCAACACCTTCCAAGGGCTGATGCATTGCCACACAAAAGTGGATAAAGGCACTCAGGGTACCATGCTACGCCCTTGCAAGGTGCTGGTAGATATGTGCGACTTGAGGCCGCTGCTTCTGCCCTTTTCAGCGAAAGGGGGGATGTACTGTGGGTGGATGGAGCAAACCTGCACCACTTTGCCAGACCAAAGTGACAAGCTTGGATTGAAGAAGCACCGACAAGTTCTTCCACGAAACCATAGCAGGTATAGTGAGCATCTTGTAAAGCAGGTATGGCAAAGCGTAAGAACCACACAAACATGGGTCAAGGAACCACAACTCGGATCCCTCAGTGCATGCCGTTGTTGTGAACGTCACCAATATGTGTAAAACATGTTGGGGCACATTGGGACACTCCTGGATTAGTGCCTTAAAAGGGGGCAAGCGCAAGTTGCCGAACAGGAAAGGAGGGCTTACCTCCGAGCAGCCAAGCATCATACTGTGGATGGACGAACTCCTGCACCATGTTGAAACCATGGGAAACCATTGTTGGTTGGTATTTACAGGGGAATCGAATCATTCCAGGGTTTCTTAGGTGGTGCAGGATTGCGTCCATCCACAGTAGGACTAGGATAGAATCTGTCCCAAAATTGGCAATCTTGATAGAGATGATGAGATGATAGGCTAACAACCCTGGACCTATCTGCAAAAGAGCGCCGTGGGGCAGCCCATGCTAATCCGGAAAATGCGACCCCTTGAGACTGCCGCATGGAACCTATAGTTGCCAAAATCGAAAAACAGAACGATCCAAGTCACAGCACAAGCAGAGACCCACAATTGCGTTCCACGGACGTGCGGTGCTGTGAAACAAATATTCAGATTTCACACTGCGGAAACATGTCCATTCCCAGTAAATGCATTCCTCTTTGGACTGTTTCCGGGCACGTGCCATCACCAGCCACCAGCCGCGAACCCTCCTTGAAACCGCCCCACGCATGCCCAGAACCCTCCTCAGAACCATCCCCGGAACCCTCCTCGGAAATGCCGCGGAACCCTCTGCCTCGCCAATCCACTCCGTGTCCAAACCTCCACGCTTTACTACTTGCGCTGCTTTGCTTCTGCATCGCTGGCAGCTTGCAGGCTGCTAACGGCTCGGTCCATTTTGACCATTGGCCCCTCGCCAGCAATAAAGGAAGGTGTGGGAAGACAGCTTTCTGCTTGGGGATCCTCCCCGTACACTTCCACTATAGCACGAAAAAGGGTATACCCCAAGACAAGGTACAACCCCGATTTGCAGACATGATTCCAGGGCTTGTTTCTTCGTGTCTGAAAATGCCCAAAGAAATGCACAGATTGGTGGCTCCTCCTCGAAAGAAGGAGAAGGCTGATAGTGGCTTGTTGCGTTCAAAGAAGCCACGGTGAAACCAACCCTTTGACCCACGCGGCAAATCGACTCCTCCGCAGGTGCTCCAAGGGAGGTGGGGCGAGAAGCCTCTAGGCCTTCGGATTCGCAAGGTCAACCGAAAACGGCTAGGCCCTAGGCTTCCACAGCACAGGGTCAGCCAAAACAGGCTGTTCAAAGAGGGCTGGAACTTTCCGATTCTCCAAAGTCGCTTTGGGGAACTCCCTTTTGCATCCCAAGATGCCCAAGCGAACGATTCATTGCCTGGAGCAAGCTAAGCTTGTTTAGCTTCAAGTTTTAGGCTTGAGTTCATTCAATATTCCCCGGATCTTTTGTTTTTCTCTGCTAAAATCCCCCGCTTGGAAACTTGGAACTCTGAAAGTTTAGAGTCAGTGACTCTACAATCTGTCTGTATTCTGAAATTAAAGATTCGCCATGGATTTGGACACAAAGGTTCTGGAGCTTCAAAGCGGATCCGCCTAGGTAAGAACTGGTGCTTGCCGGAAAATCTTAACTTCTTTGGGAGCTCCCATGCTTATGTTGCAAACAGCACATGCAAATAGGTTCGCTGGATCGGTGCGGCAAAGGCCACTACGCGGATTCACTTGAAACTGCTCCGCATGTCTGGTAACCTCATTGCAGCATTGTTTTCAGTGAAAACATCTCACAGAGTTGCAAGGGCGTATCTCCGAAGCGTCAGCATGTGCGCAGAATGACCATCCATGCAGAACAGATCTCCGAAAAGGTACACATGGGTCGACCTTCGCTCATTGATCCAAAGTCTGTTGAGTGCCAAGGCCCGGATACTCAGTTTTGGTTAGCCTGTGCCCAATCAAATGACCCAATCAAAACCGGTCTATGAATGCACTTGCCAATTGGTTGGTAAGTGTGGCAACACAATAGGCACGGAACCAAAAGCCGCGGGGCCCAACAAAATGCGCCGTATCTCTGGGTGCCAGGGACATGTTTGGACCCAAGGTATGGCAAGCACACTCACAGAGGACCTGGAGGAAGGTGAAGTTTTTGCGATGACGAAACGACGGTTTCCAAAAATGGAACCAGGGAACCCAATGGTCAAAACGGTCGACCGCCCTAGCCTAAATGAGCCAAGCCACCCCAAAAAAGAATTCGTGCCCGCCTCGCAAGGCCTCGGTGTCGTGCTTGGCAAAAGCTTTCAGCACTCGTTCGTCGTAGAGCAACTCGTGGGCTATGGTCAGCGCCTCTGCGCAGGGCGCTGGGCGGCGCGGGAGCGGGGCCTGGGGCGCCCGCCCCAGGCCATTGCCTTCACGTTCGGAAGAGGATGACTACACCATTGGGGAAGAGGAGCTGTGCCATCTTTCACCCAACTGAAACCCTCTTTGCACGGGGAAAAACTGTACCAAGAAAACACATCCTTCCCAAAATGACCTCAACAAACAGAGCCAAACGGTTCTGATCCAGCGAACTGAACAACGTCTCACCTATTTCAATTCTGCCGGCATCCCATCGTAAAGCATCCACTTGTCTCATAATTTGGTAGCTCGCAAAATGGTCGGAATAGTTCGTTCAAAGAGTCTTGTACTGTTGTAGGTTTAGCATGTCCACCTCGAGGGGAAGTGGTGAAACATACTGCGACTGGCAGTACATTGCTTGTGTGCTTGGTCAGTACGTAGCAGTTTGGAGGTTTGCTGCAGGATATCGTGATCAAGCACAAGTTCTTTAAAAAAAGAGGGTCCGAATCGGCATCCCCAAGTGCCACAGCTCGGGCGATGCTCGGATGGCACAACTCAACTGCTGTATGGGTTTTTGTGTATGTTGTTATGCACGAGCAGTTCAAGCATTACATCACAGCAACAAGTGAAAGTGAAACTACTCGGCGTTGACATTATCTTGTCGATTTGATCTTGCCGATGCATGCCCAAAGAATGGCCAGGGATCCTTTCGAGGGCGGTTTCAACAGGGCAACCAACATGAAACCATCTGTACCATATCTGGGCCAGACTTCGACCTCTGCAAGAAATTCAACAAGCATACTAAGGCTGGAAACGATAGCTCTGATTGTGACACGTGGAATGGAAAGGGCTGGTCTGTGCTTCCTTTCATTTGTTTTATAGAGACTTGCTGGTTCTGTGAGGAATGACCCCTGGCCTGAAAAACGTCCATCGGTGGTTTCCTAGGAAGTCGGGTGCATTTCCAAGACCCCATTTGATTCAACCTTAGCAAGTCAATCGCCCAACCCCTTTGGGGGAATCCCCACTACCCATCAGCCGAATTTCGCGCCTTGAGCTGCCTTCGAGGCACCTCGGCATTGTCCTGCGGAAAGCACCGGAGGTTTGGCCCTGAACCCTCCCTGTTGGAGTGGCCCAGACCTCCGATTTGGCAGATACCATGCAAAAGCCATTAGAATTGTTGCGTCCTTGTCTTTGGCTAAGCAAAAGCAAGCCGGTGAGCGGGTTCGCCCAGTTTATTTTACAGCCCAATCATACCCTGTGGCAAGGGACTGTCCAACGTTCCCAAAAATAATTGAAAAGATCACCATGAAAGACACCTCGTACTGGTCCCGGTTCGGTCGGTCCACAAGGCTCAGGGAAGTCTACCACGTTTGGATGGTTTTAAAGGCAACACCAAAAGGAGACCAACCATTTTGTGAAAAACATATATACATATATATATATATATACATAAATACATGATATAAATATATATATATATATATGCAACATATATATATATATATGCAACCCAAGGGCCCTAGGTGTTCGTTTCCTTTGGGCCTCATCAGAGGCGAAGGCCGCCCACAGCAACGCGGCGCTCTGCTCTGCCTGCGGATTTTTGGAAGCTCCAGTGGGGTCTCCCAGGGCACCAAACGTGGCTTATCAAAACGGATTTAGGGTGGGCTATGCCCTCAATCCAATCTGGGTGGTTTCCTTTTTGGTGTGCCGTTAAACATCTACCCCTAACACCAACCAAAATGGATTTAGGATGTCAAAATAGTGATTCTTGGTGTCCTTAGGGGGAAAGAATACAAAGGGCACCGACAAATATGTAGAGAAATGCAAAGGAAACTCCAACCCCTCCCCCCCAACCCTCTTTCCAGCAATCTCCTTTTGAGGGACCAGTTTTGTTTTGCATGGAAGCACCACACAAAGCGTGTCTGCAATTGTTGCCCTCCCTTCAACCCCAAACAGAAGGTAGTTTGTCTTCCAAAACTCACGCCACCAAACGGGGTCCATTTGGGGAAGCCCGCCAGTCTTGCTTTGCTCCAGATGTTGCGGAAGTCGGCTTCTTTCCTCTCACCGTCCACTCGTTTTGAAAAAGGTCCCGGGCACTTGTAACAGTTCCAGAATCCATTCCGTTGAGGCCCCTACCGGCAACCTGCGCTCGAAAATCTTTGCTTGTACACAAAAACGCTCAAACCGGTGCATCGCCCCCAGTCTCTAGAGACTTGACCCAAACATGTCACATCACTGGACACACGCCTGCAATCGGAGGTGGGAGAACTTTTAGGGTCAGGAATACACTGAGAAAGCAACACCTCATGGGCAAGATCAAAGCACAAGAGATCATTTGGTGCAAGATCCGCATCGCATTGGGCAATTGGGCAAACGTTCGCTGAATTTCTAGCGTTAGCGCCATATCAACTGAGACTGGCAAACAATGGATGGGGGTGCTCCAAAAGCGCATTCATGGAGGAATTCATGTGAACACACATGTCCTTCTAACGCCCTAAATGGCATTTGGGAAGCCGTATACTTTGTAAAGTCTGACTCAGGCGCCGTAATTGCGATGACATGCAAAGCAGCCAAGACTCAGGTCTCCAAAGAGTCAGGCTGTTCGACCCTCACCGCTCGAACAACGAATCTTCGCACTTCAGAGGTCAGATGAGCCTACCATAGCCTACCCCTTTTCCTGGAAGTCGGGGGCGCCCACAAGCCCCCGACACAACACCTGCTGGCCACTTCCGCCTCGTCCGGCCGGTCAGCCACCCGCTGGCAGATCTCCGTGATCCGCGGGAAATCCACCCCTCGGCTGGGCTTGCAGTGCGTGTGTGGTGCTTGGCGCACAAAATTGGACCAGGTCCTCCAGCAGGGAGTTTAGAATAAGGGTACCCTTTTTCTGTAGTCTATTTTAGTAGGGGAACCCTCCCCCAAAAAAGGGTAGAAGGGCACTACTGGGGGGGACCTAGTACGGAAATGCCACTGAACGATGGCGAATCGCACAAACAAGTGCTACAATTCCCCGATTAGAAACCAGGGAGCGAGCAGAATTGCAGGGTGCACGAGAGGAAACTAGGATCCCAAGAGAGATTCCGTTCCCCAAACGTGATTTGTTCGGGGGTCCTTCTCTCAATTAATCCGGTGGCGTTGGGAGGCACTTTGCAGCTGTTGCGCTTTTGGCAACTCAAGGAGCCACCTTGAAGGATTTCCCTTGAGTGATCAAGTTACTGACCAAATAAGGTCAAATGAAACGTACGGCCTGTTGCAGGTCCCAGAAAAGAAAAGGACATTCCAAACGGAATAATTACACCCCCCCCCACCCATCCGAGCACCCCCCAATGACTGTTTTCTGGTCACGTCGGGTTTTGGACATGGGAACAAACCAGTCGGGGGCTGCTGGATGCACCGCGACCCGTTCGGCTCACGTCTCAGCTCCCGACGGCTTGGGGGAGAAAGGGCTTCCTGGACCGAATCCCAGCGCGTCCAAGGGTGTTGCTCTTGCCGGACTCCAAGGCAAAGAAATCGTGCCATGAACTGCGATGCGTGTAGTTAGCAATGACTCCTTGCAAGCTTTGGGTTCTCGCTCTCACGTGCCTAAAGGATTTGAAATAGAAGATCAGAGCTTTTGGAATCTTGACCCACTATGAACCAATTTACGAGGTGACAAGGCCGGCTTTGGCCAAGTGCTTTCTTGAAAAAAGAAAAACAGGAAAAACTGTGCGGTGCCCCAAGTAGGTGACCTCAGCGCAGGGGTTGTCGGGAGACACCCGAAGCTTTGCTGAAACCAGTGAAATGCATCAACCAAACTGAAACAACAAGAACACATTGTTCCTTGCATGTCCCCTATAAGTATCACCCCGCCAAAGGGAACTCAATCAACATTGGTTCAAAATGTGACGTTTAAGCCAGCCAAAGGGAGCATGCGTAATCCGTAGTGGGACATCACTACAAGGGACACCACTTTCACCTCTTGCGGAAGCATGTTGAACCACCCAAACTTGGGCCACCTCTAGAGTGCACAGAAAATACAATATCTCGTGAATCTGTTTCACATTTGGGTTTGTCAAACTACCGAAACGCAGGTACCCCAAATAGAGACAGACCCATTTAGTCTATCCGAAATATAAGACCGTTTTGAAGGAGACTTTACACCAGGGGACTACTGGGGCTTTCCTTTGACACAAGCCATTCGAGCAGCGCCCAGCACCCATTGACGTTTGCTTCTACTAAAATGGCTATAAAGGGTTGTGGCTTGATTCTACCCCCAGTTAGTAGAACATAGACAAATGGCCAATAGGTTCTGGGCGATTCTTGGGTTTGAACCTCTGGTGGGTATCTTCCCTTTTGCCATGATTAGCCCCAAAAAAGCATCCGCTTCCGACCTTCAACACCTTTTGCGGCTTGCACAGTTCTTGTTGTTGTGTTTCTCTCTTCGGGCAGCTATCAAATGGTGAGCCCTCCAAATCAGACAGACCAAGTTTTCACTTGGCGCGACAGTCCTGCACGAGGCCCACGGCACTGGCGCGCTCTTCCGCGTCGTTCGCCTCGATGGCTGCCTCGAGCAGGGCTAGACATTGGGCCTCGGATTGGGTGGATGCCAACTCTGTATGTAGGATATATACATATATATATATGTTTCATAAGTGTATTGCTTTATTGATTATGTGCTTGTTTAATGTATTAAGTGATTGATGTATCTACTTTATATATGCCAATGGATTTATACGCGTGTTGTCTTTGTGCGTCTACTTGTACGTAACAACAAAACGAGTAAACGACACTGCCCTGCAAAACACATAGACTCCTCTAAAACTGCTTTTTGCCATGTCCTTTTCTCTTGGGGGGGGGAGGGGGGGTCCATGAAATCGGTCAATGCCAAAACGCGTCAGGGCTTGGTTTTCATCCGATATGGTTGTGAAGGCTTTGGTGCACTTCCGGCCTTGCGTTACGGCCGTACGCGGATCCCGGGGTTCTGGGTGCTGATGCCGTCCCCCGCCTTGGCGCGGGCCACGGCGGCCCGGCGCCGGGCCGCGCAGTTCCCGCAGGCGGCCACGAGGTGGTCCATCTCTGGCACCGCCTGGAAGCCACGAGTTTCTTGGGGGGAAACCCACGACTCACTTCCAGACATTGGGCCAAAAGTCCGTGAAGTCGTGCCGTTTGTGACTTTTTGGGCCAAAGGTCCGTTGAATTGTTTTTTGGTTTTTTTGTCGTCTTCCCAAAAAATAAGACTGAAGTCCAGCAAGTCAGGGAGTGAGAGAAGGGGAATGACCTCCAGGGAACCATCTTCAGGGATCCCCTGCGATGAGTTGGTTCCTTGGGGGATCCCACTTTCTATTCCAGATGCGATTTTGCGAGCGGATCAATGCCACCGATCCGGGGATCCGTGCAAGCGAAAACCCGGAATTGTCATTTACCTGTGGATCCAACTCTTGCCTTTGCATCTGGGAATTGACCCAAGTGGCCATTAAAAACGAGGGCCTCCGTTTGTGGCATCTGATTTAAAGCCCCCCCCTTTAAGGGGCAAAATTGTTGATTCTAATATGCACAGTATTTTTGAGCCACTACTTGAGTAAGTAATTGTATCCCTTCCGAGCTACGGAGGTATCGATTCCAGGTCCATTCTGTTCAACAATGGTTCTGATCAAAAGCCAGCCGCTTCCGAAGGTTCTGAGTTTGTTGT
>CAUJNA010003516.1:255000-297500 GCA_963377175.1 Effrenium voratum | reverse complement strand
GCTTCAAAGATGATGGTTTGATTGTCATCGACGGCTCTAACCAACAGCGGTTTGAGTTCTGCAGAAATTTGAAGAAGAAGGCTGCATTTTTCCAAATATCGTTTGAGAGTGTGTCGCAGACCAAGGTCGAAATGTTGGATGTTCGTTTGTTTAAAGGTCCTGGTTGGGCACGTACTGGTGTGCTTGACTACGCTTTGCATCTCAAAGAGAGCAGGCAATGGCGACCCCTTTTGCCCAGTTCCGCACACCCGAAGTCTGTTCACGTGTCTTGGCCACTCGCCCAGATTCGTCGCATTTTGAACAGATTCAGTGACAAACACGCAGGCAGAAGAGCTGTCTGCGATTTCCAGGGGAGGCTGTTTCATAGTACGGGTCTCCCTTTTAATTTGGCAGCCCACACCCACCAACCTCAATCCTCCAGTAGGGCTGATGTCAAGTGTGTCTTACCTCGTCTCATTTTGCCGCACTTGCAGAATGGTCTGGGCAAGGATTACTGAAGCAATTTCAAACGCGTTTAGAAGCACCAACTTGTTTTCTGAGTTGGGCCTTTCACGCGAGCGCCAGCCGGTGCAAATTGCGTGGAAGTTGGGCGGCCGTCACCTCGTGCACGTGCTACGCTCTTTTAACTTGCTCTAACTACAGATATTGGAGGTGTCAAGGGGATGGATGGTGGGAATTTGTTGCTGTTGCAACAGTCTTTTCTCGAAAATCGAAGATACGACTGATGCAGCTTTTCCTGCGCAAGGCGCTCAGCAAAGCGAGGCTACATCCTAGAGTTGCAGAGTTCTAGGAGCGCAGAAAGGTGCTGCCCCGGGCCTGCTTTGGCCCCCTTTTTTGCGCCTTGAACCTGGTTGTTGCCCAGACGAACCCCATTTTAGGACCTATTTTAGTGGTTGGATGGGGTCCCGCTCACTGGGGGCTCACCGGGGTTTTGACCCATGGCCTCGCCCAGGAAGTCGGCCAAGGCTTCCAGGCCCATGACGTGGCGCAAGGCCTCGATCGAGGTGCTGCCGGAGGCTCGTCTGGGAGCCCAAAAGGTTGTGTAGGTCCTCCAGTAGAGAGGTTAGAAAAAGGGTACTCTTTTTTCAGTAGTCTAATTATTTTAGTAGGGAAACCCTCCCCCAAAAAAAGGGGTAAAAGGATACTACTGGGGGACCTGGTTGTTGTCGTTGTTTGGAACCGGCACCGTGCGATTGAGTTTGGATTCAAGGGAAACCAAAGGGAAGCCATTGTTTCTTTTGGAGGTCTGACATTTTGAGACACACCGGCATTGAGTGAAAACTGAGGAGGCTAAACTTAGATTTGATGCTTGCGCTACGTTGTGTCTTTTGGTTTACAGAGGGAAACCTCTCCACCCCAAGCAACTGGCTGTGCTGATTATGACACGTTCGGCGACGTTTGTGTTCAAACAAAGGACTTGACAGGCTTGGATGTCCTTTGACCCGGTAAATCGGGTACATCTTCCGCAGACCCTGCAAAGCCAAAAACCACCGAGATTTGAACTCCGCCAACTTGGCGAGCTTCTGTGCGCAGTCTCTCATTTCCTGTATGGTTTCAAGTGGATTCCCTCTTCTCACGCGGGTGTGTAGTTTGTTTTAGGGAACTCCCAAAATAGTGGGTTTCCCTTAAGTTTCCCTTGAAACCAACCTCAAGACAAAGTACCCACAAAGAAGACAGGCCCATGTAGCCAACCCCCCTGGGGCCAAAACCAGACGCTACGGGCGCTTTGGCCATGCCTAGCCATGCCGTAGGCCCCGGGCTCGGGGGGCGCCGCGCTGCCACCCGGCAGTGCGCTTCCTCAGCTCCAAGCCATCCTGCTGCACGTCCTGCGATCGAGTGACCGAATGGATATGGCCAGTGAACGGGACCCAATCCAACCACTAGAATAGGTCCTAAAATGGGCGGTGCATTCACCTATCCCAAAATGGTACCATTGGTTTTGAACCATGGCCATATGTTTCTCAAAGGGGACAATCCAAATGGGGTGCTCCCTTTTGGTGCCCGTTTAAATAACCATTCATGCCGCCAAATGGAAGTGAGGCCCAAATCGGCATGTAGGACATCCCCCGGGTCTGATTCATTTGATTCCCTATCGCAACCACAGTATTGGAACCTTGGCTTGATTATCATCCTCAGCTCAGTTGAGATCTCTCGGAGAAGCCGAGCCTCGCATCCAGAGCCAAGTTCCCAGACCTGGAAAATAAGTGGAACCCTTTTTGATCGATGCCAAGTCGACATCTTCAGGTCCCAAACTCGAGATCCCCAATGAAAAGAGGCGTTTTCGGATACTACAGAGGCCTCCCCCCCCCGGTGCCCGCCACGGGAACCAAAAGGACCGCCGTGCCTCAATCTCCTGCAGCTCTTCCTTGAGCCTCCCCTCGGAGCCAAAGAGCCCTGCCAGGTGGATTTTTCATCTCTGAACATTGCGACTCCGACTTTGGGGATGGGAGCGGTAATTGACCCGAAGTCACAGGACATTGAAACGGGACTCCTGTTGTTTTGTTGTTTTTTCCATGTGGGGAAGAATTGTAAAGGTCTCTGGGACAGGCCTGGAGGCTCCATGACTCGTTATTGGAACAGCTTTCCCAAGGGTCAGACTCGAGGACACTGTTGGACTGGAATATCGAAGGGGTTGTGCCTTTCAAACAAGTTGGTGAGTCGTCCATGGTCAGGCACTTGAAGGATCTTGACTAGGTCTTTCCCTCTTTTTTCTCTCTCTTTCTCTCTACCAAGGGCAATCTTCACAAGCCTGGCCACTGGATACTTCTAGTGCCACCCGGGCACGAGTTGCCAAATCTCCAGAGCAGCACCTTTGTCCCAGGAATGGGCAATAACTACAAACTACACCTTTGACGTTAAGGGGATTACCAAGCCAAGAAGTACGGAGTTGTGGAATCTACTTTCGCCCCACTGTGCCACTGTACCTGATCATACCTGATCCAAAGTAACTTGTCTGGTTCACCCGACCTGATCCAAAGTAACTTGCTGGGTTCAGTTGAGTTGAAAAGCGCCTTCGGCTTCTCCGTCGTCCAGGCAGTCGAAGTCCACGTAGAGCCGCCGCAGCCGCGCCGCGCAGGCCTCGTCTAGGGTGCGGTTTGGGGGCCATCGAAAGCGGGTGGGTTGTGAGTTTGGTGTCTTTACTCGTTGGGCTTTATGTTTTCTTCACTTCTGGTTTCAACTATATTCATTCCTGTTGCAATAAGGTTTCCTCTTCCCTCTTGGCTTTGTCCTTTGGCTCCCTTCGATTTTTCCAATGGCAAGCACGCCTCCGCAGTCCCGCCCGGCCTCAAGGCCAAGCACCAGGCCCTGCAGCGAGGACTGCACCTGCGCCTGACATCGGAAGCTGGGGTTCGATTGATCAAAATGGAGCTGGTGTACTTCTCTTAGTTAGACGGGAAAGCACAAACTTAAGGACCCATCAATATTTTTGTTGGTTGGCTTCGCTTCAAACACAACCCAAGCTTGGACCATTTACGAAAACATGAGCGGTCATTGCCCCAAGTTGATGGTGCCTTGCTCCAATTGTTGAGGATCATGGAGACAGGGAGTCTCGAACTGAAGGAGAGCATTCGCTGGAAACCAGTACGGTTCAATGATTTGTGTCCTTCGCAAGCAACGTTGCTTGTCGCCTCAAAAGTACTTCGTGTTGATTGCCGGCTTTTTTCAGCAGTATTTAAGGCCCTGGCGCTGCATTTGTGTGGCACAGATGTAACGAATTCTATGTTGCTGATAGGAGCACGGCTATTCACCAGGACTCGACCCGGAGAAGGAAAATTCGGACCCTGGTCGCGCATGCCAAAGGGAAACCAGCTAGGCTGCTGTTTAGACAGGAGCATTTAAAGATGCTTGGACGGCTAGCCTGGTTACCAGGTGGAGCACCAAATCACCTAGATTGCTGATATCTCCATTGTCCTGGTTTTAGGCTTTGATTTTGCTGCTAGCTGGTTGTATCCCCAGCCCCCTTGTTTTGCCAACGTGTCCCCCACTTTCGGACCGCGGGAATCAAAAGAAGAATGGCCCCTTCTTATCCCTTTTTTGCAAAGCCTACCCAAGGTACATGGAAACAGAGTTGTTTTCATGCGATGCGCGAGTCCAACCACTTTGTTCAGGTGGAAGTGTTCTCTACCGGCTACACCCAAGACCGTTGTTCGGATTCGGAACATATGTGTCTTTGTGCGAGTACAAAAAAAACAGCTGCTTTGATAGAAACCAGCGGGAAACTGTTCGTTTCCTCCATTGGATAACCTCTAAAATGGGCGCAGCGACGAGCTTCTTCCTTGCAAAAACCAACTTTGGGAGTCAACTTTGGGAAGGCGCGCGCCGATTCCATCGAATCGCCTCCAAGCGCTCCATGTCGAGGTGGAACTCCCAGCCTAGTGGCAAAAGCACACCCGAAAGGAAATGGCAGGGGTTGGGGAGGGGTGCTTGGGGGGGAATGGTACCCTTGCAAGGTCTCTAGGCAGAACAATCGCCGAGCTACAGAAAATATCTTAGGTCAATTGAATCCAAAGGCAGGCACAAACCGCAAAGATACTGCACCAAGCAAAACTGCAAAAGTACCAGAAATGCTCCCTCAGGGTGCCAATTAGGCTTCCTTCATGTTCCTTCCGTTTACCAGACGTCTCCATGACCCTGGAAAGCAGGATCATTCTCCCAAATGCGTGGTCTTGTCATCCCAAGTCCTGGGAGGAGGCGGGGGGTGAGAACCATGGACCTCCCACCCATCCCACAAACAGAGGGGGGGCTTGTACGGTCACATTATGCTACCTTCCAGAGCCCCCCATTCGGGGCCCGGTGGGGGGGAGACTGGATCATATATTATATAATTACCCGGTTGCGCGTGTGCCAAAATAGGCCAAAAAATGGTGGTGTAGCCTCCTTTTAAACCAACTTGAAAAGGGTACCCTCAAAAAACACATACCCATGTTTCAAGATGTCGCCTTGGCCAAGCGGCGCAAGTCCTCACCCCCCATCTGGGCTGCGATGTGCACCGCTGCCACGTGCAACCCTGCGCAGTCGACGGAATCGGATCGCTCGGTTTGGGTGTGGCTTGCCATGAAAACAACCCTGAACTTATCTGTTCTTGGGGAACTTGGGAAGGACCCTTCGCCAAACCTCTGGGTGCTTGCATTTCTTGCGTGTCCTTTTGTGCCGAAACCAAGAAATCTCCGTACCTGGTGGAGGCCCAACTGGACTCGCCTAAAGACCGGTTGCTTTACATCATTGTTTACCCAACTGTTGGGTTCCTGCATGGCGAACTGGAGGTTTAAGCTCATGATTGTTTCCTAAGAACAAGCAGCAAGTGAAAAGGGCAACCATGAAAAACAGCGCACTGGTGTGAGATGTGTGAGACTCACTGAGTAAAGCAACTTGGGGCACCCATGTCATCCGCGTTCAGATCATGAGCATTGATGCTCAAACACCAAACGGCTTTGTTTCCACTTCGAATACTGTTCGCAAACAGCAACAAGTTGGATCCCTTTCTTTGACCCCATTTAAAAGCTCCAAAACATTAACCACAAAACCAGGGTGCCTCCATCAAGCAACTCGTGACAGTTCCTATCGTAAAGAGTCTCAGATCGCTGCTCGCTACAAGTTCTCGCTGTCAAGGCACCGACATCAGGCAACTGCCCTGTCGGGATCCCTAATTAGTTGAATTTCCGCAAGGACACTGACCTTTGCCCCAAATGGAGGCCCTTTTTGTTTTATGGAACAACATGGAGGGGGGATGATCAGGACACAGCCCGTTTCTTTCCAAGAGGGATAAGATCGGAGTGAACTCCAGCAACGTAAGTCATTTAAGTGGCGAAATGTTCATCTTCCCCAAAGGCGAAAGGTTTTCCAGATCCAACCCCCCCAGCCCCCCAGGACCGCCACGGGAGGGCGGCATCGAGAGCGCCTTCCTGCAACTCCAGCGCTGCGGCGCGCCAGGCGAGGTGGGGGCCGATGAGGCACGCCTGAGGCGAACTTCCGAGGACTTTCGGTTTTTGGAAGGTCCGGTGGTTGAGTCCTTTAGACGAGGGTGTCTTATGTAAGGGGGGGAGACCCTGGCAGTTACATTTCCAAGGGGTCCAGGGGGGGGGGCTGGCTTGGCTATATATTTTAGAGGGGAGTCCCTTAGTATCACAGGTAGGACCCTAGAATCCCAGTTTTCCGCAAACCAGGTACAAGCCCAGGTAGTAGCATGGCTCAGGTTTTCGGGAGGTCCACGGCTCAATTGCGTCAATCGAGTTCCTAACTTCAGACCAGGGCGTTGGCCGTTTAAACATTCGCACTTCTTGAGGGTACCCTTTTTGGGATTGGTTTAACGGGGAACCAAAAGGAAAACCAACATTCTGGGGGTCCGTCTTTGACGCATCCGTTGAGTAACAGCCAAAACCTGGTGACTCAAAAGGGTCCATCCTCTCCACGTTTTGATGGCGCGGCTAGCGCTTCAAAAGTTTTAAGCGTCTTGGAGCAAGCCTGCTTGAAAGGCAACCGGCTCGAGGTTCAATTACCCAATGACCCTGGTGGAGGTTTCGGGTTGACCATATTTACTGGGTTGATCCACCGATACATGTCGGTTTCGCAAAAGCGACCTGGCGCCCCGCCCAGCGAAGTATGTTCAGAAACATGTTAAAGTGTTGTAAGACTGTGGTGCGCGAAATTTGCCAAATTTTAGGCCTCGGCCAGTTTCACAATTTGTGAGGACATTCTTCCACAAAGCCTGGCAGAACTTTACATGTTAGCCGAGTTTGGCATGAAAAACACTGATTGCTACGCATATCAGTATTGGTAGCTGAATAGTGTCTACATAAATATATGTATAATGCAAACATGATTCCATGCATGTACAAACATGCAGTCAACTACACCCCCCACCCCAAAGCCATTTCCCTATTTGGATCATTTCAACTCGCGCCGACCTCCGTCTCCCCAATCTCCCTCTCGCTTGTGCTTCGTGAGCTTCTCGTCATGGAACCCTGGTGGAATGGACCGAAACCTGCGAAGGCCATCTGCCTTAACTGAATTTTGAGCCAGGCCCAAGGGACTTCCATTGAAGTCGACCCAAGGCTAGCCTCAAATGGCGCGCTAAAACTTGCCAAGGCAGCTCAACAAAGAACTCACCGTACGCTCAGGGCTTGAACCGAAATTGAGCTCCCACAAGCGAAGGTGTGTCCCCCAAGAGGGGTCTCCGTCGAACACGTCTTAATCGGCGATGTTCCTGGACACGAAGTCGCCCCTATCCCTTGCTCAGCGTTTGCCTGGTGTGCCATTGAGGAAAGGGAAAGCAAGGCAATACAAGACGCATGTAAAAAGAATGGGCGCGTGAAAAGAAGCATCTAAACACCAGCTGTCTGTGCTAATTCGCAAGATAGATCATAAGTATAAGGGAAAAAACGCTATATCCAAGTTCTAGACACGAAAGCAATTTGATTCACTGCAGTGAGGGATCCCATCACAAAATCCGAGGTGCCAGTGTATCGGCTTGCTCATCTTGTTCCTCGCTCGTCTCGTCGACCTCCGAGTCTTCACACGCCTCCGGATTCTCCGCCTCTCCTGAGGCGCAATGGGACCCAGGGCCTGAGGACTTATCAATTGCTGGGCTTGGGCGGTGTACCATGGGAATCCTTCGCGTGGGCAAGCACTCCCTGACAGATCCGCCAGGTTGATTGATTCAGGGGCACAATTTAAAGCCCGAGTTAGGTGTGCAGCGGAAAATGTTGGAGAAATCAGGACAATCAGTCTGATCAAGAGGGTTAGAAAAGGCGCGGGGATATCCCGGAGGGGATTGATCAAGGGGCGTACACAAGCGCAGGGGATATCCTGCGTGTCAAATCAAGAGTTGCCAGTAACCGTTGACACTTTGTGCAGCGCCAGTGGCTCTAGTCATGCTCCCAAGCACAAGTGGCGTCAGCACATATGGCCTGCATTCACTAGCGAACCTCAGTTTTCTCCTGAGTGTTTGGGGTGATGGTTGGCCCTCACCAAATTGACGAAAGGTCCGGGCTGTCTCTAATCCACTTTACTTGGTCGCCTGCAACGAGAGCGATCAGGGTGCATGATGTTTGAGCGAGGCTGCTTCTGCTTTCGCCCAAACATGTGCCGCAATACTCCCCCAGCATAGCTCAATCATACTTCAAATCTCAAACGGAAAGCCTTTAGGCTGTAGCACCAGGGCCTTCCCTACTTTTGCAAACGGCTTGGGCAATGATCTGATTGGTCTGTATGACTTATCTTAGACCCCCAAACCTGGATGTCACCAGAACTTGCCGAGATTGGTCAGTTTACTGCGGAACGCGGTGAACCATACACTGGTGGTGGCCTAACTGGGCGAGGCAAAATTCGGCCTCAAGCATTCCCTGCCTGACGGCTCCTCCGGCTCCTCCTTGGAGAAAAAAAATGCCCACATGCCAAATGCAGCCCACAAAGAATTGCCTTGCATGGTTCACGCATAGTGCATTGGCTTCGCCTATGACTAGGGGAACCGTTCTCCCAAGCCTGTGACTCGGAAAGATCGGTTTGGCGATAAGTAAGAGGTTGATCGGTCCGGATTCAGGGAACCCAGCCAAACCAAAATAGTCAATTCACTCATGGCCCGAATATGCCAATATTCATCGCAAAAATGCAAACGCCAAAAAACCATCCCACGCCGTTTAAAGAATCACCCCATGCGCTGCATCTAGGTGTTTATGGTTCTTTTTGATCGAGCTACTTGGGCTACAACAAGGCAGATGTCACGAACTGTGGATCTCATATCTTGCCTTCGATGCCTACATCGATGGCTACTGGCCTGCAGTTGTCAAGACTCGTTTTACTGGCTTGGTAGTTGCTGTTGGTGGGTATTGCGCCTGGAAGAAGGGAAAATGCAATTGCTTAAGTTGAAACATTTACACGGTTTGACCATACCTGTGCTGCCGACGAGCCACTTGAAAAGCCAGGCCGTGTTGGGCATGTTTTCACTTAAACTTACGCGCGTGCCATGGTCAGGTCTCTGGGGTCAGGTGTGAGGACAGCCAAGCAGCCTTAACTTTCCGGCAGCACCCAAAAGCATGGGCCTAGCATTTTGGAGACTTAAATCGGCATGATGGGGCGCGACATCTGATGGGGTTTGGGACGTGATTCTTGCGACATGGCGTTTTCAACTCCGGGACTCTGCAAATAGTTTCTGTTCTCATGGTTTCTTTTCTTCCGAAGGAGCGGCTACCTCTCCTTCTACTGTTCTTTCGTGCTTGTCTACATGTGTCGGGGATGCTGTTGTGTTTGGGAACATTCAGTGAGTCTTTAAAAGTCCCCATGGTTGTTCTGGGTGGTTTAAAAGAATTTGCGGTTCTTGCGACGCCCGGCGCCGAAACCGAGACGGATCAGTTCCTGTCGATGTGAAACTTCCACGAGTCTCACAACAGCGTTGTGCCTTTGGAGTAAAACAACGGCTTTTGCCATTGCAATCTTTCTCGAACTACAAGCCGTAACCATTGGGTAGCCTAAAGTGCCTGATCGCGGCCACCTAGGATATATAACTCAAGTGAGTTGGCTCAAACATGGCGCAACGCACGCAATAAGAGCAAGTGTCCCGCTTCAGCCTAACTAGAGGACAAGGCGGTTCACAGGTTTGCTACGCTTTACGCATGCAGCCCATCTCAATCTTTCGCGCTCATACGCTCAACGCACATGCTAGGCCTCAGGGAGAAAAATGGGTACAATTGCCGCATCATTGGAAGCAGCAATGTGCGCCGCACTCGTATCCCAGAACATACACCCCACGAGCGTGATTTCACTCCAGAAAGTGCCTGTACGACAGGCGATGGCTATGGATCTGACTGGAAATTGCACGTTGTAGTTGTAGCTAACACATTGCACAATTGCACGTGGGGTCTGCGAAGCGCAAGACACGAGTTGACGCAAGGGCAAACGGCGGGTTCACTGGTCAAAAAGAACTACTCATCGCCGCAGCCGGATGTTCCGGCTGCCAAGTCAATTGGCGGCTCGGCGCTCAGTGATCACTGGCCAGCGTCTGCACCTGGGGCTGGAGCAGCGTCTACCTTTGCTTTCGCTGCTGCTGCCGCTTTGCCCGCCGCTGCAGCTGCGGCTACGTTCGCTGCCGCCTGGTGTTGTTGCGGCTGGTGCCCACGGAGATACCGCCTTAGCGCTGCCAGGTTTCTGGGGCGTTGCTTTGCAAGTGGAACCATGCGCCCGCGGTATGCGCCAGGTTCACCTTCTTCAACAAACCGCGCGTCACAGAGTGATTCACGGCCCAGCCCTCGGAAACTCACAGAATAAGCAGGCTGCCGGCCCAGCTTCTCGACCATGGTCAGCAAGTCTGTTGCTTTGACCCTGGGTCCGTGTCACGTTGTCGTTTGGGGAGCTCTTCCAGTTGACCCACGGCCTCCGCGAATTGGCCATCTATGCCACCGCGTGCAGCAGGGCCCTGGTCGCCACGCAAATCATGAAATACGTTGGCATCACACATGGAGCAATTTGATGCAGGTGCACCCTGTTTCCCCGTCAGCCCTTGCACCCACGCAGTTTCCCGCCTGGTCGACGCAGATGCTCTCGTTCCAGAGCACGAAAGTGTCTGATGGGTTTCCTGCCGTCAGATTGCATCAGGATTTGCTTCGCGAGAAGATCTCATCACAGAATTTGTAGGTGCTAGATGAACTCCATGGGAAATCTACTGCGCTTTGCGGAAAAATGCAACGCTCATTGAACTCATTCACGATCATGGCTTGCACACCAGCGAGGGCGAATCTCCTCGCGCCCCGGCTACTCATCGGCCTCCACCGCCTGCAAGGCGGATAGAGAAGGAAAAAAGGGGGGTATGAAGCGCCTTGCGCTTCTTCTTGCTCTCCATCTTCTTCTTGTGTTTAATTTTCATGGTTAGGATCTGGAGCTCAGCGCGATCCTGGCCCAAGAGCATTTTCCGCTTCTGAGCAACACCGCGAAACACATGTCAGTCGCGCGGCACGCTTGCGTGCTGCTTCGTAATTTGCAGCAGTCTCCTGGCAGACAAGAAACACACATACATAGACACAGAGAGAGAGGGTAAGGGGCCTTCAGTTCCTTCTTCAGCAACGCAAGCTTTTCCTTTGACTGTTCCAAGTGCTCACACAGATCCTGGACGGGCCGTGCAAAAAACGACAAGAAGAAGCCGGGTGTTTGCCTTGGTCTTGAGCACAAGCTTTGCCACCGACTCACTGCTGTTCTTCTTTTGAACCTGCAAGGACAAAGCCCTTGACATGCAACGCACTCCCACTCGGGCCCTGGCCGTCAGCGCGTTACAGTACTTCTGGATCTTGTCCGCCTGCTCTCGCGTCGTCGCCTGACAAAACATTTCGAGAAAACATGGAGAAAGGAATCGGGAGGGAGGCCTGCAGGCTCTGAATTTCGTTCGCTTGTTCTTGCTGTTTTGCCTACAAGAAGCGCAGAGCGCCTCAAAAAATAAGGACACTGCAAGGGTGTCTTCAGTTGTGAGATCTCGTTCAAGTGAGCAGCCTCCTGGATCTGGAATTTGGTGTTGGCCGATTCGTAGTAATTCAACCTGCTACGGTCGAAGCGAACTTGTTCAGTCCAGTCACTCGTCGCTTTTGCATGCTTCTTGTTCAATTGATTGAGAGCGTATGAGGCTGAACGGTAGGGCTTCTCCTTCTCGTCGCCTGGGAAGCGACTCCAAGTTAAAACCTCTCAAGAAAAGTCACAATGCGAGCCTGACACACCATCTTGCTGCCATTGTCTTGTCTTGCTGCCATGTCTTGTCCCATGTCTTGTTCCACCAACCGTCATGCGCCATGGCCTCGGGGCATGGGTACGCTGCATAAAAAACGATTCCAAATGAGGCGTCGAAGCCAAGACCCGCGCCGCCCGATTCCAGCAGTCAAAGTAACCTGAGGCGGGACGACCGACGAACGAAAAAGAGACGGAGGGAGCAGAAACACACACCCGGCCTTGAGGGACCGCGAACAAAACTCCCCGAAGCCGAGGCGCACAGAGAAGCTACCTACGTCCTACAACCTCATGCCAAGTCATGTCATGCCATGCCATGCCACACCATGCCATACCATGCCATACCATACCATGCCATGCCATACCATACCATGCCATGTTCATGCTTGTCTGATGCTTTCCAAAGTTCTTGGAAGATGCCACGCGCTCTGGGGGAATCTTGATACGATTCGTGAACAAGGAAAGACAGCTGGGATGTTGCATGAAACAAATCACGGCAAACATCCAGCAACTTCCCCATGTCCTCTCCAAAACGTTCATCGTGGGCAACTCTTGAACTCTTCACGCATTTTGCATGTCCTTTCGAGACTAGCAACAAGCGTGTTCTGCGGACGAAAGCGCAAATCCTCTCCAAGGAGCCAAATACTTCTTGAAGGGGCTTCGCCTTTTCAACCACTAATGCAACTTTTCTGCTGGAGAAATCAAAGACAAGTCCGGCAATTCCGGAAAGCGTGCGTTGGAATTGCGCTGGGTTTTAAGCAAGAAACACGGAGGCGCCTAAGCGCCTGGTGAGTTGCCTGGAGGATCCAATATTTGCCCGCGTGAAAATTTCGGACAGGAAGTGCGGCAGCCGCAAGTAACCAAGCTCCACGGCGGCCAAGCGCCATGGCTGGCTAATGGTTCAAAGGCAGAACGACCTGCAAACCTCGTATCAAGTCGCTCGGACAAGAGTGTGGCAGTGTAAGCTCTCATCAAACACAAACTTGCACAGAGTACGTCGAGCAACTTACCTAGAGCAATTTATGTCGAACAACTTATGTCGAGCATACGTCAAGCAACTTGCATCGAGAGAAGCTTACGCAGAGCTATTTACGTCGAACAACTTATGTCTTACGCCGAGCAACTTTCATCGAGCGAAGCTTACGCAGCGATATTTACGTCGAACAACTATGTCTCACGCCGAGCAACCTACGCCGAGCAACTTCTCAGGTCGTGCACACTTACGTCGAGCAGCACGCGCTGGGCAGCTTACGCAACTCAGTTCGGGTTGAAGTGAACTCTTCCTTGTTTGGTGGGCATCGACCGAGAGACGGACTTCACAGGCTGATGCCTAGGCATCGTTGACCAACTGCCCAACTCCGACCAACACACAAAACAAGCAATTCGTCCTCGTTTCATTCAACTACTCATTTCCCAAGCCCCGGGCTCTCAGCATTCACACCATTCACTGCAGCAACCGCATGACGTGGAGCCACACGAGATCTTCTGTTTCCTCTATAAGCACCCCAGGTCAACTGACCCTCGCCCGGTAGCTGCAAGAGTCTGCGCGGCGACTCGGAGTAGAAAGCCGTTTTCGGTACTTGCCTCGAAGGTCGACCCGCAAAAACCGAGCGCTTTGCTTTGCAAGTTCTTGCGGCGCCTGCACGGCCCTCTGTGGGGATCGACGTGGTCGGTGTGCAAAAACCCGAGTGTTTCGCAATGATTTTGGCACGCCTGGGCAAACCTGTGAAGATCGCGGAGTTTACGCACAGAAATGGTACCCAGAGAGCACTTTCATAGCTCGGGCTCGAAAGTCGCACGAGCTCAGTACGGAAGTAGCACAGAGAACCTTGCGCAGCAAGACTTGCGCAAAGAAGTTTCTGCAGAGAGCTTGCAGACAGACTTGCGCAGCGAACCTTGCGCAGAGAACATCACGTACAGACAACGCATGCGCGCAGATACTGCCCGTCTAGGTGAAGGAGTTCAACTCCAAGCCACATAGCTGATTGACTACCCATGTCAAAGTATTCGCCCGGAAGCCCCGAAACCAAGATCGACACGCAGGAATGCACCGCCAATGCACAAATGACCTTGATCAGAATCCGCACTCTTCTCAGTGTGAGTGAGAGAGATATACACGTTGTGTTCCAGAGTCATTTCAAGATCGAATGACCTGGCACATCCGTGGCAAACTAGCGGCTCGCTACCCGAAAGCACAAAGCCGAAACCCTCCTCAGAAAGGAACCTTCATTGTAGATAGCTGTCAATTACCTTGATAGTGACACCCCACAAACATCGCAGTGTCCTAGCGACCCGTGTCGCAAAAGAGGAACGACTTTCCCTGGCTTCACCATTGTTTAAAGGGCCACCCTGTCAAGAGACATCAGAGTGGAGTCTACTGAACAAGCAAGTGTGTGTGTGTGTGTGTGTGTGTGTGTGTGTGTGTGTGTGTGTGTGTGTGTGTGTGTGTGTGTGTGTGTGTGTGTGTGTGTGTGTGTGTGTGTGTGTGTGTGTGTGTGTGTGTGTGTGTGTGTGTGTGTGTGTGTGTGTGTGTGTGTGTGTGTGTGTGTGTGTGTGTGTGTGTGTGTGTGTGTGTGTGTGTGTGTGTGTGTGTGTGTGTGTGTGTGTGTGTGTGTGTGTGTGTGTGTGTGTGTGTGTGTGTGTGTGTGTGTGTGTGTGTGTGTGTGTGTGTGTGTGTGTGTGTGTGTGTGTGTGTGTGTGTGTGTGTGTGTGTGTGTGTGTGTGTGTGTGTGTGTGTGTGTGTGTGTGTGTGTGTGTGTGTGTGTGTGTGTGTGTGTGTGTGTGTGTGTGTGTGTGTGTGTGTGTGTGTGTGTGTGTGTGTGTGTGTGTGTGTGTGTGTGTGTGTGTGTGTGTGTGTGTGTGTGTGTGTGTGTGTGTGTGTGTGTGTGTGTGTGTGTGTGTGTGTGTGTGTGTGTGTGTGTGTGTGTGTGTGTGTGTGTGTGTGTGTGTGTGTGTGTGTGTGTGTGTGTGTGTGTGTGTGTGTGTGTGTGTGTGTGTGTGTGTGTGTGTGTGTGTGTGTGTGTGTGTGTGTGTGTGTGTGTGTGTGTGTGTGTGTGTGTGTGTGTGTGTGTGTGTGTGTGTGTGTGTGTGTGTGTGTGTGTGTGTGTGTGTGTGCGTGTGCGTCATTGGGATCCCTGTGTGGGCCAGTTTTGAAGGGACACAACAGGGACCACCATGTTTTGGGGGGTTCCCGATTTTGACACATACCCATTCGAGGGGATTCTCAAAATGGTGGGCCCCTTTTGGTAGGTATTCGAAGAGGAAAAAAAGTAACTTAAAGTAACCAAAGGGATCCAAGTGGATCCTGGTCCAAAGGTAAGATCCAAGCGTCGCATTGAGTCTCCGGATCCTCCGGTGCGCTCGGCGGTGCATCAGCCGCATAGCCTGTCGGAACAGAGGCCACTGCTATCACGAGCCCCAGAAAGACTCCTCTACACCCGGCTTGGCAGGATTGGTAGACTTGGGGGGGGGGACATGACAGCTTGGCTGTGTTACCTGAGACTCCTTGCAATCACTTGTTGCGTCTAAACATCTGAGTGGACTGCAAAACAAGATGCAAACACATATCAGCTAGGAAAAAAGCAAACCATGTGGTTTACATGGACAATAATCCATGATGAGCAAATGAGCCTCGGCGGTGCGCTTCGCTCCTTTTGCGTTAAACCATGTCACACAACTGCTCTAGCGTCACTATGGTGGAGCACGCGGTTCGCAAAGAAGCATCATAAACCCACGGTGCCTACGTTGAGGCTGAATAACAGATTCAACAAAGCCCTGACAATCTGTCCTTGATATTCATATTATAGCCGAGTGTTTCTACAGGTGTAGCGCAGCTTTGTGTGTGTGTGCCTGATGCCTGGGCGTTGGGTGGCAGATTTGCATGTTGATGTTGTTGCCTAGCTGGATTGATGACGCACTCTGAGTTGGCCTCTAGTACCACAGAGTGGTTCAACCCCCAACCTCATGGCGAAGCTCTTCAATTCACCATTCGTGGGCCCAACTCTCCTCGAAATACTTATATCGTTTTGGAGGAGACGGGTCCCAAACATGCACGCACCAACTCATATGAAATCTGTCCGGAGGCCGGTTTAACAGGATATCTAATGATCTTCGTGGTCTTCCAGGAACCTCGAGCCAGGTTCAAATTGATCAACAATTACACGCACAATGACTTGAATTGTCTATAACTATGACTTAATGACTATGCTGGTTTAAAGTACCCCACAATTCCATTCCATCCGTGACCGCGCACGAAGGTCCGAATGGGGTCGCAAAACAATCGCAACCACCAGGTGTCTCGCGGGGCAAAGGTGTTACCAGCACCTCAAAACGGTTGGTTCCCTTTTGGATTCCCGTTTGAAATCAGCCAACGCTGTTCCCTTCGAGAACTCCCCCCAGTTCCTTGCCCTTCGAACCCCGCCTGCCAATGGCTCCTCATCGAGTCGAAAAGCGCGCGGCGGTTTTTGTCGGGCGAAGAGAAGGGGGACTCAACCCCTAGAAGCACAAGGACTACTGTTTAGAAAGCTCAGCCACAAAAGAGGATCCCCTAGATGTCCATGCCAAAAACATATCACCCCACACCGAAACTCACCTCCAATGGCATCAAAAGGTGATGTTTTAAGCCACCAAAAAGGGCAAAGTCCAGGAAACTCTGTTTGCTCCACATGAGAAAAACATTGGGAACATGTGGCAGGTACAGTACCCTCCAGTCTCCGCGTTTGAAATCTTGCAAGTCCCCGTTCTGGGAAAATGGGTGAGTTCCTGGGTCCGTGTCTGTGTGTGTGTGTGTGTGTCTGGATGCATGTCCACCAACCATTTGGGAGGACATTCTACATGAAATTGCCATATTTCTGAATTGCGCCAGATCAACGTTCCAAGAGCGGTGACAAAGGTCAAAAGGTCAAATCTGGATTTCTAGCACTAAGAGCACTCAAAGCAGGAAATTGAGTAAATGCATTGCCTCCGCACAACAAAACGCAAGAAAGCAAATCAAGCAAGCAAACTGTGAAGCAAGGGCAGGCAGGCAGGCGAGCAGGCAGGCGGGCAGGCGGGCAGGCAGGCAAGTAAGCAATCAAGATCTCGTGGGGCACAATATTAGCCTTTGACTTCGCTGTCCAAAACCCCTCCGACACATTCTAGGGGAGTCCGCAAGTAAGGGGCCCTTCATCATGGATTGGATCGCTCACTTTACGCACGCGTCGATGAGCGCATATACCAATATGCCCAGATTCGCATCGGCCCAGCCCACTCGACATCCGATCCTTCCCACTGGCAACCTTCGCTCTTAGCTCTTGAAGCTTCTCCTGAAAGCCGCCGGGCGCCACCCGGTTGACCGAAGGAAATGTGTTGACATGTTAGATGGAGCCCCTTGCGCTCAGGGTCCCTAAACGTCTTCCAAGGGTTCGAAAAGTCAAAGTGTGGATTCCCAGCTTTTTGGGCAAGACTCATGTGCAGTGCACTTCTGGAGGCAGCTCGACGGGATATAGGTGTTGGGGGGGGATGTGCGAACCACAATAACTTGACATGAGCCTAAACATGCGCCCTCTCAAGTTTGCGCCACTCCGGCAGGACTCATTTCGGCCCAAACATGATTAGTTGTGGGATCACTCGTTGAAGCCCTCTCACCATGTCGGGAGTTCCTTTTTGACCGGCAGTCTTGAACGCATATCTGCAAGGACTGCGCGCAAGGAATGGGTTTGAGTGGCTCTTGCACCCTCACCAGGAAAAGACTGAAACGGCCCGAACAGGAACAAAAAACATGAGAAAGTAGGTTCCACTGCTTCAAGCGCTACTCTTTGCAGGGATGGAATTGTATTGAGGCCCAGCATATTGTGCATGAGTGTGACATTCTGAGAGTCACATCCAAGGTGCCGAAAAGGAGCAATCTCCCCTCCTAGCTGAACAAAGAACAACCCTCGACAACAGTGGTGTTCCATGTCCGTACAACGAGGGAACTGCAGTCGTGGAAAACTCGCACGCTTGGGGGCGAACAGAAAAAAAGCAAGTTGTGCCTGCCACACCTCCCGCGGGGTGAACCAGGCATGCTTGTGGGCAACCGAATTCAGCAGTGGTATTGCCAATATGACGGACTGTGCAGGAATTCCCTTGGCCATTTGCCGTCCACGTCCAACTTCGGAACCTACCTGCCGAGAGAAACCTCCTCTAACGGCCCAATAAATAATTTACAGAACAGATACACCAGGGTGTTTTGACCATCCCGCCCCACCCCCAACCCGCCCAACCCCCCCCCATCAACCCAGCTGTGCACCGAGGGGCAGCAGCTTCTGCCAGGCCGCGGCCCAGTAGCTGGCCCACCTGCGACGAAGGTGTGAAGTGCGGTGGCATTGGGTGGCGGGGGGAAGGGGGGGGGGCGGGCGATGGGGTGAGGTCGCGATTTGCGGTGGGGTGGCGTTGCGGGGTAATACAGACCGAGGGCTAACCAGTACATTGCGCCAAAATGGCCATGGCACAAGTCATTTGGACAGGGGTGATCATGCTCATACCAGCCTTATTGAACCATCTGAACGGAGACCTCTCGGATCTTGATTAAAAACTATACATGTTGATCTCCGTTGGCTACCTGCTATCATACTTTGCAGTTGTAGTACCTGGTTGTTTTAAACACTGCCTCCACTGCAGCTGTGGCTGGCTTTTTGATGTTCAACCCTGATGATTCGACCCTCCTCATGTGAATCGGGCGGATCCATTTACAAATGCGGGAGGGGGTGTGATTGCGAACTGGAGAAAAATATGAGGAGATTAGCAATTGAGAACATTGTTATCTTATGAGCATGACTAGTATTGGCTTTAAAGTCCACACACCCCAGTCTAAGTATTCAGGTGCTTGTGGCAAGGAAGGATCCACGTTGTCCAAATGGTCCTGAGCGTCCAGGTCTCGAATCATCGACATTGCCCTCGAGCAAAACATGTCACCCGGTCTCTCACATGAGCCACGGACAGTTGGTTGTGTCTATGTGTATATATGGTACCGTGTCCCGTGTTCGACGCTGCACCAGAAAAGATGTGTGTATATATAATATATATATATATACATGTGTGTATAGATATACATCCATGGATATCCATGTGTAGACATATGATGGATGATGGGAATTTGTCAAAACCAGGGACCCCTCTTGGTTCCTGTAAGCAGATTCGTGACAGATTTGCTCCTTGCGTCCCACAATCATGGAAGCTGACACAAAACCTGTTGAAGACTACGTTCCTTTTGGGGACCCGCCCCGTCTCCTTCCATTCTATACTGTGGGAAAGAGAGTGCCATTCTCCGTCTCCCCACCCCAAAGGTAGTACTGTTTTGAGGCTGGTGTTCAAGGATGCCACTGAACAACTGGCAATTGACGTGTTGAGGTGCTCATATACCTTCACTATACAAAATGTGCATCATCTTCAAAGGTACACACATAAAACGCGGCCACTGGCATATATGGGTGTGTGAGTGAAGATAGGGGGAACCGCCTTTAGATAGGATTTCGGTGCTTCTGTTTGGCTAAGCCTTCCACCAGCCCAAAGAGCACCCACTCCGAGCAAACCTTTCGCAAAGGGCCCCGCGTCCCAGGCCCGCAGTGCGAACTTGGACTCGGAGTTCCAGGCCTCGGAGTTTCTTCGAGAAGAGTGGGGAATGGCGACCGGGGCAAGGAGCGGCAAGCGAACTGGGCGAAGCCAGTTGACCAAACAAGGCAAATTCAAATTAGAACCAGCGCGACATGTTTGGAGTGCTTGTTGTTCATCTAACTTGACCCAAAAAAAACGTGGCCATCACCTTCTGTGACTTAAGTTGGCCGATGTCAAAAAAAAAACAGGAAAAGATACCAAAAGGTGGTCTGCTACACACACGGGTCTGTCTCGAAATGGGGGAACCCCTTTCGGATGGTTTTCAAGGAAAACCAAAAAGTAACCAACCACCTGGCCACTGGACGGGTCCCTAATTTTGATAGACACCCGTATCCATCACCCTTTTACCCGAAGCGACAAGTAGCAGCGTTTAGCCATTGCTCTCAATATGGAGTCCCTTTGACCACTCTTGTGCTGCTCTCCCTACGGCAAAGCAAGTTTTTGGTGGATAGGACCCGCCCTCAAATATCCTCAAATGACCAGCACAAGCGATAATCGGCAGACTCTGAAGGCAACTCAAAAAGCACGATGCCGTGATATGATGCACAAGGCAAATAAACAGGAAGCGGTTTACTCCGAGGAACCGTGGACGGCTCGTCTCTATCCATTTCCCAAAGAATCCCAGTTTCCGGTACAGGCCGCCTTTTCGGGGGTACATACCATGCCAAAAGGTCAAAACTCCTTGTGACACTAGCAACTAGACAGATCTACTCATGTACTCACTTTACCATGCATCCTGTCACGCTGACCTCGGCAGCAGAGCTTCAAACGACCTTCCCAGCAACATGCCCCTCAAAGCTGCGTTCGTGGGTTTCTAAAATGGCTGATTGATGAGCCTATGTGGGCTGGTCTGTAAAAGCAAGATCATTCAACACAAGGTCCGCCTCAGAGTGATGAGCAAAACCCGTTGGGCACTGTCATTCCCCTTACTACAGCACATGGTTGTGAATATTGACCGAGGCTTTCAGGTCCAGGAAATAAGCTGGGATCAGGACATGAGCAACAAATGCCAACCGACAATTTGAGTGCTGGTGCCTTTGCTGATTAGTGCAATGGACGTGTCCGTCGAGATCCCCAGCTTCTATCTAGTTCTTTTCAGCCAGGTGCAAAACTTGAGACGACCCATTGGTTTTGCAGCTTCCTCTACACCTTCAATCAGCCAGTCGATTCCTCTGGCGCCAAGTTTCCGCCACCCCTTCGCCTGGAGCGACCGAGGCTTTCTCGTCATTTGATCAGTGATCTTGGGATGAATTTGGGCCCCGGATCTGAAAGATGTCCAGATGGGGCAAATGGCAAAGCTGCTGAAACGGCCATGACTTTTTGTGGGGTTGCTCGGATCGCAAATAAGCCTCTCTCTCAAGGACAACTTCCAGGGACCAACAATCGCCTCAAATCCATTGGTTCATGTGGCTGCCGGCATAAGAATGAGTCGAGTAATGAGATTGCCATGTTTGAACCGCCTTGATGCTGGAGGTGCCAATAGAGGGTCTGGCAAATGCCACGATTCATGCGCTTGAGGCTTGCTCTGGGGGGTGAATCGCGAGTGGTTGATTTCGCACTTTGTAGCACTTGGGGATCTAGACGCAGATTACTGTACAGATTACTGTGATGGAGCCACCAAGCCTCTTCTGAGTCGCAGAACCTCAGCGCTCGCGGAAAGCCTGCGCTCTACGCCAGCGCATGACTTTGCGTAAACTCCATGTCGCATATCGCATCCATCGGAATGAAGGGGCTCAACTGAAACGCACTTTCATCCGGGGTGAGGTTGCAAGGTCGATCTGAGAAAGGATGCGCAAACTCTGAACAAAAGCCAAAAACTAGCTTCTTCCAAGGAACCTTTGTTGGGTGGTGTAGTCCCCTTGAGCTTTGTAACCTTTTCAGGGACCACTCATTCACCGGTCGTGATGGGCACACAAAGACATGGGGCCGGCATTTTGCCCACAGCCAGGGCCAAGGCCAGTCACATCTGATCAGTCTAAAGCTGCTGCCTCTTGCAATGACCCTTCTAAAGGATCCATCACTGGTCGAGCTCAACCGCGTCCGCTGGAGTTTCCCTAGAGTACGTACCATTCGGGACTTATTTAATATGATATCAGGGCCACCTACCCCAGCGGAACTTGGTTGAGCTCTTCAACAATTAACTTCCTCTGGGTCATCTACGTAGCCCTAGTGGAATCCTCGGCAAAAGCCCCCCAAACACGTGCGCTCCAGAAAACTTCCTCACGGCAACTGATCAGCCAACCCAAAAAGGGCAAGCCGCTACACGAGAGCTACCCGTGACAAGTAGTTACGCATACAGTATTCCAAGTATCGCGCCTCCAGCTTCCTCCTTTGGCACAGTCATGGCAACGTCATGGCAAGGCTCCAAGATTCAATTGTTGAGCTTTATTTGCAACCTGCCCTCCAAGCTGCATCTTGCGGCCGTGCTTGGAATTGCGCCGTGTCATGGACAAACTCTGAACAGTGGCTTGCGCACTTTGTTTTGTCGATGGCACGCCTAGGGCTGCTACATGAGCCATCTATATGCTGCGCGGACACGGCGACGCCAAAGCGAATAAATGCTCCGCCACTATGAATCCAACCGGGCAAGGCTAGCAGGAATCAAAGCGGTGCATTTACCTAAGCACTGGCTCTCTGGAAGAATTCCAAGTGGACGAATGGTGGAAAGCCGCAAATGCAAGTTGGCAAGACGTAGATGCACGTACCATGCAGCATGGTTTCGGCGCATTCTTGATAAAGATCTGAGGACATGAAATAGGTCAGGGGGTCCTGGAGCCCACAAACTGTTTCCAAACCTTTGTTGCTGTTGACCCCTCTGCAGAAAGTGTTTTTTTTTTTGTGGGTCCAATGGCCACTGCTTTCCAAGAAGTTAAAGATCCAACCAGTTAGCCGTAAATTACAGCGAATCGGGCCTCCCCGATGGTCGCTTTCGAGCGTTCGATTGGCCTCATGTCATCTCTGGACCGGCGCTGAGAAGGCCAGCGCGTCGAGGCGCATGTCAAGAACTAACTCTCTTAGTGGTGGTGGATGACTTGGGAAGGGGCAGACACACACACACAAGGACAAATACATGCCGGCCGCTGGGTTCAGTGGATGTTCCGTAGTCTTGCTTGGGAAAAGCTTGGGAAACTGAAGAGATGGTCCTCCCGTTCTGGGTCAAGGAACCAGCACACTCAGTACACGCCTCTCCATTGGGGGACAACTGCGCTGCTTGGTTGACCCAGTACATTCGACGGCGAGATCCGCCTGCGACGCAAGGTCCCAGGGTCGGAAGCCCAACCAAGCAGCGCGCCAATTTGCCCATCACAAGGAAGGTACCGCAAGCCCAAAACGCCTCTGGGAAAGGGAACCCAACTTCTCATTTTTCCCTGGGTTTCCCGTAAAAAAAAACAGGCATCCCAAGAGAGGTGTCATCAGAAAACACACGCGCAGTCGGATTGCCCGCCATTGGCCTGATCCCACTGCCGGCCCCTTTCGCAGGCGCTGATGGCGGCATTGTAGGAGATCCTCGGAAAAATGGCGGCTAACAGCTACCGCATGCCTTAAAATGGGGTCCCCCCAAAAGCAGGTGATTTCTATTTGGTCCCCGTTTGACACAAACCCAAAGTGGATGGGGCACATGGTGTTCCATGGCGTCATCATCCACATCTTGCACAATATTCTCAGTGAGCATGCCAAACCCACTGCGTGAGCGACCCATACCAAAGCTGGTGTCCACATATTTGCCCATGATTTGCCTTTCTTGACTCCTTGATCCGGGCGAAACAAGAAACAGCGGGGGCCTGTCGAGCTAGGCGTTCTCAAGTGAGGAACCTCAAGCCTGGTGCATAGCATAATACAGTGAGCGAGCATGGGCCCTTGACTTCGGCCACGAGCCACGAGTGGTAAGGTGGCGCATGCTGCGATCTCCCACAAAACAAGGTCGTCTCTACCTCGTTGGTTGGCCAGCCAGAAAAGTCAGAAGACTTCAAAGTTGGAAGGTTCGCCAATCGGGCGCTGTTGCTTGCTGAAGCTAGACAAGCTTGCTGCTCCACTCTTGTTCTCGCTGACTAGCTGTAGAATGGAACAAACAGCACAAATCAAAACCAAAGTGTGCAATCGAGTTGCTTCATTCACAAGCGTCGCCCATGCGGCCTCAACAACAGGTACCCTCGTTTGAAGTTCCCACCCCGCGGGGCTCGGCGGGAAAGCAAGCTCAGACAGCCCTTTGGAGAGTCCCGGATGAAAATGTATGTTTCTCCAAGAGGACATGGAGCCCCAAACCGGCAGTACCCCTTGTCATTTACTCTTTGTTTAGTAGATGTGCGTGGGTGCGCTTGTTTTGAGGTTTGTACAGGGAACCAAAAAGGGGCCAAAAGGAAAGCGCACACTTCGAGGGGTCCTGGGACGGCAAATGCGGCCTTGGGCCCTGGCACGTCGCCGGTGACGAGGAGGTGTAAGGCCTGCTCGATTTGGGGAACCAAACATAGACCCATCAAAAAGCGGTCGAGTTCCGCGTGATGTTTTAAAGAGTCAAACAATCGGAAGTAGGGGGGAACGCTTGATTTCCGCCATGTTCCTATTTGGGAGTGTTAAAGGAAATCAAAAGGTTCGTGGTTACAATTGTGGACTACTTGCAAAAGGCAATATCCTTATTGTTCGTAGCCTTTGGAGGGGAATCAACAAAAGGAATGATTAATGGGGCGGCGATTGCTTTCCATTTGCAAGTGACCTTTTAACAGCAACCACAAATATTGAACATGGGTGGCAGTAACATTTATCTTGGAATATTCTCTTGGGACCATTGAAGGGTCCCTCAATTTTGGAAACAAGCATTTGCTTTTTTGAGCGCTGCCATGATCGCATGACCCTCAAAGAGTGTTAGGGAAATGCAGTGCATGTTCAAGGGGTCATGCAAACTCCAGGCAGGTAGTGCGGTGCTTGGAGGCACATGTAACCCCATTCCTCAGATTGGAACCTCCCCCAGCTTTACTGATATATATAATTACCTGGCAAAAAACGCCGCAGCCGAGCTTGGGTCCAGATAATGACGGCACGGCCCTTGGGAGAGCATATTCCCATGGCAGAGGTGGCTTGATGATTGACGCGCTTGGCAATCCACTAAGCGTTAAGCAGCCGAAGATAGCAATCGTGATAGTCTCAAGCAGGAACTCCACTGGATGAAGCCGTTACAAAAAGCCTCCGAGCGTCTCCAGTGCCGATTCACCCCAAGGTCCAGAATTTCACACATGAACTCGCCGACCAATCCGTGAAGAGCCTAGCACTGGCAGAGGGGATTGCTTGTTGCCCTATATAAACTCTGAGTCTCCGAGTCTTGCCTCCAACATGTGGAAATCCCTTGTCACCGATGACGGGCAGCCCGGAAGCTCGGGTGTCTTGGGAATACCTGTGCAAACAAAAAGCACTTCCTCTTGGTCTCCTCTAGATTTCCTTTTTGGATTGCTCAAGCTATCAAGGAGATCCCCGATTTGGGCAACCCAGCTAGACAGCCAGCAAGGTCCCGAGGATTTTTTCGCGCCTCCCGCCAAAGCTCCCGGGAGCCAAGGGCCACGATGCTCTGCGTTTGGTCCTGCGATGTCCGGTCGTCACTGGCCCTGTTGGAACGGGGGTTCACCTCAACCCTGGTTGGTGGTTTGGATTGGTGGTTTGGGTGGGTGGTTTGGATTGGTGGTTTGGATGGGCGGATTGGATGAGGTTAGGGGGGTCCTTCCCCATTTGGTTTCAAAAGGAACTGGCTCAAATGCCCCAAAGTGGCAATGCAAACCACAAATACAGGGCTACCTGAGGGTTGGTCTGTTTACCCCCGTTGCAAAACGTAAACAAGAGGGCCCTGTGTTTGTCAACCCCGAACCTGTTCTTGGACCATAAGCCAAGAGGTAAGGGTGGTGATCGAAGAACTTGTCTCGTCAAAAACAACAAGGTTTGCCAGAATGGCGAACAATCCGTGTTGTCCAAAATGGGAAAGTTTGCCAGTGGGGAAACAGTCCTTGTCCACAAAAAAGAGACCAAGTCTTGGGCCACTCAAAGTTGAGGGACTGAGGGGCTTCAGCATGTCACACAGCTGGGGGCATGTCAAACACGTTGTCTGCCATGCCGAACGCGTCGGACTTGTGGATGCCGAATTGCGCGCTCTCTGCACAGGGTCGGCCTTGGACAACTGACCGGAAGCTGGTAGCTGGTCCAGAGGAGCATGATACACTTGTTCTGGCTCGGTCTGGAAGGGATCTGACGTACTGAAAAGTACTGTCCTTCACCGCCCGAATCATGAGAGCTCATGAACGAGCTCATGTTAGCCCCTGGTGAGGCCGCTGCAACTTCCCCTGAGCAAACTCACGGAGCCCCTTTGCCTCGCAAACGAACTCGTTGCTGCTTGGAGCGTTAAGCATAGTCTCCCAAGAGCAAACATATATCGCTAGCAATGCCTGGCACACAAAGGGGAAGGTTTTGCCTGGGGCTCCTGTTCTATCAATCCTCGCTTTGAGGCACACTTAGCTCACTGAAAACCAGGACCTTCATGGAGCTCGTTCACCGGTGAGCTCGTTCGCCGCATTTTTAGTCTTTGCGACTTTTGGTGCACCAGCCATGAGCATTTCCCCCAGCAGGGCTCCCTACATTTCCCTTTTAATATCACCTCAATCAAGGGAAACGCACCTGAAATGGGCCAGAAAGGCGATGTTTTAATCCACCGAAACAGGACATATATATGGACCCCTATTCAATTTGCCACCTCTGACAATCCCGGAGCTCCAAAACGCCCACAGCATTCTTACAGTGCTCACATTCGACTTGAGAGGGCAGAAACTTGGGGGGCTGGAAAAGGACCACCGCACCAAATGCAACTGATCTACCCCTGTGTGTTGGTCGTTGTAGTGTGTCTGTTCCTCAAACTAAGAAAAAACCAAAGTTGTCTGGCTTCCCTTGTGGTGTCCCTTTAAAAACCAACCAAAAGGGGGTGCACACCATTTGAACACCCGCGTCTCTGTTTCTTTGAACCCACGCCCGGCTTGTCGTTTCGGCCGCCTTGGGCTTCAGCTTCCCCGCCAGGAGCAACAGCTTGCCCGAGGCCTCCAGGGCCTCAACGGAGGCCGAAGAAACTGACCCAGAGAAACTTGACGTCGAGGCCAACCCCCAGAACGGGTAGGTCTTGGCACCAAACATTTTGCCAAAGGATGCCAACCCCCCAAAGGAAGCCCCCCTGACATGAGTGGATTGAGTTTTGGTTCCCCCCAAACAAAAACATACCAACCTTGAAATGGCTACCCCGGAAGAAAGACACGCCCATGCCCTTGGGGCGGTGCAGCCCATGTTGCCCTCTTTTCTTTGGGGAGGGCCGAGGGGAACACGCATCATCGGGGTTTGATTTCTGCGGGGTTCCGCAACGAGCGCACGAAGTCTCACATCTGAGTGCCGATCTGTCCGGCACAGAAAAGCTTTGCCGGTAGAAACTTAATCTGATCAAACAGGCATGAGAAGGCGACGGTGGATCCAGGGATTCATTGATTGGCACCTTCCCAAACAGTGAGCCCTGATGTTTGGAGCTATGCGAGCAAAGTTGTTTCTTTTCGCGTACAGTCGGACTCTAGCAATCCCTGCTCTTTTTGGAATATGGCCTTTCCACATCCTGAATGGATTGCGTTTCTATGTTTCTTTGAATTGTTGCTTGCGTTTCCCTTGGAAGAGGACACTGGGCGAAAACAATTTGTCATTGGGAAACAAGCCTTATAGTCGTGTTCAAAAGCACAACACGCCAGCTTACCCTCACTCTGGCCATGGAAGTTTCCGCCAGATTGGCCCCAACCAACGGTGCTTGAAATCGAGAAAAAAAAGGCTTCAGGCCGTCCAGTGGATTCCTTCCCTTCCGAATTGTAGACTTCCTCCCACCAAAATTTCACCCCGCAAAGGATCCTTTTCCAGCTAGAAGGGATCCCTGTAAAGTACCATGTTTGTCCGGGGGGATTATCATGACAGCACGAAACCTTCATCCTGATATAAGCTGCTCATGATTCGGGCTGACTATTAGGACACCCCTAACTGCCGGGAGCTTTTCTCTGAACCCTTCAACCAGAACCTCTTGGAGGCTCCATGCATCCAGCGATTCTTTTGCACCAAAGAACGCGCGAGGCGAGCGGAGTGGAATGCTGCCGGCCATCCCGTTGACCTTGAAGCGTTGGAGTCTGGCTCGAACCCAGTGACTGGATTGAAAACCGAAAGAGCATTTCCTGCACGGATACCTGCGTCAGAGTGGTGATTTGACATTATTAAACTTAGCCATGGCTAAGCTGCCTTACGATGACATGTCTAGCACGTAATATATATATATATATAGAGAGATTGTATAAACAAGTGCTTGGTTCAGTCAAGCCACCGGTACAATGAAGCATGTATCCTAACTTCCCAGTCAAAGCCAACGGGCAACCACGAATTTCCACCGCCGTGCGCAGGAAAACACTTGGTGCAGCCATCCGCAGCTGGCGAGCAGGCGGGAGCCTTGATCAATCACCAACTCAGAACGTTCAACGGGTTCTAACAGGTTCCGTGCGCTTGCACCAAAGGACGATCGCACGTGCCTGTGTGTGTGTGTAGCCTCCTGGAATCCATCTGCTATAAACGATTTAGCCTTTTGCAACCCATGAGTTTTTGCACTTCAATCAGTGAAGGAAAACACAAAACAACCGCAAGAGGCAAATCCAGGGTACCCAGCAGCAATTCACGGAACGCACTACTTCACCCTGAATCGCAGTAACACTTGCCTGAGTGCATTGCAAAAATGTGTATCTATATTTTTGTATGGATGTAATTTGTAATACACATATATAAATGTATGATTATTATAATACATCACCAAACGACTTTCTCAGCAACTAGCAGCCAACCTTCCCTCAGGATAACAAGCACTCGTCTCTGAAAGAGGCCAAAGGTCCGAACAAGAAGCGGCACATCAGCTAAGTGTCCCCCAAAACAAAAGCGTCCCGAACAATAAGAGCTAAGTATCCCAAAAATAAGAGCTAAGTATCCCAAGAAATAAGAGCTACGTATTTAAAATAAGAGCTAAGTGTCCCAAAATCAAGAGCTGAGTATCCCAAAATCCGAGCTAAGTATCCTCCATATAAGAGCTAAATAGGCCCTCTAAAGAAAGGGGTTCCAAACGTGCTATAGCACCTGCATAATATATATATATATATAATGCTACCCCCCCCCCCTCCCCAGGTACCCAGGTTTGGGCTTGGACACAGCCTTCGTACGTCCCTTTCAGACCCTTCCATCCCTAACAGCCGCTTCTTGGCTGGGGATGATGAAGGGACAGGGATGAAGAGAGGGCTGGCAGTCAATGGTCAAGAATTCTTGGTTATAGATGGTGAGGGATGAGATGTAGATAGGAGACGGAAGTAACCAAGAGAAAGAGATGAATGGGAAAGGAATGACTTCTGGATTCTCTTTCTTCTTGGTCATCATTTTTTCATGTTTCTCTTGTCCTATCATTTCCCTCTCTTTCTATTTCCCAAGACGCAGATAAAGGGAATTAGAGGGAAATGGAAAGAGAAAGAAAAGTACATCTCTTTCCATCTCCTGGACTTCTCGCCTGTCAACAAATCCCAGATGCTGAATGGGACCTAAAGAGAAATCTCACCTTCATCTCCCATCTGTCCCTTTCCTTTCTGTTGCTTACGGATGAGATGGTATGCAGCAAAAGATAGGACCAGAGGATATGAAAGGCAAATGACATGAGGAATAGAGTTAAACGGGAAGAAAGAAGGAATGGATTTTTAATTGTTGACCACAAACCCTTTAACTGCTTCTGGATGAGTCTTTCGGTAGACAGCTATTTTCCTTTTACCTCGTGCTCTAGGATCTTGGAGATTACAGTGAATAGAATGGGATGTGATGAACCTTTCTGTAATAGCGGTTCATCTCTGAGATTGATGGTGTACGAAAGGAAAAGGAAAGGTTAACCGCTATGACGAAGAGATGAGGAATGAGGTGACAAGGAACATCAGATGGGATTTAATGGATTGGCGAAGGGATGAGCCAAGAGGTAGGAAAAGATGAAGTGACAGTGAGCGAGGAATCTTCATTGGTAGGCAATCTCTTTCTCTTTCCTGTTTCCTCGCTGTCAAGAATTCTTGGTTGTAGACGGTGAGGGATGAGATGTAGATAGGAGACGGAAGTAACCAAGAGAAAGAGATGAATGGGAAAGGTTAACAGCTATGACGAAGAGATGAGGAATGAAGCGATTGTATGCATGTATGTATGTATGTATGTATGTATGTATGTATGCATGCATGCATGCATGTATGTGTGTATGTATGTATGTATGTATGTATGTATGTATGTATGTATGTATGTATGTATGTATGTATGTATGTATGTATGTATGTATGTATGTATGTATGTATGTATGTATGTATGTATGTATGTATGTATGTATGTATGTATGTATGTATGTATGTATGTATGTATGTATGTATGTATGTATGTATGTATGTATGTATGTATGTATGTATGTATGTATGTATGTATGTATGTATGTATGTATGTATGTATGTATGTATGTATGTATGTATGTATGTATGTATGTATGTATGTATGTATGTATGTATGTATGTATGTATGTATGTGTATGTATGTATGTATGTATGTATGTATGTATGTATGTGTGTATGTATGTATGCATGCATGCATGCATGCATGCATGCATGCATGCATGCATGCATGCATGCATGTATGTATGTATGTATGTATGTATGTATGTATGTATGCATGTATGTATGTATGTGTGTATCTATCTATGTGTGTATGTATCTATCTATCTATCTATCCATGTATGTATGTACGTATGTATGTATGAATGTATCTATGTATGCGAGCGTGTGAGATTGTAGCATCAAGAAAACGTGCCAAGCAGCCAACCCCACACAGATCGTGGCTGGATGCAATGACTAGCCAGACCCTCGATACCATATGATACAAGGCCCCCAATCTGAACTCCTAAACCTCTGTGGACGCAATGCAAAACAAAAGATGTCGAATCCTATCACATTACCCGCCAGAGGTGCAATTGCCTCAAATCCTTGGAACAGCAAACCATTGTCTTCCGGCTCCACTGGTTGGGGCCAACATCAAATCGGGCAATGCATCAGGTCCCGTGATGCGGCTCACGCCAGCCGGGTGAGTAGGCAAGACAGCCTCACGAGCCCAACGGCTCACTTCGAGCTCTTGCGGGTCACCTGGCCTTGGTAATGTGAACATGTAGGACCTTCAAAAGGCAAACGCGTTGCCTGGGCAAGATCACTTTGGTAATCACACACAAAAACAAAGCCCCAACCTGCCAGTTAACCAGCACTGTACAAACATGTTGCCTGTTCCTCACTCACTTACATCGGACCGCCCCCCTCTCGTGAGCACGGCCAAGTCTGTCTCTGCGCCTTACCGACAATTGCAGTAGGCCTTTACGCGGTGAAACACCGGAAGGCGAACGAACAAAACCGGTGTCGGTACGATCTGTGCAAGACCTCCCTGTTTGCTTCTGATGAAGATTCACTGTTGCCCGGGATTCTGACCAATATCACTCATGGCTGATCCTATGGGTTTGGGGACCCCTGAATAAGGCTGGTTTCCTTTGGTGTTTGCTTGAAATGAAGCCAAGCATGGGATATATTCTCGAAATAGACACTCCTATATTGAGGGCGCTGTCTGTAGAATTCAAAGGGCTGCAAGGCACTGGGCGCTCAGCAGATTGTGCAGCTAGACCAACGGAAGGGCCGAGCAACTGTCAACGTGGGATGTTAGCGGCTGCTTGACGGCAATCCAACTGTGGATTTCACCGTCTCTCTGTTCGCACCAAACAATCCTAGATTTCAAAGAGCTTGCAAAGACGGTATGTCATTTGAAGGGCAAACATGAGCAAAAAAGCAAGCCATGTCTCGGCCAGCTCAAACTCGCAATGCTTCTTGGGCTAATCACAATGATTCACCAGCCTGATTTGAGTGGCACCCCCAAGAAACAGACATTTGTTATGTATCTGGCCGATCTGCAAAACCACCTGATCTCTGGCGCATAGGCACCCCGCCATCCTCGACGGTCCAGACTTCATCGCACACCTCGGTGTGGCCATGAACCAAAGAGATCTGTCTAGGGCGTGCGTTGTCAGGTATCGGTTGTATCACTCAAATTCATATTGAATCGCCTCAAGACAAACAAAACTCATACCTGAGAATGGTGTTGAAACTACGGGCCTTAAACGACTTCTCTTGGTGTTCTATCATCCTCCTCGGTGATTCCAGGTAGCCACTTGCAGGGAAGCGAAAGAGGACATCACTCCAAAACTAATTCGAGAAGTCCAAGCGATAAATCATCATGCAGGACTTGTTTCGGCTTCTGCACGATCCGGACTCAAAGGGGGGCAGCCTCCGGATTCTGGGGTGGTGCTCACCCTCTCAAGTCGTGGCTAGGAGACCAACCTGGGAAAACAATAATCGATCATGGAAATAACAAAGTTCATCAGGGCATCATCCCTGCCAAGGGAAACCGTAAATAGGCCAAACAAATGATGTTTCAAACCACCAAAGGCAAATAGAGGGACCCCTGTTAAAAGGCCGGCTTTTGCCAAGTGCCAAGTGATAATACACATTCCCTCTTCCAACCTTGCAAACACCTGCAGCCAAGCCAAACAATGTAAGCTTCCCTCCAGCCCACTCTCCCCCACAGCAACCGGGGGGGCAGGGGATCATCTGCGCACACAAATCTGGATCATCTGTACACACAGGCTTTCCTCACTTATTGCGCCATGCACTCTGGATCATCTGCGCACACAAGGTTTCTGTCATCTGGCTCATCTGTACACACACACACACTTTTGGCAGGGTGGGGGGGTGGGGGGGGGGGATTGGTAAGCACACCCGCTCAAGTGCGCCCGCTCAGCACTGTGGGGGGGGGGGGTGGTGGGGGGGAGGGGGGAATGGTAAGCACACCCGCTCAAGTGCACCCGCTCAGCGCTGTTTCCACGCATGCGGAAGAGTAGCCCGAAGGGGTGGGGGGTGGGTGGGGAGGCGGGGGAATGGTAAGCACATGCCTGCCACCTAATAAGCATACCCGCTCACGTGCAACAGATGGGGTGCGGTATTGGGGAAGGGTGGGGTGGGGGTGGGGGCTGGGGCGGGGCGGGGTGGGGCACACCCGCTCACGCGCGTCCGCCTAGCGCTGCATCCACGCTTACCACCTAATAAGCACACCCGCTCACGCGCGCCCGCCCAGCGCTGCACGCATGCCTGCCACCTGATAAGCACGCCCACTCACGTGCAACACATGCCTGCCGCCTTAATGAGCGCCTGCTCAGGGTGGGCTGGGCTGGGGTCAGGCTTTGGGGAGGTTGGGGTGGGGTGGGGCACACCCGCTCACACACGCCCGCCCAGCACTGCGCACATGCCTGCCACCTAGCAAGCGCACCCGCTCACGCGTAACAGATAGGGTGGGGTATTGGGGAGGGGGGGTGGGGTGGGGGTGGGGGGGTGGGGGTTGGGCCCGGGGTGGGGCACCTGCTCACGCGCGCTCGCGCAGCACTGCATTCATAAAAAGCGCACCCGCTCACGTGCACCCGCCCAGCACTGCGTGCATGCCTGCTACCTAGCGCACACCCGCTCGCGCGCAACAGACGGGGTGGGGTCTTGGGGAGGGGTGGGCGGGGGTGGGGGGGTTGGGGTGGGGTGGGGTCCCTTCTTGTGCATAGCAGTAAGCACTGCGTGTACAAACGATCCGGGGCAAAAAAGGCCCGCGTGCAGAGACGATCCGGCCCCGCGTGTACAGACGATCCGAATTCCGCGTGTACAGACGATGCACTGACCGAACCGGGGTGCGAACTGGCAACATCTGTTGTGAAGAAACTACTGTACACTATGGCCCTCTGTCAAGAAAGAAACCTCAAGCATGTTGCAGTTACAGTGGTTACATTTGTGCGTGTGCCGCTGTGTGTGTGTGTGTGTGCGTGTGTTTATTTGTGTGTGTGCCTGTGTTTGTGCTTGAGCTTGTGCTCGTGATTGTGTTAGTCTTTGTTGTGCTTGTCTTTGCGTGTTGTGTTGTTTGTGTTTATGTTTGCGTTTCTTTCTGCGTTTGTGTGCTCCAAATCACTACTTTGACACACACGACGCGGTCAAAATTCCCCACTACCCCATGGGGCACTTAAAAAGCTCGTAACCCCAAGACGTTTTGCGGTTGGAAAAGTTAGCGCTCATCCCCCACCTCCCTCCCAACTGGATTCCCCATCGCATGCCCGAGGCCTCCTCGATCAGCTTCTCGCTGTGGGACACCACCGCGAAGCCGCCCCGGAAGGCCCGCATCGCGCGCTTCAGGAGCTCCACCGTGTCCGTGTCTGAATTCGAAGCGAAGGCGCGGCGAGACTTTGGCAGGGTACCCGTGTTGCCCCTTGAAGCGAACAAGGACAAGGAACAAAGGAAACGCGTCTCTGGGGGTCCGGTTTAGAAACATATGAGAGTAGCTTTCCAACATGTGTCAATCCAAATGGGCTGTTTTACAGCACCTTTTGAATATCCGTTTCTTGTGAAAGCTCCTCTTTGCATCACCGCTTCAACTTTTGGGCCCAAATCACCATGCAAGTGCGGTGCCTGGCGGCGTGAAGAACCGACGACAACCGGGGGAAGCCAGAAGTCTGGTTCTGATCGTGTACCTTCACGGACCCCCAGTTGCGACGCCAAAGCCAAACTGCGAGACTTGCCAGTGGTACCAATGGAAGGACCAATTTTCCACGCAAATGGGAGGTGTTCTGACATTGCAGAGAGCCCTCATTCCCACCAGCCCTCATTCCCACCAGCCCTCATTCCCACAACCCGTTTCTGCAAGGTACACTCAGCAGGCTCCTAGCTGTCTTTCGAGGGATCCGTGGTACTGTGCTCAACCAAACGCCACCCTGGCCTGTCGGATGTTTCAGACTGTTTGAGCAAGATTCAGCAAGTGCACTGTTCCGTAAGCTTGGTGCTTTCGTCGTCGAATATGTTCACTCATGCTTGCGAGAACAGTGTCTTTGGGTTCGTGTTGATGGCAAACGCCGGATCTGCTTGCAAAGGTGGACCCAGTCGGAAGCAAAGAAGTGACTGTCTTGATGCCGAAGCGCCTAAGTAGTTGGTGGGCTCGTCCAGGCAAATGACATGCGGCCTGGGCACGGAGCCGAAGCATCACCGTGTCGAAGCACGTTGCCCTATCGAGACAAGCAAAGAGGCCGGAATGGGTCAGCCATATGTTGCCAAATGGCCCATCCATGTGATGCCGCGGTATGGCAGGAAAGCTTTGTAGAAGAAAGAAGTGCACACTCCATCCACACAATTTCTCACCTCTCCACACAAGTTGGGCGAGCTTGGCACGTCTCACGGCAAAAATCCAGTGGAGGGTCCACCCTATATCTCCCAGTCACTTTACTACAACCCTGCACTTAAAAACAATGCTTCGACCCCAGCAGTGGGACCCACCGGTTTCAAGCTTCGAGCATGCCTGGTCCAGAAAGCCGCCCCCAGGGCGAGCTTGCACTTCTGCCCTGAGGACAACATCTCGATCCTCCGGAAGCAAACCGTGTCCTGGCCGATCGGAACGCCCCTCCAGCGGCTCCATCCGACGGTTTGGCACACTAAGTCAAAGGTTTGCAACGCAAGAGATATTTAAAACTTGTTTCCCACGGGCACCCTGCCATTCGTGTTGCGTTCAAATCAAAGCGAGTCATGAGACATCCCAGATCGCGATTGGAAGGAGGCTCAGACATCTGATCCGAAATATGCTTAGACAAACGGTTGATTGATCAAACTCGCCATATCTAATGAGGCGATGATACTCACAAGCACCTATTCAGCCTTGGGTTCGCCAAAGATTCAATGAGGCCAGCCTGTTAACACAACCAGTGATCCTTGAGAAGATCGGAAGCCATCAGGCGTGCTTTTCAGCGATGCAACACACCAAAATGTACCTACAAAAGGAAACACTATACAACGAGTCTACCGACCAAAAACCAATAGATACTGGGCATTACTAGTGAGTCCGCTACAAGTTCGGCAGATGGGTAGCCAATCCGATAGCCGGGTCAATGTCTGGCCCGAGCTTGGGCCAACCTGACCTAGGGATCCAGGAGTAGGGGCCGAAGAATCACACATCCCATGGTCCTGACTTGATCTTCTGTTGAAGTCCACAACCTGTTCTAACTATTGCGGCCCGTACAGTAAAGTACAATTTCAAATGAACCAACGGGGTCATGAGGACTTGCACTTTGTCCATGTTTGCTGTTGTTTCCAAGCCGTGTCCCTAAGCCGTGTCCCTTTATTTGGCAGTACCAAAGAGACCTCTATCATAGGTCTGCAGATAGGTGCCATCGTTTTACCCTTGTTGCAGGCCCTTTCAGAAAATTGGTGAAACAACTCTGGCATGGCATTGGGCATCCAAAAGGAACCCCCCTCCCTATAATCGCCATCGTGCTTAGCTTGATCTTTTAGGCACCCAAGGGAAACCTATAGGAAAACCGACCCCTTCCTAGGCTTCCCAAGCAGCGTATCCGTTTGCAGTCCCCAGAAACGGCCCGCCTCATCCAGGCCAAAGGGGTCGAGGTGCTGTAGCACCTCTCGATCCCTGAGCCGGAACCGACCCTTTTTCCCGCTTGGCCCACTGGGCTGCGTGCTAGTTTTGACCACCGGAAACTCTGCAGATTTCTCCGAGATAAGCACCTGGGCGTTGCATCACTCTCGAATTGCCTGGCTTCCTCCCGGCCACGGCATCCGATCCCGACCGAATCGAGGTGCAACTTGCCGACGGTGTTCGTGATATCGAAGTGGCTGATTCTCTGGTCACCCAAAAATAGACCCCAGCCTCGAACTATGCTGGATCATTAGCATACCTACACATGGGCTGCAAACATGGCATTCTATGTAGGCATTGGCACCGTTGGCTTTTGAACCGCAACAGAGCCAACTCAAGGACTCAATCTAGCTCCGCTAGCATGCATTCATGCTCGGCTATTCAAGCTGATCAAATCCAAAGATCGACGCCGCCCACGGCTTTTCTCACGGCCAAGCTGGCCTTCCGTCCACCGTCCCATCCCCCAGGCCCGATGAGCCGAGGCGCGTCAAAGGCCGCTGTGGGCACCCAGCCCAGGCGGCCCAGATGCGTTCGTTGAGGTCCTGCACCAGCTTCAAGGCCTGGCATCGATTTCATGGGGCCCATGGGGCCCATGGGGCCCATGGGGCCTTTTCAAGAGGGTAGTCCAAAGCCTTCTCCAGTTCCATTGTTGGAAAGAGGGTAAAGGGAGATGGCACTAATTCCCTTTCAGGAAGGAGAACGACAAAACTGCAAAGAAAGTCGTGCTATCTGCTTTCGCCCAACTGCAAGGGTCCTTTTCAGGTTGCAAAACTGGAAGGGACTTATCCAGTTAAGCCTTGAAGGGCATCGCGCGGTGGTTGAAGGGAATCAGACGGAAAGCGACCAACTTCGGAGTCAGGTGGCAAGCCACCTGATACTGGGGAATATTGTTCATACGGGGATTGATATGAGTGTTTCTCAAAATTGAGACCTACAAGTAGAAGGTTGGTTTCTTTCTCAACCCATCCAAAAGAGGCGTCGATATTTGGAGCCACCCCCACGTCAGGTTGCCCAAACACTTGGCCCTTGTCGAACCCGGTGACGTCTGCCGCCTTTCAAGGGGAATCCAAGACGGGTACCGTGCGTTTGACAGCTCCAAGGGAAAGCCGCGCAAACCCATGCGCGGGCATCCGTATCAAGGGATCACTCGCCCGCCAATGCCCCCCACACACGCAAGCCTAGTGGGGAAATGTAGCACATCCTGGCCTTGCGTGGTGACTGGAGGTCATGTCTTATTTGAGCATCAGCATTGGCTGACAAGCACAACTCTCCACATCTAAATGTGTAAAACTTGGCTCAACTGCTGAGTTAGTAGAAAGGGAGCGCAGTACAAGCAAGCGACCATTCAGGGCCAACCTACCTCGTTTGGCCAACATTATTTGCTGGTTCAGGAACCAGCCAGCTTCACAAGGATCACGAGATGTCCCAACTATCCCCCCACGCAAGCCACGGTAGCCAGTAGCATAGCTGTAGGAGTCGCTTCTTTTCCACATAGCCTCAATCCCTGGGTCTCCACCCGCTGTGCTCCTAGGTCCAGGAAGTCCTGCGCTGAGGGAACGGTCTTGCAAAGCTGGCCAAGATGGAAGGGGGCAGAAGGCTGATGTTGGGCTGCACGCGGTTCGGTTTGGCAATCAATATCCCTTGCTCCAATCCAGGGTGTAATTCAGGCTTGTGTCTTTTCCCTGTTGCAAGAAGAGCTCCAGATTGTCGCAGAAGACGCCCGCCACATCTTCCGGGAGAGATACCGCAGAGATGTGCGGCGTCACACGTACCCGCGGATGTGCCCACAGAGGGCTGTCGTCAGGCAACGGCTCTGCGGAGAAGACGTCCAAGATGGCAGTCTTGATCCTGGGCCGGTCTTCGAACTCGACAAGTCGCCGTCGTTTTTGTTTCAGTCACCAGCCAATTGGGTCTCCAAATGGGTAACCCTCGTGGGTGAAATCACCTTTGGGCTCCCTTTGAAACCCCAACAAGGGCTCCATCATCAGAAAAGACACCCTCCAATAGAACGATGTTTTTCAATCAAACGGAATGCCAAGAATCCACCTCTCGTCCAGCGCCTTGAGCAAGCTTGGCTCATCAATAATACCTCGATGGCCATGACCCCCTGCACAAGATTAACCTTTTGCAGGGTAGTGGGACCATAATGTGCTCCCCAGACATTAAAGGACAAAAATCAAGGTCAACCCCAAAGTCTAAAGGAAGATCCAACCCAGCAGTCAAGATACTGCCACGGCCTACGTTGATAAATACCACCTGGTCCAACCTCGAGTCAGTTGGTTCGGTGCAGGCACGCAGCACATCTCCACTGAGAAGATTCCTGGTGCTCTCCGTGTGCGGAAGAATGTTCACAACATAATCACTTTCATGGAGAAGCTCCTTAGCTGCCCCAAACAAGCCTACAAACCTGTTGGTGAGTGCGAATACATTATGTATATATTGTATACATATACCACATATACAATGTAAACATATACCGCATACGCACCTTAACCATACACAAAACGAATATGTGTTTGAGTATGTTTTACTTGTGCATTTGTACGTGCTTCTTTGAGGGAACGGTTTGGGGTGGGTTGACTTGCAAGCCAAAAGGATTACCACCATTTTGGGGACCCCTGTTTTGAGAAACACCTGTATGTACAGGCATATATTTTCTAAAAGAAGAGAATGACAAATCCAATCCACCAAGGCTCCTCCACAGACTGCGTCACTTTGTCGCAGCCATGCTCTGGCCATGCGCTCTCTGGCACTGGTTGGCGCTTGTAGCCGACCACCCTGCGCCGGTTTCGGACGCATTTTTGTTCTGGGACCCTTTCACTCAACGGCTGGGTTCAGTTTATGGGCACTTGGACGGCCGAACACGAAATTAATTCCAATCCAAAAGTTGTTCAATCAGGCCCGGCACCATTCGTTTTGAGAACAACCCAAGCTAGAAGGCCGCTTTGTACCCATGGGTTCAAGTACGTACGTACTTGGACCCGGCCAAGCTTAAACGAAACCAAAGCAACTCCTCTGTGTTCTTCGCGTTCGCAAAGTCTAAACCTAGTGGCAAGACCTATGCTACGCAACTTGTTTACAAATTGTTTTAAAGTCTTGCAATCGTACTAGTCAAACTGAAACTGCAACATCATGTCAGAAAATGTTGCAGCTGTTTGCCCCCTAAGCAATACAAAAAAACAACTCAGACTGAGGTTTAAGTCGTGCTGCAACTACTGGCCATGTGCTCCCCCAAATCAGGACGTCTGAGGGGGGTCCATTTCCCAGATTCCGTTCCTAAGCGAAATGGTTTTGAGGGATTAGGGAGACATTTCTCAAAATGGTGGGTCCCCTTTTGGCTGCTATTTAACGAGACACCCCCAAACCGAACCGGTTGTTTGGAAGACCCCTATGGGACTGTCAACTCGTTGAGCTCGGTAGACCCCCGATCGGTGAGCTCGCGCTTTACATCTTCTTCTTGAGAGTGTCTTTTTGGGAACCAACCTGCTTGGAAGGGAATTCAAAAGGTCATGTTTGTGTTTCTCCCAATGTTTCTGGGTTCGTGCTTGTTGAAGGTACCCATTTCGAGCTGCTGTCACGGGAAACCAAAAGGCAAGCAACACTTTTTCGAGCTCCCTATATTTCCCCTTTAAACGTCACCCCGCCAAAACCCTGCTCATCTTTAATTGGCCCAAAAGGTGATGTTGGAAACCGCCCCAGCTTGGGAAAACGAAAACGGGAGCCCTGTTTCCATGACCACACAACTGTGTTTTCTTTCATTATTTCCTAGGTCCTCCAGTAGAGAGGTTAGAATAACGGTATCTTTGTTCCGTAGTGAATTTTTGTAGGGGAACCCTCCCCCAAAAAAGGAACGGTAAAAGGGCACTACTGGAAAACCTAGCTTCGGTCCTTCTTAAAACCAGCCTGGAACCGGGCACCGAACCGGAGCGAAACCGCGCCTCATGTTGAAGCCCGCCTTGGCGCTTCTGGCCACGTGGGCGCCGATGCTGCCGAGGCCCAGCAGTCCCAAGGTGCGCTTCCGCAGCGGCCGGAAGGGGAGCTGCTCCTACGGTTTGGCCCACTCCACCGAAGCTAAGATTGTCCGACTCTGCTCCAAATTGAGTCTACTCTAATATATATATATATATATGTGGAGACTCCAGCAATCATTGCAAGTAAGGGAGCTGTGAAACACTAATTTACAGTGCTTTACCATGTGTGGTCCTGCACCTTCATTTGAGAAAAAGTGTGCACAGTGGAAAAGGTGCGCATTTCAACAAGAAAGCGCGCAAAGTCCCTAAAACTGTGCCCGGCGTTGTGGGCTGCTTTGGGTACAGGTTCTGGGCATTTAGCTGCCGGGTTGGGCGTTGTCGGGTTTAAGCCTTGCACTTTTTGACAAGCCAGCCCGATGAACAAGGGAAACAAGCCTCAACTGCCTCAACCTCAAGATTCCCAGCAAACCCAGCACTGCCTCCTGTGTTGAAGGGAGGCGGCGCAGCCTTGTTTAACTGACCACCCTGGCTCAAAATCGATTGTTTAATTTGATTTGCAATTTGGGCGTTTGGCGACATCTTTGCCGAAATCGGTCTGAATCAGGCTCATGTTTGCACACTCCAAATTTGCGCGCCATTCCGGAAACTTGCGCGCAATACAGGAAATATACGCGCAAATTGAGGGCTGCAGGTTGGAGTCTCTTTGGTTTAGAGCTTCGCTCTTCTGTCGCAACCCAGGCTTGGCCCAGGCAGGCAGTTTGATGCATACGATGCAAGTACCACCTATCAGCTGGACTTGACTTTGTGGCCTTTGATTTTGCAACCCGCTTGGCTGGCTCCAACCTCCGTCAATGGCTCCAAGCCGCAAGCCCGTAAGTACTGCCTGGATTCGCTGTTTGCTCCAAGACTGCTCCAACGCCACACGTGACAAGAGGCTGTCAGGCTCTGAATATAGCTACCTCCATACTTCAATCCAAAGAGTCGCAAATACCCTCCACAAAAGTGCACAAACTCCAAAAAGAATGCAAACGCACCACAAAAGGAGCAAACACGCATTCGAGCAGAACAAAGTACATGCACTATTTAGGGCATCCACCGCAAGGGGCTCCTTTAGGGTTAGTCGATGCTGCATAGACCCCAATGCTCCTTGGTGAGCCACTCCTTCTGCCGTTGGGCCTCCACCATTCCTGGTTGGGTCTTGAATCCCTAATCCCTGCAAACAAACAAACAAACAAAAACGTTACCGTTCTTTTTTTGGCAGCCCATTTGTTCACACATCGCTCTTCTGCTGCTCACATCGGCGTGTAGGCGGTTCCCAACATCGCCCCGCTCCCCCGCGGATTGTTTGGAGTGCGAAGTTGCTTTGATTGCTGGTAAGTGGCAAAATAGTCATTTCTCAGAAGGTTAACAGGTCAAAGGCCAAAATCCCAGGTTGCCAACACTTTTTCAACTATCAGTTTCCCTCTGATTGGTGGTTTGGATTAGTTTGAAGGTTGGGGTGGCTTCTTCTTTGCCCTCCACAAGAACCAGGGTTCCAGGCTACAAAGGCTCAACGTCACACCAAAGCCAAGATTCGGAGAAGATGCCGCTCCTCGCTGATGACTAACCCCAAGACATACTCGGCCATCAGAGGCCCGAAAACTCCCCCCACGCGCGTGCACACGAAAGGCGCTTGGAAGCGATCATCCTCGGCGCGTCAACAATTGCAGCATGAGTCAAGCATAAGGGGACCCCCAACATGGCTGGGTTTTCGTTGGTTTCCCTTTGAAACCACCATTGCCTGGGGTCCCGTTCGCCAAGCGTGGGCCCCTAAGAAAGCATATGTAATAGTCTTCGGCAGATTCGATTCGCCCTGCAAGGACAAGGCACACACATCGAGTCTTTTGAGACAAAGCAAGGAGCTTGCAAGTACAACTGTTTAAGTGTGCTTGCATGTGTACGCGTGTCTGTGCATGCAGGTGTTTGCCAAGTTGCATGAGTGTATTCCGTAAAGTGTGTGTGTGTGCGCGTGTGCGCATGTGTGCAAGCGCGCGAGCGCAAGTCTGCGAGTGTGCGCGTGGGTGCGCCTGTGCGCGCGTTTGCGTGCGCTGGCGCGCGCGTGGGCGCGGGCGTCGGAGTGCATTCGCGTGCATGCAGGCGCGCGCACGTGCGTGCGCATGTGCAATGTGCATGCTTGTGCATGTTTGCGTATGCTTGTGCAGCGTGTGCAGCATAAATATTTATATATATATATGTATATATGTAAAATTATATATATATATATATGCATGCGTGTGAATTCGTGCGCAATCGTGTGCATGCACGTGCATGCAAGTGCATGCATGTGCCCGCGTGCAGGCCGTGGCGCGTGTGCGCGTGAGTGTGCGTGTGGGCGGTTGCATACGCGTGGGCGTGGCATCTGCGTGTGGGTGCGCATGTGCAAGTAGTGTGTGAGAAAGTGGGCGGGCGGGTGGCTAGATGGGTGTGTCTGTCTGCGCGTCTGTGTGCTTGTGTTTTTTTTGGTGTGTCTTCGTGCTTGCGTGTTTGTGCGTTTGTGTGTTTGCGTCTTTATGTGTGTGGGTGTATGTGTTTGTCTAC
>CAUJNA010003516.1:232500-252500 GCA_963377175.1 Effrenium voratum | reverse complement strand
GGCTCCCCGACGATAATCCGGGCGCCGGACAGCAGCTCGGGCGTTGCATCCGAGGAAAGCACGCTTGTCACGGCTGCCTCCGAGAAAACAAAATAAAGAAGGACGGGAGAACGACGGGTCACACTGATGTAATCATCATATACACAACTTCTACCACTGTTTATTTCAAATATTTGTTTATCAGAGGTCTCGTTTTCAGGGTGGCTGTTTTGGGGGTGGGTTTTAACGGGAGCCAAAAGGACACCACCCCAAAGTTTGGGGGGTGGGGGGCCCTATTGCATGAGTGTGTGTGTGTGTGTGCGAGAGTGGAGCGGATGTGAGCGGAGCGCAGCGCAGGGAAGGGGAGGGGAGTGGAGTAGAGTGGAGTGAGTGAACCACCCGGAGGGGTTGTGATTCCCCCCCCAATTCGAAAAAACACAAAACAAAGAAAAGAAACTATATTCTCCCGAGCTGCTGGTGGACCCTTCCGCCGCTCCCACTCCGCGCTGATCTCCTGGGACATCCCCGGGATGTCGGACACCACAAGCACGCTCGGCGCCGCGCCGGCCATGCGGACGCCGAAGCCGCGACGAGAAACGGCGCGGCGTATCGCGGGGACAAAGGCCATGGCTACGAGCCAAACCGCACGTCCGAGCTGTGCAAGACAGGAGTCCAAGAGGAAAGACGACAAGAAGTTCAGATTAGTCACATCCCACAAAAGCATCGAATGCTTAGAGCGCAACTGCCAAAATCACTTGGAATGACTTGACGCAGAAGACATATTCAGTAGGCCACTGCCAAATGTTCCTTGCATCGCAATGTGACGAGTAACCAACAGGATGCCATGTGCCGACCCGATTGACCATTCTTCTGGAGGCCTTTGGAGGGCAATGGACACGGCATTTCTTGGATAGCAACGTGATGGCCACCCAACTGCCATAGCGCCGGGACCCGCCTTGAGTTGCTTCAACCTGGCGACGGCAAGTTGTTTTTTTTCAAATCTGCAACTTCCATCTACGATGGCAGGATTTTCCCTTTACTTCCTGCACCCTGCATGTTTGCCTTGGCAAGTTCCATGGAGTATGAGCAACAGCTCATACTAGTCCTGATGTTCCTCATGAAGCCCTGCCGAAACCACAGTGGGCGCATTCAGAGCCAAACTATACCGCCGACCATGATGATGTGTAGTGTGTCAATTCGTCCTAGCTCTGTCCATGGCTGGCCCGTCATGCTCCCCCTCAAACATACTGCCCTTCAAATCAAAAAGAACCCCAAAAGCCATGATTTGGAGAGGAATCTTTGGGTTGTCTGGGGCTCCATGTTCATTTGGAGGGGGTTCTTGTCCCCTTGAAAGGCAGCTCCATCCACAGCCGGTGATGTCACTCGCCACAGAAAAGTTGGGGGCGAAAGATCCATCTGGCCATCCAAACGAAAGCTTGCAGCTGGGCTCCTTTAATAGCTTGCTTGTCTCCAAGTGGCTTGGAACCGCCCCCACCGTTGGTTGCTAAACCCGCGATTTAAGGGTACCCGCAAAAAAGACGCATCTAGTTGTTTCCAGCAGTGCCTGTTCACCGTCTCGAAGCTGTTCTCCGCTGGGCTGAGGTCCGTCCACTTCACCTGGGATTCGGAGCCAAACAGCCAAAATCAAAAAAATACCGAGACCCTTCGCCAACGGGTGTGTCTCTTTTTGGCGAACTCCCTTTTGCTTGGGTTTGAAGAGAAACCAAAGGAAAACCAACCATTTTGGAGGAATATCGCCTGAGAGATCTCCTTTTCCCCCAACAAGTCCACCAACCAAAGAGTTCCACCAGACCCCAAGCCTCGTAGAGAAACTCGCGGTCCTTCTCCTTGGTCTTCTCCTTGCCATCCTTGGGGCGAGGTTTGTTACACCTGGAGCCCCCGAAATAGCCGATGCCATAGACAGCAATGCCATGGAAGATGCGCCATGGAAGATATGATATCCCCAGAATCAAAAAAACGAAGATGTGGGTTGGGACGGTACTGGGAATGCTCCTGTGAGGGTTCGGGACAGGTGCACACCTTCGGGCACACAAGAACCTAGTGCAGCTCTCGCTGCGTAAGCCACTTTGAAGCCAACTCCGGGGCCTGCGTCGGAGAACTGACTGCTGCCAAGGCGCCGTGATCTCAATTCCTCGTGTCTGCATGCCGCTCAAATGCTTACGCGCTTCGACCGGGCACACATAAGCTGCCATGGTTGGCCATTGAGCTCATTTCGTTTTGGAGACGTCCGGTTCAGAAGCCACCCCACTCAGCCCAGCTCGCATGTCACCAAGCGGATGTTGTTGGTGTCATTTTAAGTGGAAGGAAGCGGACACGTGCCGGGCCTGCCCAAAAATGGCTCTTGCCCATAGCCTTTCTCCCTCGCGTTCTGTCCGACCCTCTCCTTTCCGCCCTCTCGCCTCCAACCCACTCGACAGGTGTTTCTCAACACTCGTCATTAGACTGACACCAGCAAGAAAAACATGTGGGCGCCTACAGGCACCATTAATATTGGGCCATATCATAAAGGAACTTATAAACATGTGCGTATTTGTGGGCTGGTATTTCGGATTAAGAGCAGGGCGGGCCAAAAAAGCATCTGGCACCATCCCGACCTAAATCTCAGGCTTCCGCACAACAGCTGTTTTGGGTACCATCGGCCCGGGGACTCCACAGCAGCCAAGGGGCGATTCACCAAGGCCTCTACGCCCTTCCCACGCTTCCCATGACGCACTCCGCTGTTGCGCATGTCGTCCTCGTCCTTTCGGATTCGTCCGGTGCCTTTGAGTGAATGAACCCGTGAGGCAGGTTTCAGGCGTCAAAGAGCACTAGAAAACATGCACAACTCTCAATTTGAATGTCGCTGCCTAAATGTCACGGACCAAAGTTCACAGCCATGGCCTTCATAGGCTGAATCACTCCCCAGCACGCCTTTTGACATAGGCACAGCGATTGTCACATTGGGTACACAACTGTGTCAAAACAAGGCAACCGTCCTTCCCAGACAGCACACCACAAGGCCACCCACAAACGTCCAAACTGGAAGTGTAAAAACAACAGCCGGCACATGCGATGTGGCAAAGCTTGGGTTGCTGCCACTAGGAAAAGACCAGTGCCTGTTCCCTATGTCAGCTTGTGCTGTTTGAACTGAAGGAACCGCGATCAGGCAGCTCAGGGTTGGGAAATAAACTGGGTGGGAAAAATGGCAACCTGCATGGGCCTCGAGCCGCAGGCTGCCGTTCCTTCAAACTTCAAGTTGTGCAATCCAACAAGCTCAAAGACCCTGTTGGCTCCACACAACTCTCAATTTGAATGTCGCTGCCTAAATGTCACGGACCAAAGTTCACAGCCATGGCCTTCATAGGCTGAATCACTCCCCAGCACGCCTTTGACATAGGCACAGCGATTGTCACATTGGGTACACAACTGTGTCAAAACAAGGCAACCGTCCTTCCCAGACAGCACACCACAAGGCCACCCACAAACGTCCAAACTGGAAGTGTAAAAACAACAGCCGGCACATGCGATGTGGCAAAGCTTGGGTTGCTGCCACTAGGAAAAGACCAGTGCCTGTTCCCATCGTCGCAACAAACTGACACCCATCGGCGCACTAGAAGATTTGATGCTCAGCCGTCTACATCACTTGAACTACCTGAGTCACAAGCTACATTGAGAAACGCAGCTTTATCGAATTCATCTTCATCTGCATACGCGAGCACTGCGGAAGATCTCCACTCTCCTGCCTGCATCACCTGGAAAAGGGAGAAACCTTCGCGAGCCAGAGCTGCTGCCTTTCCGGCCCGCAAACACTTGAATGAGAACCCCTTGTGGTCAGGAATTTGCAACAACTTGAGCATGTTGCGAAAACGAGTCAGCGCCACAGACTGTGTCAAAGTAAAAAGCCGTTGGCCGCGGGAAAGTTGCCCCAGCCGCACAGCCAGACGGTGCCCCACACACAGCGGGCTCCGCTGGTGAGGCCCACACACACACGGTCTAACCAACAAGGAACCCTGTGGCCGATGCTTTCGCTGACGCAATCGCAAATGCAAAGTGTTGGCGGGATCAACAAACACTGTGGAATGTCTTCCGGGGGGCAAATCATGCACATCTTCAAAAGTGCCCTGCTCCAAAGGCAAGGCCTCACTCTGAACTCTTAGCAGAGCTTGCCAACTCAAGAGCACCACATCTCCTAGCTGGCTGAATAAATCAATGCCATCGGCTAAGGTGAGAAGACGTGTCAGCAAATCTTCGTGCATCAGCCTGCGCCTGGTCAAGGCGCCTGCCCTTGATGCCACATACTGCTTGTGGAGCCCCCGCAGAGTCATTTTGAGTTCACCGCTATGCCACTCCAAGGACAAGGACATGTATTCGCACGCCCATTTCAGATACCCCACATAATTTCTGGCAGTCCCTGGGTTTCCGAAAATTGCGACAAACAGGGACACATCGTGCGCACACTTTGGGGGAAGAGAACTGTCTTCCGAATAGCCCAGCACTGCGCAAGCAAACGTGTGCCAAAGACGAAGCCCTGACGCCACACACTTCAAGGAGCCCATTCGTGTCTGCAGCTTCAGGGAAGAGATTGCACTCTCAAGCTGCTCACGGGCCACGTTGGGCGGCAACTGCTGTAACTGCTTGCAAGTCAATGATGGACTATTGCAAATTGCGGAAATGCCCACGTTAGCTTTCTTCAGGCTTTCAGCTACCAATGTCGCTGGTAGCGTGGCCACTGCCCCGCCAGTGGTAAGATCGCCTTTCTTTGCTGGCTTGTTGTTCATGGCCGACACTGCGGACATGAGAAGCGTCCGGACCTTCTCACACATGGCCAGGTTGGCGACCTCCTTTGGACGTGCCCCTACCAAATGAGCGGGGTCTTGAAAGCCACTGGTCACCAGGAGCACCGCTGCATCAAGCTGCCATGCGCTGACCAACGCAGACTCTTCTACACCCTGGAGAAACTCTGCCATCTTCATGACCGCTGCTTCGAAGGCATCGGCTCTGAGGCCTGCAAATGGTCGCAAGGCCTTGTCCTGCCCTGCACCCCTTTTCTTGGCCTGAGCTTTCCAAGACAAACAAGCAAGGCCTGTCTTCTGCGCTGCCACTCATTGGGCAGCAATCCCCACACCCGGTCAGCATTGAGGATAAATCCGGCGCCACTGGCGCTCAAAATCGAAGCATCCACGTTCATGCGCTCTGCCGCGTGAAGCTTTGTGTGCAACGTCTTTGCATCCTTCAGCAGCCATGCCCGAGTCACTTGCTGGGCCCACTCTTGCGCCAGAAAATGGTCATGGCACAACTCTGGCATTGCCACTCGCTGAATTCTTTGAGCCAACATCCGAGCAGAGTTCAACAGAGCAAGCACGCGCATCCCAGCAACTCATATTTATGACCACATGTCCTTGACCCATTCGGGTAAGTGCGGTGGCACAAACTTTGCGCTCAATCTGGCAAGCACAGTGAGATCTTCGCGTGTTGGCCCGTCTGCCACATTCGCAGCGCTTTCCACTCTGGCCACATGCAAAAAGGCTCCTGCTTTTGCCAGCTCCAGCCACAGGCGACCCACACAGGAATGTGTCTCGGGACTGCCTCCGCTTCCTTTCAGGAGAGCGTGTAAAATAGAATTGTTGTCCACAAATGCCATCCACGCAGCCCTCGTGAGCAAGGGGAAGAATGTGCCCCATGCCAACAGCAGCGCTAGCAGCTCTTGAAATTGGATTTGGTGATCGTTTCTTTCCAACAGCATGTCCCACAAAGCCGCGGGCGTTTGCATGCGAGTAAACAGAAACTGCCACAGCACTGCGGCAATCCATCTGGATTCACCTGCTGCGTCAGACCAAGTCACCACTTGAGATCTGCTGTCTTGAGGAAGCATGCGCACTGACACGGGGCAACATTCCAAGTATTGCAGAAACCAGGCCCCGGCTCTGCGAAGCGCTGGCGACAAGCCGCCTTTTGGTAAGGGGTCATGCGCCTGCGCGTGAAAAGGCTTGATGTAAGCACGACCCACTTTGTTCCCAGACACGGTCACTGAGAACCCCAGTCTCCCTGCCATTTTGGAGGCTTCTCCCGCCGCAAGTTCCTGGCAATCCAGCATGTGCTGAAGCAATGCCCTATATTTCTGGGCCTTGTCATGGCTGACGTGAGTGAAAATCTGCTGCTGCTTCCATGAGACTTGCACTGAAGCACCCAGGACAACCATTTCCCAAGTTGCATCTGCATCTTTGGAGTGGTCCGTTGGGAACCCCAGCAGCCTGCTCAAAAACCGAGAGGATACGTCCTGATGACCATGTAACTCCTGATCTGGACGCGCCGAAATAGTCATCCACATAACGATTCGCTGGCGCCAGGAAGAATCTCACTAGAATCAGCCACAGCATGTGGCCCACCCGGTGCCACCCATAGACAGCTGAGATGGTGCCAAACGGCATGCCGAAGTGCTGCGACACCCATATTTGCCCATGAGACTTCCACACCGTCCAGGCCAAATCATGATGGTCAGCCTGGATAGGGACACGACGGAACGCTTTGGAAATGTCCCGCTTCCACATGTGAGCTTCCACTCCTGCAGACATGAACCTCTGCAGCAACACCACTAGCGAGTCGAGTGAATGGTGCTGGATTTTGTCAACTGGGGCAGTGGCAGAATTTATTCCGCTCTCAGTCTCATGGTCGACCACTCGCGTGCGCCACCCTGATGCCCTTTCTTCCCGCACTGGTATGCGCCGAGTCAAGGACTTGGTGCGCAAGTCACTCGGCACCAGTAAGCGCGCCGAAGACATGAAGCCCTCCTGGGAATCTTCCAGCGTTTGTTCCAGAATGTCAGAGCTATGCGGCAACTCCCCAAGCGAGCTTACCACTTTTTGGTTCAAAGCTTCGCGGTTTGCCCTCAACTCTTGGACAGACAAAGGAAAGGAAGGGTACGCAGCTGACGCCGACCCTTCGCATTCTGGAAGAACCTCTACCAGAGGAAAGCCTTGCTGCAATGCCCGCAGGAAGGCTTCTGCTTGCACGTCAATGGCGTGGAGCAACATTTTCCACAGCGGACCATGGATGCGCCTCACCACAGGCTGGAGCGTGGGCGGGGCTCCCTCCGACCACACAGATTGCTCCATTTCCAGCTGCGCTGCGATGAAAATTAGTCGCTCCAATCGCTCTTGTCTGAATGCGTCCACATCAGGGGTTGGCAACGCCAATTCAAAGTCAATGGCCTCTTGAACGGCAGGGTCAATCACACTCGCTTCGCAGGCAGGGTGCGGCAAAGTGAGGGCAAATTGAACATGCTGCAGCGGCGTCAAGCCTTCAATGGCACCTGCACCCCATGGCACAAACTGCACCTCTATGTGAGGACACATGTTTCTTTCTTCCGCTTGCAGCTTCAGCGGCAAGGGGCAGGTGTCACCTGCCGCCGCCATAGGAACTGGCCAGGACGTCTGCAGCGCACGAGCCCTGACCTTCAAGGCAGTGTCCAAAAGCTCTGCAAACCTGACACCCAACAACGGCGGGTATGTTTGGGCCAGCCTTGTGCGGAACACTTTCTCACCCTGCCACTCTACCACACCTCGAAGGGGAATGGTAGGCGCCTGCCATGGGCACACACCTTGCTGTGGGCCATGCAGCGTTGGCGTGTTGTGCAGGAACAAGGTGGGCTTGGAAAAGGGGGCCCCGAAGTCCGAAAACACCAGCCTAGTGAGGGACACCCCGTCATGAGCTCGAAGCTTTGCAAATGGCGGAAGCACCCAAAGCCATGAAAGTTCCGGGTTCTCCACACTAAAATAGCAGCCTTGCTCCATCAAGGTCACGCACATGGACGCAGTAAACTCCAAAAGGCAATTCCCAAGGGCCACCAGGTCAGCCTGATGCGGAAGCAAGTTGGGTACCCCATAAGGGAAGTTTGCACTTCGCAACTGCGGGGCACGGGCCCAGGAAAGGGACTGGCAGGGAATTGCAAAATGAGCAGCTGCGATCTTTCCCCGCTGCGCCAAGCGAAGCAAAATGTGTCCTTGCGACACAACATCAAATCGCAAGTCGAATTTAATATCCCAGGGGTGGAGAACTGGCATGCTAGCCGCCATGGCAGCCGGTGTGAAAACTGCTTCTCCGCTGAATACCTCCAAAAACCAGGATTGCGATGCGTCCAGCTCAAAGCATCCAGAAGCAACGTCAGGAAGCAACTGCAAGGTCCGGGGCGCGTGTCCTTGGACAAGCTCTGCGCCTTGAGTGTCTCCCAATAGTCAGCGTTGACCACCTCGCTTGTCCTGTTGCTGCTGGCGTCTATTCGCCTGCTTGGAAAACCAGTTCATGGTCTTATGCTGCCTCTTGGTAAGGTTTCCTGACTGTCCGCCTCCTGCTGCCGCTGAAGCTTTTGCCATGAGCTGCGCCTGAACTTCGCCCAACTTCTTACTGGCTGCTTCAGCCCTCTTCTGAGCTTGCTCAGCAGCAGCCAACTGCTTGGCCACTGCTGTTGGGTCTGAGGACATGGGGATGTCTGCTGGGGCTGGCAAAGCCTTGGGCACGGCACTCTCGGCCAAGCCAACCTCTTGCAGGACTTGACTTACCCGCTGCCGCGCCAACTCCAGCATGTCCTTGTCTACTTTCTGAGACTCTGCCAGGATGTCCAGCGACGGGTCACGTTTTTCCGCCCTACGTGCCCACTGACGACGGACAAGGTCATCGTACAGGAAGGCCAAGTAGGCTGCTCTGCCCTTGATCTTCTCCTGCTCGCAGATCTGCAAGACGACATCCAAGTGACCAAACACAACTGGCCACGTCATCTGCCCAGTTGCCACTGCCGAAGGCAGCCACCCACTGCTGTACATTTCGGAAAAACCTGGGGCTGGCAGTGGCTCCCTTGAGGGCTTTTGACAGATCACTGAGCGATCCAATTGCATGGTGTCCAGCTAATCTAGACTCGTCATCATCACGCAAAGTAAATTTTCCGCCCACTGAGTCTGCTGGGAGCCACAAAGGCAGGACTTCTTTGCTCGTGAGGTCAACGTAGGTGAAGGGCGTTCTGCTTTGGAAGCCCAGCTTTGACAGCCCGCACTTCTGCAACATGTCTGCCACATCTGGGGCTTTGGCTGGTGCCAAAGCTGACGCCAACGATTTGGCAGAAAGCGGCACGTTTGCCAGCGCAGTCCTGGCGGTTGCCTGGGCCATTCTGGCCTTGTCCAAGGCTTCTATGTGTCTAACCAATCTGCGGATCAAAGCTGCAGCTGGCAATAGCTCTGGCAATGTACATTTGTCCACATCAGCCTCAGTTACCCCACTTGCGGCGTTCGGATCTGGCAACTTTGCAACATCTGTCAGAAACTGCACGGCTGCTTGCAGCACATCCTCGGGCGGCTTAGCCGCTTCGGTCGTGCTAATCAGCTGCTCCCAAGATGTTGCCATGGCTTGCCAGATGGTGCGCCACAAAAATGGCAACCTGCATGGGCCTCGAGCCGCAGGCTGCCGTTCCTTCAAACTTCAAGTTGTGCAATCCAACAAGCTCAAAGACCCTGTTGGCTCCAGACAAAACTAAACGTTCGCACGCCCAAAACCAGCTGTGGCAAAGCAGCAGCCATTGCCATCGGGATTTCCGCGAACGGCGGCAGTGTTTAGGGCTCCATGAGAGTTCTGCAGGGAGCAAATCGGGCGCTAGGATGCAAATGCCTTGAATCCTGACACAGGTGCTATCAAGGGCCGGTCCGGTTCCCAAGCAATGTGCTGTCAAACCAGCAAGCGGGTAGTGGCAAATGTATCCAAACTGTATCACTATGTTTATAGCTCTCTCTATTCTTCATCAAACCCATCTCCAATCGAGGTGACACCGTATCTGGCAAGAAACCGGATGAAGGTCTGACACTTAAATTCGATCTCATGTCTATTGTTTACAGAAGCTCAGCTCCCAAGAAATCATCTTGTCTCAGGCAACAAATTGCGTTGGCCAACCTTGCCAACAGGACATGCGTCGAATCTTGTCTGTGGAGAGCGGTAGCTGGCACAGGTATGACAGCTGGCTCAAAGTAGAATCCGAGTGGATCTATGCGATTCCTGTACACAAGACATGGATATGTCTCAAACTTAGGGCACCCTTTCTGGTTGGCTCAAGGGTAACTCAAAGAAGCCCGCCAACTAGAGGTGTCCATGATTCGTGGAAGCTGCATTCCTGGCTCTGATTGTTTAGCACTGGCGTAGTTCAAGAGGTCGTTCAAGTTCCTCATGAGGTATCCCCTTACCTGAAAGATCCTTTGAGTCTAAAAATAGCCTCGGATGCGATTTAGACTCCTACAAGAATTTAGACTCAAAATGAGTCTAAATAAGGCGAGGCTAAATTTATGTTGAAACATGTTGAAACATTATTTAGCCTCAAATTAGCTTCAATTTAGTCTCAATTTTATGTCAATTGTCCATAGATTTTTGCTTGAAACCAACACTGCCAACTATTCGTTACTGCAAGGGAATCCGCACAAGCGCGCGCAAAAATGGTATGAACGTGAGCCCTAGTGTTTGTCCACCAACAGCAACTCAGCACCCTACTCAAAGGACAATTGCGCCGCGGCCCAAGATGGAGCTGTGCAAAAACCACAGGCAAGGGTATATTGTGGTGCAAATTGTGTTGCGCGGAGCTGTACACAGAATTGTATGCGTTGCGCAGTGGCACAGCCACCACCTCTTGTACGACCGGCCACTCATGTATATAAAAAGAAATGCGCCGGACGCTTGTACTGTGCGGAGCCGGCGTTTATAGGGTTGCATCACGTGCCAGTTTTGAACTGTGGGCGGCCCACGTGTGAGACACCTGTTTGCTTCCCACTTGCATTGCGCGCAGATCATATAGCAAATGTGGACTTGTATTGTGGGCATGCCCAGCATTTCCAACGCTTGTGCTTCCGGCCGCCCGTGGGTTTTGCGAAGCTTCCCTATTGTACTTACCGCCCAAGCAGTACAAAAATGGAAAAGTATAGCTCACACAGTGTACATGCGGTGGGGGAGCTTATATAGCGACTCCGCAGCAGAAGTGCTGCGACGTGCACAAGCGGCAACATACAAGGCTTTCCACGGTATACAACTGTGAGTGTGGTGAAGGCGCAGAGGACAAATGCAACACGAGCAGAAAGCCTTCAATTTTGCAGCTGCAGCAGGTTTTACAAAAAAGGCAGACTGGCCATCCTGTACCTTTTAGCGGCCTTCAAGGCGACGCGGCCCGTCAGCAGCAGACCACATATAGTGGCAAGCCAGCCCGTACTTTTCTGCCGCCTTCAAGGTGGCAGATACGTCCGTCCGGCCGCTCACACAGCTGCTAATCAAGGTGGAAATGCGGCCCGTGAGGTCCCCACCTCGCCAGCACCAGGCCAAATGGGGATGAAGTTTGTCCAGAGAGCACTATTTTGGCCAGAGAGCACTGACGGCGGGACCCGAACCAACTCCGGGATCCGGCTGGCGTCTACCCTCCGCAAACTCCGGCGTCATTTTCGACCAGAGCTTCTTCACCTCTTGGACTGGTCCTCATCGAACTCGACGGCCTGCCCCTCAATCTGCTCGTTGCTCTGCTTAGAAATCTTTCTTTCACGCTCAATCTGAGCCGCTTTGCCGCCCTCTCCTGAAGCTTCACCATCCTTGATCTGCCACTTGGACATGAACAAGTTCTTGCCGATGCCCTTCTCCTTCTCCGCCTTCGAGTCTGTGGTCTCCAGCCGCTTTTGCGTGCTGAAGGTCAACTTCTCCGGCCGAAGCTTCAGCGCCCCACCTTCTTTCACAAAGAGAGTGTTGATCAGCTTGGTCTTGTCATCACGGGAGCCACAGGACTGATACTCCGCCAGCACCGCAGCAGGCAAGCTCTCCTCGGCCAGCATCTTCTTGAACTTCTGCGCCTTCGACCGGTCACGGCCAGACTCCAAGCCATCCTCAGCCTCTGCGTCGCCTGCATCTTCTTCGCGAGCTCGCACCACCTGGTCGCCCAAGTCAAACAAGTCCTGGAGGAGTTCCTTCTTCCTTTTTGGCTTGGGCTTCGGCTGCGCTGGATCAGCCTTCTTTTTCTTCTCTGTGGACTTTCCCTTGGCCTTGGGCTTGGCCTTCGCCGCTGGCTTCTTAGTGAGCTCCACGCTGGCATTGCCCTGCTTGCGAGCTTTCGACTTCACTGCAGCTGCAGGTCGCTTCAACACCGGACTCTTCTTCGCGGCCGGTTGCTCTGGTGGATCAGGCTGACTCGCAGTAATCTCACCCTCAAGCATCTCTGTCAGTGTGTCGTCTTCCACAGGCGTTGCCATCCAAACGACCTATATAGTTCACTGTGCACAGGCGCTGTACCTACCGTAAGTCTAAGGCTCAAAAGGCGACGGGCAACATTTGCGAGAGTGCAACGTACAACCAGGAGAAGCAAGTACAACCAGGAGAGGCTGAGCGAGCTCAGAAGCCAATGCAGAAATATTAATTTGAAAAAGCTTGGGCTTGGACTTTGAGCTTGCTCGGCCTTTCCACCACTTGTGTCCCACGCGGTCATGTATACTCCAAGCATGGCCAGGCAAGTACAACACAAGTCATGCGCTCCAAGCGTGGCCAGGCAAGTACAACACAAGTCATGTACTCCAAGCGTGGCCAGGCAAGTACAATACAAGTTTGCACTGGGTAGGGGCATGTACACTTGCGACCACCAAGAGTTGTTGCCACCAAGAGTTGTTTGCAGCGGCTGTTCCAAAGTACACCTTCGGCATTGCTCAAACCTTGAAATCTTTAGATTCTTCAAGAAATTGAGCAGTTCTGGTCACACAACTGTGCTGTCCCTTACAAAAAAAGAGCTGTTCCTGCAAAAAAAGAGGCTCCTCCTTCAAGAAAATGGCTGCCCGCAGTGATTGGTTTCACAATTTTAGAGCCCTGAGTGCTCAAACTGCACTCAAACTGCATCCAAACTACATCCAAACTACATCCAAACTGCATTATGATGATGCACTTTTGTTTGAAACTGCATCCAAACTACATCCAAACTGCATTAAGATGATGCAGTTTTGATCCAAACTTCATCAATGTGATGCAGGGTTGATGCAAACTGCATTGAAACTGCATTCCGGTGAGCATTGGCGTGTTGCAGTTTCATGTGTCGCCAATGCAGTTTCGGTACAAAGTGCATCATGGTGATGTAGTTTGGATGCAGTTTGGATGCAGTTTGGATGCAGTTTGGATGCAGTTTGGATGCAGTTTGGCTGGGACTTCATTGTTTTCAGTCACGGAGGCTCTGACAAACTCGCAAATTGCCCAATCCGCGCCTTTTTTTCCAAGCAGATCGAGACTGCAAATTGGGTCACCCTGAGCGGCGACAGCAAGCACGCTGCCCGAAGCGGTGGCAGCAGTCCCACACCAGCCTTTATAGAAAGCATTGTTTCTCTTTTCATTCCTCTAGGAGTTGCTCACATTCTCTCTTGGCTGGGTGGCCGCGCTCTTATACGTTAAATGCAGAGTTTTCAGGCCAGGGCACGGTATACAAGTCAAGGCCGCTATATACATGACTACATGGTGGTCTCTGAGTCACTCACACGTTAGTCATTGCAATTGGCTCCCTTGACTTGCACACAAGCGCAGACGACGGCGAACCGTAAAAAATGCAAGAGTGCACAAGCGCGTGTCAGGGTGTACAAAGCAAATGACCTTGTAATTTTTAAGGGAGCAGCCTTTGTGATTACGCCTTTTCACCCCTGAGCCGCCTAGAAGTAATCCCACGCTACGTCCGGCTCCTCAGCGGCGATGTCGGACTCAGCTCCTGCGCGAATCAGTGCAACGCAATGCATACAAGCGTGGGCAAGCACAAAAGTCCTCGGATTCCGTGGGCAAGGAGTCTTCGCCGTCGCTCTCCTGGCACAAGCACAAGACATGTAGTGTACCAAACGCTCACTGTGTACATGCCGCGCAAAGGCCTCGTCCGGCGATGGCATCGCAGCTAGGGCCTGACAAGCATCCAAGTAGGGTGAACAACATTGAAATTGCAGCGGCTTAGCCAACCTTGTCGCCGGGTTGGCTGACCCACGGATCACAACCTGTCCGGCAACGCACACATGACATGCGCCGCAGATAGCCCAGGCTGACGCCTGGACGGGCTGCGTGGGCGCGCTTGACGGGTACGCCTGGCCAGTGAAGAAGCCCGCACGGAGTCAAGTCTAATGAAAATACAACTGCAAAGAGTCTTCAGTTGTACACTCGTGCAATTGTACATTGTACACTTGTATTGTACACAGCTGTGTACATGTCACGCTATGCCTCTGAATCCTCAGCATTCTCATCTTCCTCAGGGTTCTCAACGTTCATGAGGGTCCTGAGCGCCTCACAAAAGTGTGTACCAGCCGGCGGAAACGTGCGTACATATCGTACACTCACAATGTGAAGCACAGATAGATGTACAAGCAAAGAAGTGTGGTATACATTGTACATGCAAAAGGGCAACGCTTTGTGTACAATCCAAGCACACCTCTTCTACATTCACACGACTCCCAAGCCCAGCCTTCGAGGAACGCGGGGTTGTGAAGGCATCGAATTTCCTCCGCTTCTCAGGGGGTGGCCTGGCAGAACTGGGGACGGCCTTGGTTGGCTGGTCAGCCGACAAGGGGGTGGCCGGGCTTGTCGGGCTGCTGACCTGCTTCGGCGGGGTGCCGGGGCCGGGCACAGTTGTTTTCGGCGGTGTGATTGGGCTCACAGCGTGTGACACCACCAGCGCCGGCGCTTGGATTTTCATCTGGGCCGGTGGCCGTGGAGCAGGTGCCGGGGGTGGTGGCTGCCGTGGTGGCTGTGGCTGCAGTGGTGGTGGCAGTGGTGGCTGTGGTGACTGCAGTGGCGGTGGCAGTGGTGGTTGTTGTGTCTGCAGTTGCGGTGGCTGTGGGGGAAAGGATGGTAGTGGGGGAGGGGGGGGGTGCTGGTGCTGGCGCCGTTGCTGCCGTTGCTGCCGCTGGCGGCCGAGCCCGCTCTGCATCAACGCCTCCGTCATATCCGCATCGCTGTCGTAGTAGAGGAAGGCACTTGTCTGCGGCTGGTACGCGCTCCTGCATGGCAGAATTCGCACTGCCACCGGCTTTGGCGCATTGTACTGCTGCGCCCTCGCCAGCAAGGGTTCGCAGTTTCAAGGTGCATGCTTATACAAGTCACATTCCCCGGCCAATCAGCTGTGTACAAGCGGCTCTCCATGGCGCACTCCAGGTACCAAGTTGTCAAATGCAAGTACACCTCTTGCACAGTGTGCAACAAATGCAGGCTGCGTAGTGGCGTAGTGGAATGCTCCTTGTGCAGTGCCGATGCAGCTTTGTACATCATACCCACCTCGGTTGTATCACATGTGCATGTGTGTATGTCCTTTTTCATGCATCCCCCATCGGAGGTTCCTTGTTTTTGCAAGAGCCAAAATGGAGCCGCCAGAAAATAAATATTGTTCATGCTGCGTGCGAAACCTGCAAAACCTCCTCCTCTGGACATGTACAAGCGCATGCGCTGTGTGGAACTAGTTTTTCCGCTATGGTTTTCTGCTTGCTTTGCGGCCTGTGACAAAAACAGTGCCTGGGCTTTCTAAACTTTGGGCCGTGGCTCCTAATACAATGGGTGTGCGTCGCAAAATCTCTGACAATTTTCTCAAGCTCTCACACTTCAGGGCTTCGCAGCCACACATCCTCCCGCCACGCTGCGCATATAAACAAACACGAGAGAAACACAAATAATGGCGCGCTTGCTGCGCTGTTCTATGCAAAAACAAGTGGTGCAACAAGGTGTTTATATGCATTTGCGTGATTTAGACTCGCAGTTTAGACGCGCTATTTAGACTACAAATTTAGACTCGGCGCAGCTTTGTAGTCTAAATTTTTGCGAGGCTATTTTTAGACTCAAAGGATCTTTCAGGTAGTACGCCTATCTCCAGGATGCCGCCTTCACATCGGATGTCTGCCTAGACGCGTAAAGCAAATCAAGGTGAAAGTTGCAGAGTGTTCGAATCACTCACTCCCAAAGATCCAATGCATTTGACAATCAACGGGCCAATGCACACTAGACCCCCAACTCACAGTCAACCTGTTTGACACTTTGTTTGTTACCCACCCAAGAATCAAGGTTTGAAACTGGAAAGTCGACCAGCAGGTTGGACTTTGGACAGTTAAGGACATCAAAATAAGTCAACGTATTCGACCAACAAACTTTAAGACCTGCTCAACGCAATTCTTTCTGAGCCGCGCAAAACTGCCTAAGGTGGCCAGCTTCCCCCCTCAAGCTGAAGGTGAGCTGACCCCAATCACTGGCACGGGTCCTTCTTGGTGAGGAGCTTCTCACTGCGAACCTAGCAAGTTGCCGAACGGTGCGCCGAAAAACGGAAAAAGGGGTCCCCCCAGTGCGTGCGCACGAAAAGTATCACGTTTATGGTGAGGTCCTAAAGTAAAGCCACCGGTTGTTCCTGCCATTCGGGCATGTGACACACCCCACTACGCACCTGCCTGCGTGCATTTCTGAAATGAGTGAAAGAGCAAGCAACGTCATGCACAAGGCATGCATCGCCAGAGCTGCTCAACTTAGGCAACTTCTCATTCAATAGTTTCGAGTTGCTGAGCATGGCTGAGCTTGATCTCTGAGTTTGTTGTTTAGGCAAAGCAGTGCCCTCGGAGAACATTAGCCTCACTCGATGGGTGGTCTAATGGTGCGCTCCGAACTTTTGCCTTACATGCGGGCCATGCAGACCGAGCAAACACTCAGAGGCAATTGTGTGGTCAGCGGTCTTTGGTTTTGGTAAGGGTTCGTCATTGGACATCCTTGTCCACTGCACCGTCCTCTATCAAAGAGTAGATGACCATTGATATGCCCACAAAACCTGGTCCCGGAATAGACATTCAAGGACGTGCAAGCGGACCCCAGTTCGACCTCAGCTTTTGCCAACTCAAACATGGCATGTTCAGAGTATCGTCCACGATACGCTGCAAACCTTAAAACGTGAATGATGTGTCGTGAGCCAACAACCAACATTGGAATTTGGTCCCCACCAACATCGAAAACTAGCGAGCAACCTGATTTGGTGAGTGAGGCCGATCTCATTCACTTTACGATAGATGATGGTGAATATGAAGATGGATGTGTCTCAAAATAGGAGACCGCCTAAATCTCCTCGAAACCAACCCCGAAAAGGGCAACCACATAAAAACACAGACCCATGTTGCCTGCTGATACCTTGCTCATATCACTTGAATGGTCACAACGCGAAGGTGTAAGCCCAGCTGCTATAGGCGTCTCCTGGTCGAAGCCGCGGCGGAATCGGATCTGCATGTACTCCAAAGGTGTCTTGTCCAGGTAGTTCCTCACGCGGATAATCTCAAGACCCTGCAGGAAACTCTACTGAACATTCCTGTTTTTGGTTGGTGTCGGACAAATTTCCTGTAGAAGTTCCCGCAAATAGATAGCTGGTTTGCATGAGGATAGCGCAGTGAAAATATATTGACTATGAATTTAATGTGCTAATGGGGGGGGCCATGCTTAAGCATGGCGGCAGCAAATCTTGTCGCTGATGCCCCCCCCACGCACACACACACACACACACACACACACACACACACGCACGCACGCACGCACGCACGCACGCACGCACGCACGCACGCACGCACGCACGCACGCACGCACGCACGCACGCACGCACGCACGCACGCACGCACGCACGCACGCACGCACGCACGCACGCACGCACGCACGCACGCACGCACGCACGCACGCACGCACGCACACGCACGCACGCACGCACGCACGCACGCACGCACGCACGCACGCACGCACGCACGCACGCACGCACGCACGCACGCACGCACGCACGCACGCACGCACGCACGCACGCACGCACGCACGCACGCACGCACGCACGCACGCACGTATGCACACCAACACACACACACACACACACACACACACACACACACACACACACACACACACACACACACACGTATACACACCAACACACACACACACATGCACATACACACGCAGAGGGTCATCGTGCAGGTAAACAAACGGTGCTTGGTGGAAAGCAGACATGTCCAAATGCTGAAAAGGATGCCGGTCAAAGCGTATGGCAACCAAGGGCAAAGAAAAGATCATCTCTCGCCCAATTTGCAATAACAACCAGTCTGGGCTGTCGAATCCCTTGTCCATTGAGTGGCTGCTAGTTGCGCCCCAAACTATCTGAAAGCTCCATCATGGCTCAGAAGATGTATTTCCAGAGCCAGCTGCCTTCAAAATACTTGTTCTGGGAATCCCAAACGGACAAACCTCCGATACGCTCTGTTCCAGAGGCTGGATGCTTGGCTCCCGAAACGTTGTGAAGCATGTTAATTCATCCGGGATTCTCATGCACCTTTGGGGACCTGGATTCTCATCCAACCCTAAGGGCTCCAGACTACATTGAGTTCCCCGCCCGCGCAAAATTGTGGTCATCCAAGCGTTCCATGTCTTTTGGACTTTAAGGGGTGCGGCCCATGCTTCCCTGTTCACCACCAGACCCCTGAACCATACCCCAACATTACCTCCTCATTATTTGAAGTTTGAAGTGCATACTGGGTAAACAAGCCCTGAAAAATGTTTCAGTGTCATATCTCTGCTTTGCGCAAGTCTTCAACCCGCCACTGACCAGCTTGCGTCTGAGCCGCCCAAGGTGCACCAGCGCGTGCTGTGCCTGCTGTTGCTCAAAACGAACGGGTATCCAATATGCTTTCTGTTGGGTTGGACCCTTGCCGGCTTCACGCAGTCCTTCAAAACGAGTCAAACAACCTTCGATGGAGCCGAAGATTGCGCATGCAGAAGTCTTTTTGATGAAGTCACGAATCCTCCAAGTCAGGGGGCTCCAATTCAAATTGAGAGTCCGTGGCGTTGGCCCAACATTCCATGGACATCTCAAAAAATCCGCTGGCAGAAAGCGATACCCGTCTGAACCGATGCTTGCCTGCCCGAAGCCATACGGCGAATTCCCTAAATGTTGCGAGTAGGGAACAATCAAAACCCTGCCATGTTTTGCAATGCACCAGGGTTTTGTGGTTGTGGTGAGTTCCCTTCCCACAGTTAAGAACCCACCACATTCTGAAATGTTCCGTCATCCCGTGTGGCTTATGGGCCTCCTGACTCAGGGTGTGTCCTTTCTTTGAGGGCTTGGGGGAACGAAGCGTAGCAGCAACAATGCAAGCTGCTACAAACACTCGGCATTGCATTTGCTGTGCGGGTGAATGCTAAACCATGGTCAAAGCCCAGCTAAACCAAGGACCCAAACCGGCCAAGCTACGATGTATGCCAAGCGCAGGTCCTTGTGCCACCAGAGCCTGCAACGACTATCCGATCGTCGCACAGGGCACCGACGTGAATTCTGGGCTCAGGGGGTTCAAATCGAGGCGCGCGCGGAATTCCCCTCATCTTGTGGTGCTTTCGCAAGCCTCCCTTTGCACGAGGTCTCGGTTTTGCACACTCGCTCGTTTCTTGCGTTAGCCCTTTCTCGTTCTCTTCAATGATCATTCTTGTCCAAATTCGTCCTTTTGCTCTTGACCCTTTACAGGCCATAGCATTACATGATGTTGGCTCTGCATTTCGAATGGCCCCCAAGGGAACTAGGAAAGGTCCGAAGGAGAATACACCTTCGAGTCTTCGACATGGGTCACTAAGGAAATATCGCGATGTGCTCTCGTACGACTGATGCCTCTGTCCTCCCGCTTCGATAGGCATTGTCATCACATGTGCGTGTGTGTTTTGGGGTTATGTACCCTGTTTCAGGTTGGTTTAAATAAAAACCAAAACGAAATCAGCCATTTTAGGGTGTTGCCAGAATCCTCAACATCGCTTGAGGGTGTTGTAAGAGCTGAGGCAGCGTCCATGATAGTGTCAAAACTGCTTTGAGACTGTCAGACATTTGGGTGTTGAATTTTGATGGAGAGGCAAATGGGAGCCACAGGTCACGCTGAAATGCACCTCATCCCATGCGTGGACCGCAGCACACGTCAACCTTTCAATCAGCGCGGTGCTCGCCACCTCAAAGCAGGGTGCTCTCCAAACGATGCACAACCCCC
>CAUJNA010003516.1:210000-225000 GCA_963377175.1 Effrenium voratum | reverse complement strand
TCCATGTTGTTGCCCCGTCAAACGGGCACGGTTCAGGCATCTGACTCAGCCCACAACTGACCCGGTCCGGGATGGGAAATGCCATCCGGTTGCCATCGTTGGGGCCCAAGCCGTGACTCGCACCTGGCGCACTGGCGAGCTTGCGTGCTTGTGCTTGTCTGTGCTTATGTGCTTCTGTGCTTGATCTCAGTCCGTCCCTGCCTGGCTCCCTGCCTCTCTGTGTCTGTCTCTGCCGTCTCTGCCTGTTCCGTCCGTCTGTCTGTGCGCCTGCCTGAGTGTCTGTCTCTGCCTGAGTCTCGTCATCTCTTTAGTCATCCTCTCTAAAGCTCCCAACAGCCCAACTCAGCGTTGATCTGTGGAGGGTGCGGGCTTGTTGAAATGGCTTCAAATGGTCGAAAGCGCCACTTCCAACACAAACATCTGTGTGGGTGACTCCCGCGAATTCCACCAACACTTTCTCCAACTGCGACCTTGAGCTGTTTGGGAACGTACAAGCCACAATTAGTCATGATGATAGGCATAAACTAATATTTGTTTGCCCCTGGTACCTTCCCACGTGACACGGGAGCCACAAGGTCCTCTTGAGTTGCATGGGAAGGGTACCTCTGCCACAGAGCTGCCGGGCTTGCATGACACCCTCACGCTCCAAGATGCTTACATGACAATCCCAACCCCAAAAAAGTTTTTTGAGAACCACCCAAAACGCTCACGCCATTCCCTTGTGATGCCCTCGGACCTGGGTGGGTCTCCCCGGAGGACTTCTCAGCCGTCTCCAGGACCCGCTGGGCCTAGCAGTTGGAGAGGCAAGAAATATCAGAGACCGGCTGGGGTGCCGGGGCCGGAAGCGGCTTCCCTCGACGTTTTTTGATTTTAGCCACTTTCAGTCAGTTGTTCTGTCAGTTTAAGGGCGGTTCCGTTGGTCGAAAACACTGGGCCATACAAACTCGCAGTTTGGGACACCAATTCAGAGCCCGCTGAAAAGCGGGGTATCCCTTCCCCGGGCACACTGGTTCGAGAGGACTACACCCGTTCGTGGCAATGATGTGATTGATTTTTCCTTGCCTGGCCGAGGGAGGGGAATCCTCTTTGGGTTCTCCTGGCCTTGCAAGGGCCATTACCATCCCCGTGCTCGACGAGCTATAGAAGTGGCTCAGAAAGTTGTCTGCACCATTGACGAACCAACAAACTCCTTTCAGAAAGCGGTATGTTTTCCACCAAACGGGGACCTGCGCTTGAAGCTTGCATGCTCAAACACAAACATGTGTTTGAAGTCTTCTTGGAGATGCGCATGGCACCGAGCGGCCACGTCGGGCTGCGAGAGGGGGGTTCTCACAGGATTCGGTCCCCAGTTAGTTTCCTTTTGTGTCCCAAATACCAACCAGAAGGGCCCACCATTTCGAGCAATCCAAATGGGTTGTCAACATAAGGGGGACCCCAAAAATGGAATCCGGTTGTCTCTTGGGTTTCCCTTCAAACCGACCTAAAAAGGCCACCTTCGATTTCGAGAAGCTCCGATTTGGTGGTCCGAGAAGGTCGAATCAAACGCCGCGCGGGCTGCCTCAGCGTCATCGCCACCCAGCTGATTCGCCTGGTCGAGAGGTAAGCAATGACACTGCAAAGTTCGGAACACACCTCCCAGGAAGCTAGGCATGACATTTGGGTGTTTGCAGGCTTCTTTCGAGTCTGAGAATCCGTGACGAAAACAAGAACACTCTTGCACATCCAGTCTGAGGTTAGTCAACTGGTTGGGGAATCCGACATACCCAAAGGAAGGTCAAGCGTTTGGGACAGTCACAAAACGGCAGAGCAAAACAAGAAAGCCGAAAGGCCATGTCAGCCCGATCTACTTGCTTTTTAACCCAAATACAAACCTACAGCATTCACAAAACCTTTTCCAACATCAGGGCGGAGATCCAAACTTGATGCGGGCAATGGTGCCCACAGTGCGACCGAACCTTGGCTACCCACATGGTGCGCCTCGTTTCAGCGGGCAAGTGGAGTCACCCCCCCCACAGTTCCGCTCGGGGGTGCTCGCGCCTTGAAAGCCGAGAAGGTGCCCGGGTAGTAGGCCAGCTTCCCTGAAAGTCGGGCCGATGGAGGTCGAAGGGAACCTCTGCGACTGGCCAGTCAGCTTTTGAAGTGAACATCCGGAAAGCAACATGAATATTAATTCACCAATGGTCTTGAGACAAGGAGCTCTTCAACATGTGACTGGCTGTCAGTCAGGTTCTTGCAAGAAGATCGTCCTGCTGAACTGGCGTAGCCATCGCAACCAGCGCAGCATGCCCCCAATAGCCACCGGTCCAGCGAAGAAAACTTTCGGGCTCATCACGCGATGGATGAATTCACAATATTTTGGCCAGAGCTTGCCACTGTGTCCAACGTGCACCGTGCCCCCTGGATTTGGAGTGGTTGGGTGCAGATTAAAGCCCGCCCAACTAGAAGGCTCTTCAAGGACCCGCAAGCCATTGCCAGGTGGAAGTCCTCAAGAACATACACCAGGGCACAAGAGCTTGGATGCTTCGAGCAGCTGTTGCTGCCGTCCATGAGCCCCTAGCCGTTCCCTTGGCAAACTGCATTTCAACAAACGCTGCCAGACAAGCCACCAACTCACTAACCCATCAACCCGTCCACTCTACTGCCCTCCGTCCCGACCCAAAGTCAAACGCGACCAAGGCAAACCCGGTGGCAATGGGCGAAGAGAGGAGGGGGTTCCCCCTTCAGCTGCTCAGCTGCCCAGTGTCGGGAACATTGAGAATCTGTCGCTCATTTCAGAGATTCATCCGGGAAAAAAAAAGAGGTAAACAGGGTGTCGCTGAACCACGGGAGGTCGTTCGATCGGCAGGATAGCAGGGTAAGCGCACCTTTCTGGCTGCTTGGCGAGAAGTGGACCACGTCCTTAGCAGTGGACCACGTCCCTTTTGAACTCGGCAAACGACATGCAAATGCGTTCTACTTCAGGCACCAACCGGTCTGGGGAAAAAGGCGATTTCAGCAATCCAATGGACTGCAAACAGAAACACAAAGCTTGCGTCAAAGAATTCGAAAGGCTATCACATGAACTGCAAAGATGTGGCCAAATTGGCAAGCCACTTGCAATGATGGGCCAACGATGAGCTTGTTCGTCCAGGGGTTACCTCTGGCAAATGGAAAGCGGCAGCCACCAATTGTCATAAACGCAGAAATGCAATACGCAAGACAGTTTTCGGGAATGTCGCAACGAGATGCTCCTTGCCAGACTGCAATCCACGATCCTTTGATAGGAATCCCTGTTTCCAGCTGTCTTCAAATGCAACAAATGGACTCAGCTCATCCCTACAAAGCCCAAGCAGGCTCTATCGGTATTTTGACCTCGGCTCATTTCAATCAAGTACTATCGGCCAAAGGGTTCTGCATTTTGGCGCAAATTCATGGGTAGAGCAAAAAGCAACTCTGGCTTGCACAAAAAAGAACTTGGCCCAGAGAACATCAGAACAGAGAAGAACAAACACGACAGACTCGAACCACCATTCAAACTTGATGTGCGCCAGCAAGGCATGGAAGTGCACAGGCCCCTGTTGTTCTCAGTTCCCGTCGAGTTCATGTCACTTGGTGGAAGGGTGGGCCAAAAAAGGCCCGCCCCTTTGACCCATCTGCACGTGTGGCGTGCTCTCGGCCAAGCGTCGGTACACACGCGGTCCAAGAAGTCGGGGTCGTGGGACACGATCATCGCCGCGCCCTCGCTGTCGCAGGTCCTGCAGCCGAAAAGAAAAAGCCGCGCTGCATCCAGAGATGCGCAAACTGGAAGGGAAGCTCTGCCAAAAGGGGCCAATTTTGGAAAATCCCCCCCGGAAATGGCGTTCAGGTGTCCTTTTGGTTTCCCTGCCTACAGGGCGTCCACCAGTAATTTCTGGGCCCGGAAAGTGCTCTTGGCCCGTGGCCACTGGTTCATCATTTTTGGTTGGAGTGCATTTGGTGTCAGCTTCCTTCAAGTAGCATCCCGTCAGGGGCCCCGGACAAGCCCCCAATCCCTTTGAAGCAAGAACAAGTATAGGGTGTTCTCCATTCCACTCAAACAACCTTCTCTTCGTGCGGTCACAGCGGAATTGAAACCACTGGAAACCAAAACGCGTTCGTAATATTTGACGCCCCAAGCATCCTTCCGGGCATTGTCTACAAAGATTGAAAGCGCTGGACTTTCGGCCGCGGGACTGGAGCATTCACTTCCACCAGGTGTTTGCTTTGTTGAAAGAGTTCTAACTTTGGACTTACGGCCTTAATTAAGGCCATCCAAATTTCCCCTTGAGGGGGAACAGGTCGCCAAGTTTTTGTTTTTTGCTAGGAGTGGTTTTTTGTTAGGAGTGGCTCGCTACAAGAAATGGCTGATGCGAGCACCGTGACTGTGACCAAGAGAGGAGGGCGGGTCAGTCTGCCCCTGATCTCCAGCCAACATCCCCAGCATCACCAGAAAATCGAGGGCAATTGAGGATTGAAATACGTTTCAATTTAATCCCCGTTTTAGGGCTTGGGGGGGGGGCGGCGGCCCCCCCCATGATGTTCGAAAAAGTGATGATTCAGATAGAGGTGCATTTTAATCTCTGCCAAAAGTCCAAAAAGAAGCGGCCCCCCCGCATGATGATCGAAAAAGTGATGATTCAATTAGGGGCAAAAAATCTCGAATGTAGCCGGGGGTTTGGGGCGGCAGCCCCCCCATGATGATCGAGAAAGTGATGATTGAGGCAAAAAATCTATCAAGTAGCAGGGGGGTTGGGGGGGGCGGCAGCCCCCCCCCCCCATGGTGTTCGCAGAAGTGATGACTCGAATCGGGGTGCAATTAAATCTCTACAGAAGGTCTAAAAGGTAGCGCGGGGGTTTGGGGGGGGTGGTGCCACCCCCCAATCGAAATAGGGGTGTAATTAAATCTCTGTCCAAAAAACCAACTGGGAAAGCAGAGGATGCGAAAAGCCAAACCCTGTGCGTCCTCGACCATACTTTTATGTGTCTAGGCCATAAACTGCGGAAACCACCTGCTGGTTATGTCCCTCGACCATAAAAAGGAAAGAGGGTCGCAGGCATCATTTGACTGGCCGAGTATGAGTTGCTTTGGATCTGTTTTTTTTGGGATGTGATTGCGCCGTTGTTTTGACTGAATCGCAACGCTCAATACATCGTATTTCAATCGGCGTACATGTCTGATCGTTTGCGCTCGGATTTGACACAAACGAAATACTTTGAGCCTTGTAGAGCCATACTAGCTGCATTCGCTTTGGTAAGGCAAAGTAGTTTCAAGCGAAGATCACAGGAATGTTTGAACACCACGCGCCGGGCCCCGGCTACTTTATGCGGATGATTTGGACTTTCTTGGAACCGAGTTCTGCAGAACCTGCTGGTGCGTCCAAGCCCCGTTTTGCTGGCTGGATAGTGTGCGCACGTTGTCATTGTGTTATATTGTGTTGCTCGCTTTTTCTTTGCCTTCACTCATCAAGTCACAGGCTGCATGAACCCGGCGCAAGCATTGCGATGAAAACAGTGTTTTCTTTGAAGAACATGTAGCGTGGACAAACCATGGACAAATCGTGGAACGACCATAAAAAGGCGTGGAACGACCACAAAAAGGCGTGGAACGACCATAAAAAGGCGTGGACAAATCCCTAAAACGGCATGGACAACTCCCTTTTGGACAGGCCCTGGTTGCGGGCAAACAATTCCCAGGCAAAACAATTCATCCGATATTTTGCCTTCGACAAAGCCAAGTGCGGACACCCCCCAACCTCACCCCGTGTTTTGTTTTTGTGTTATTTTTTCTGGGAAAACACTTGCAACGCATTGGACCTTCAAACTCCGCTGTCTAAAGCTTATGAGCACAAAAGACTAAAGCACCCAATTTTCATATGTTCATTGAACATTGGGAGTCTAGCAAGTTCGAGCGCGTAAGAAAAATGCTAGAACTAGCTGAGGAGTAAGCACAGCCGGTTTGATCAGCTTGCTTGTCATAATGATAGTCTGGCCGACAAAATTTATCGGCAAAGCAGGCATACAATCCTGGCAATCACCCGCACTCAAATGTAGTCTTATGTGACATTCTTAGGCGCTTGGCTGGTTGACTTCTCAACCTGCTTGCCTTACCGATAGGACCAAAAAGCCAACTTTGTACAATCCCCGTTTATAGCCTCCATTTATACGTCTTTACCCATTTTATGGTCTCTGCTTCTCGCCCATACTTTTAATGGTCTTTGGAAGCATAGGGAAAGCCAGAAAGCCGCCAAAACCAGAAGAGGAACTGGTAGTGCAGAGGATGCGAAAAGCCAAAGCCGCAAAAGCCGCGTAAACCTAAGAAAAAGCCGCAAAAGGATGCGAAATGAAAAGCCACAAAAGCCACATAAACCCATGTAAATGCCACAAAAGCCAAGAAGCCGAAAAGCCACCCACCCTGAAACACAAAAAAAACTGTAAAAAACAACACGAAACGAAACATTAAGAAATCGCCCTCCGTTGTTTTTTAGCTTAGCTGCTTATGGTTCAACTTGGGTAATCTTGGGGGTGGCTTCGGGCTGGCTTGCGTCAGGCTTTAGGGCTTGTTTCAGCTGTGCTTACTGTTGCTGAAGGGGCTGTGTTATTTGTACTTTTGCTGGTTTGCGACCAACCAACCAACCGACCAACCAACCAACCAACCAACCAACCGACCGACCGACCAACCAACCAACCAGCCTTGGAGCCCTTGCTTAGCTGCGAGCCACTCCTAGCAAAAGAAAAGTCGCTTCCGGGGGAACAAGGGTCCAACAAAAAGTCATCCCCTGTTTGGATCGCACCCTTTGGTGCACACTCACTCACCTCACCTCACCTCACCTCACCTCACCTCACCTCACCTCACCTCACCTCACCTTACCTTACCTTACCTCACTCACCAACTGACCCACTCAAGGCCGTCAGGCCAGCGCATTCAACTCGTTTTTCGCCGAGGTGCCGATTGATGAAGTCAACCAGCCATCGGACGCCTTCCACGTCCAGGTGGTTGGTGGGCTCGTCCAAGAGAAGCAGCTGCGCCTGCGCGAGCTGTTCAAGGGAATTTGACAGTTAATATTCATGGGTGTGGCATCCGAATGAAACCCATTTGTTTGGACCCAATGATCCCAATGCCGAGAATTGTGTTTCACAGCAGCTCATCAGCCTCAGATGGCGGGAAAAGTTTCAAAACATCACAAGTATTTCGCTTCACGCTTGCCAGCAATCTTCTGTTACTTGCCAGGTGAATTAAGCTTGAAGTCTTGTTCAAGACTTGTTTAACGATGTTGTAACTGTTTAGCCCTGTTTAACCTGTTTAAACGCTGTCAAATGTCTAGTCGCTGCTTAACCTGCTTAAACTGCATAACATGTTTGACCTGTTTAGCCTTGTTTAAGCCTGACTGACCTTGGTACGCCATTTTTGGTACTTTGGATATGTGTCCTTTGGTGCAAGAGATGTTTGTTAGAGCCCGTTGAACGCGTCCCCAGAGATTGGTCCAAATGCAAAAAGATTGGCGCCTTCAGCACTGGGCTTGAAGGCTGAAGCTTTCTGACAGGCTGATGACGTGGTCTTAGGGGCATGATTGGCTGGGAAACTGACCAAAGACGAGGCCTCCCTTCAAATTTTGACAGTGGTGGTCAAAAAATCCGAAAGGGTCCACAAACACAGCACGACAGGCACATGTGGTGCATGCTTTGTTGCTTTGAGCTGACTTGCTGATACTGTACATTTGTGTTCGCATGGGTTTGTCTTGTTCATGGCACTTTTCTTGGGGTGGTACAAAAGAAAAGCCAAACAAAACCGAAGCTCGTTGTGGGAGTGCCATATCGGGGGAACACCCACAACCTAGTTCCTCATCCGGGGAACACCCACACCTAAATCCAATGAATGCTCATACCCATTTGAGAATTATTGCTCCAATGTCCCAATGTCAAACCTCGGCGTACTTTAGTTTCCAAGTTCCCTTTCTGAATGGGCTTGAAAACAAGTCAAAGAAACTGCTAAATCTGGGCTCATTGAAGACTGAATCCCAATGATGATCCCGTCAACTAAATCTCAAGGGACTGCCCAACTGGCCAACGGCATCCCGACAACCGCTAAGCCTACAATACCCATTGAAACATCCCCGTTTTGAACCTTCACACCATACAAACAAAACCTACAAACAAACCTTGAGCCCTTCAAATGAAGAACCCTACAAACCCATCGTCTCCCATAGCCCGCGCTTGCGAGGCGGGACACAACTCGCCTTCCGCGCCACTGCGCAAGCGAGGGCGAGGCGCATCTGCCAGCCCCCACTCAGCGCCAGCACTGGCTTGGCCATCTGCTCCTACCAAATGCCGAAGATCCGGGGGGGTAGACAAAAAGGGTGGGTTGTGTACTTCTTCTTTTGGGGGCATCTTGGGACCAGGCTTGGGCTAAATGAGCTTAAACAACCAGCCCCTGGCCCCTTTAAAAGGAAAACCACAAGAAGGTTGTTTGAGCAGTGGTTAAATATGTCTCAACAAGGGGTTGGCCCAACCCCTTGTGCCGCCCCCCTGCTTTTGGGGGAAGGGAGACACTTGGGGAAACCCGGCGAAGGCAGGGGCCTTTTCAGCCCGGACACACCCATCCATTTGAGCAAACACGAAACGGAGCACGTCAGTCTAAGAAGTCTAGGCCCTTTCAAGTGCGCCAAATAATGCTTTACCTCCCCTCTTCGACAACCAAAAGCGGCCCCCTGGTTTTGGTTGAAACACAGGGGCAATGTCTCAACACTACTGTCCTTCCCCCCCCCCGGGCAGAGAAAAGGCGGCGCGTTCATGCGCCCTCCGTGAAGAGCATCTCCAAAAATGTCCAGCTCGACTTCAGACAGAGCCATCGACCATCCCGCCTCCGTTTCAAAGCCCATAGCCTCCAGGGCTTTTGCCATGTCCTGCGCTTTGGCAAAGGAGCAACTTGGGCATTGGGTATGTGTCAAAATAGGAGCTTGCCCCCAAAATGGACGTCTCACTTCTCGTTTCAATTTGTTTTCCTTTAAGGCCGCACAAGGGCGCGACGGGACCACTTGTTGTTGGACCATTTCTCTCCCCCTTAAGGGGAAGTTTGGATGGGCCTTGAGGCCCTAAGTCCAAAGTTGGAACCCTTTCTTGACAAAAACAAGGTCACGGCGACGTGAGCCACGCGGGCCGCCGTTGCAATTTTCATACCACAGGTCCGGTCCAGCATTGTATCTGAATTGGAAGCTGTACGCCCACTGCCACACCTGCGGGTTCAGCAGGCCAGACGTAGCACTCTTAGTAGTTATCTGGCTGGGCATGAAGTCTTTACACATCCCCCAACATCTATCTAGGTGCGCTTATCATTTGGGTGTGCGTATCATTTGGGCGGGTGCACTTGAGCGGGTGTGCTTATCATTTGGCTGGCGTGTGTGCAGTGCTGTGCGGGTGCACTTGAGCGGGTGTGCTTATCATTTGGCTGGCGTGTGTGCAGTGCTGTGCGGGTGCACTTGAGCGGGTGTGCTTATCATTTGGCTGGCGTGTGTGCAGTGCTGTGCGGGTGCACTTGAGCGGGTGTGCTTATCATTTGGCTGGCGTGTGTGCAGTGCTGTGCGGGTGCACTTGAGCGGGTGTGCTTATCATTTGGCTGGCGTGTGTGCAGCGCTGTGCGGGTGCACTTGAGCGGGTGTGCTTATCATTTGGCTGGCGTGTGTGCAGTGCTGTGCGGGTGCACTTGAGCGGGTGTGCTTATCATTTGGCTGGCGTGTGTGCAGTGCTGTGCGGGTGCACTTGAGCGGGTGTGCTTATCATTTGGCTGGCGTGTGCGCAGCGCTGTGCGGGTGCACCTGAGCGGGTGTGCTTATCATTTGGCTGGTTTTGTGCTCAGGGTTTGGGGTTTAAGGTTCTCATTTGGCTGGCGTGTGTGTGTGCAGTGCTGCGCGGGTGCACTTGAGCGGGTGTGCTTCTCATTTGGCTGGCGTGTGTGCAGCGCTGCGCGGGTGCACTTGAGCGGGTGTGCTTATCATTTGGCTGGCGTGTGTGCAGCGCTGCGCGGGTGCACTTGAGCGGGTGTGCTCATCATTTGGCTGGCGTGTGCGCAGTGGTGTGCGGGTGCACTTGAGCGGGGGTGCTTATCATTTGGCTGGTTTTGTGTTCAGGGTTTGGGGCTTAAGGTTTAGGATTTACGGCGCAGCTGTTGGCGGTAAACGCGGCCTGCCACTGGCGGAAAATATGACTCGAAGTCAAGAGTGCTACGAGCGCTCTTGCGAAGGTGACACTCAACGCGACCTGCCACTGGTGGAAACTATCAATCGTAGTCAAGCGCGCTGCGAGCGCTCTTGCGCGGGTGTTGGTAAACGCGACCTGCCACTGGCGGTAAATGTAAATCGTAGTCAAGCGTGCTACGAGCGCTCTTGCGCGGGTGGCGGTAAACGCGACCTGCCACTGGCGGTAAATAATCTCCTCCCCCTATTAATGAATGACCCCCATTAATAATAAATGCAAATCCGGGGCCCGAGACCAGATTTCCACTCCGTACAATTGATTTTCAATTGCCCCAATACTAAACCAATACTAAAGTCTTGGAATCCTTATTAGGGGGCACTTTTAGCAAGCTTCCAGCTCCCGTACATGCTGGCTAATTAACCTGCCTGGCTGCAAACAAACAACCAGTAAACTGGTAAACAAATAGAATGATACATCAAATTTCCTTATTGAACCGCTTACTCGCGGACCTTACAATTCAATCCATTTCATCCAAATCCTACGTGAACCCTCACATTGTTGGAAAAGCAAAAAAAACCAACCCCAAAAAACCCAATTAAAAAAGTATATATTTTTGGGGGGATTTATTTATAATAGGGGGGGGGCCGTATTTATTAATAGGGGGAAGAGATTATGAATCGAAGTCAAGCGTGCTACGTCAGCTTGTTTGTGAAGAAGTCATGAACATGAAAAAACAAAGGATCCTCCCGCGTGTCTAACGTCGCCGTGAGCTAAAACAACCCTAGTAGAAGTGGATGCTCCAGTCGCCAGGGAACCAAACGGCGTTGGACAAATCATTGGCGAAACCAACAGGCGAGCTGGGCCTACAGCCCTGGCGACGAAAAGAAATGCAATCAAACCACGGCGTACTTGTAGTCTCTTCGTCCGGCTGCGTGAACTCCGTGCCAAAGCAACTGAATGCAACGAGTCTTACAAAATGATTGCGCCTTCAGCAACCAGGAACCCACAGATATACAAGGTTATCTAAGCGCAGCCAGTTTGATCGGGAACAAAGGCCCCGCAAACTCTTTGGGGAATCCATGCCCAGCTACCCACCACAGCTTTCTATGGCCGAACTTCAGAAAGTGGTCTAGGTTGTTGTGTTGCGTCGGCTGCTCTCGGACACTCGCGGCGCACCTGGGTGTGTCTCATTGGGGCCCAATCCACATGGTTGGTTTCGTATGGTTTCTAGGAGAAACCATACATGTCAATTGGCCGGGCTTGGGTGGCTTCTGATTTCCGGCTTCGATCTCCTCCTCGGATCCAGCGTCGGGGCCGCTGTTGCGCTGCTGCACGTAGTCGCTCACCTAGAGGCAGGTGCCTTCTCAACCTCTCACTTGAGAGTTGAGAAATCCAAAGCTGGCATGCAAGGAGTCCACACCAGCGCCTCAACGGTTTTGTTTTCCACGATATCACACTTCATGTGCTAGCAGAAAGCACGTTGGAGGAATTCGTAGTCGCCACTAAGCCAAAAAGCAATTTAGTGCCCGCAAAACGATGCTTCCAAGGCAGTGCACGAGGGCAACACAAGCTCCGAGAAACCCCGGTTCCCGTGGACAAAGTCTTCTCCCACAAAACCAAGTGCGCAGTTGTGCCCACTCACAAAAACTGAGGGCAAAGGTCAAGATCCAACGCCGCATAGTACTGGCAGGATTCCACATGCAAATCGAATCTCCGTTGAGGTGCAGGCAACAACGCGTGCTCCTTCTGGATGCCACATGTCACATAATCCAATCGCTTTGGAGGCCCCAAAGAAACCGCGATGACACCGGTCCACGCTTTGCCTTCTCATTGTGGTCGTGATTGGCACACAGTACAAGATTAGTGGCCAACGCTCGATAGCTGCCTGCACTAAAGCCCAAATTCCAGATGCAAAATCGTATCTGTTCCTTCCTTTCAATACCAATGCACGAAGTACGCTTTGACAGCACTAGCTCGAAGATTGAAACTGTTCTCAGAAACCGCGTGGATGTGAGGAAAGGCGTGCAAAAGGCAATTCTGTGCAAAACGGTATCATTATCGTCATAGTTTAGCTTCTTGTTTTGCAGTAAAACGAGCATTTTTGGACACAAGGGGCCTCCGAAGACTAAATTACATCAACGGATTTTTATACAATCTCAAGCGTCATCTACGGTTGTTTCTCCCACTGATGCCTAGCGCAACGCGAAACACTCTTGGCCCGTGGCTTAGAAATTACTGGCATCGAGACTACCCTAAGGGACATCACCCACTTTGGAATCAGATTTTGAGACAAACCCCTTTGGGACCAAATGACCAAATGATTTCCAGCCCAAATCAAACTTGACCAAATGGGACCAAATGGTTTTACCAAAGTCCAACTATAATTTGGTCCTAAATCAAAACATGTTTTTTGACCAAATCACCCGTCCCGGGAGCCCGCCTTTGTTGACCGCTTGACACCCTGAAGGATCGCCTCGCGGGGGAAGACACGGGAATCTGTGTCTCAAAAGCGGGAACCCGCGGAGTCTTGATTGGGGTCTGTGTGGCTTCCCTTCAAAGCAACCCCAAAAAGGTGCCCTCCACAAAAGCCGTTAGGGATCCCCGGATGGTTGGCCAGTCCTTCTTCTTTTCGTGTCAAACGAACCAAACACTGCAATCACAAAAAATAGGACAGCGAAGCTGAGGACACTTTGAGGAGGCAACAACACTTAACTGCTGGCAAGGGCAACCGGTACCTCCCTGTAAGCTCCAAATCACTGTAAACTCCCCACCAAATGGCTGGCATGGGAACCCCGACTCAAGAACCCTACAAATCAACCAACGGGTGAAAATATGGCTTCCTGCTACGCTGAAGAATGGAACCATGAGGGGCGTGGTCCGCCCTTGTGGCACACTTGCAAGTTGATAAAGGACAGCCGCAATCAGACAAAGCTTGCCTGGGAAACACAAGCAACCATATATACACACAAACACAAACACCAAACACCGCAGCACACGCATGCACACGCCCTCGCACCCGCACACACGCACGAGCCCACGCGCGCACGGACGCACGCAGCCAAAAACACACACACACACACACACACACACACACACACACACACACACACACACACACAATCAAACAAACAAACAAACAAACAAACAATCCAACCAACAAACAAACAAACAAACAAACAAACAAACAAATAAACAAACAAACAAACAACCAACCAAACAAACAAACAAGCAAGCAACAAACACACACACACACACACAAGGAAACACACACACACACACACACACGGACACACGCACACATACTCACACAAATGCGCGCACACACACACACACACACATGCACATACATAAGCAAACACACGCACGCGCACACACGCACACACTCACACCCACCCGCCCACTCACGCAGGCACGCACGCATGCATACACAGACGCAAACGCGCACGCACACGCACAGGTACACGTACACGCACACGCACAATCAAGTGGGCAGGCACCGTGCAGAGCTGTCCAGTCATGCTCAGGCGAGGCGTTTCGAACATGCCTAGCTTCTGAATTGGTGAAGGAAGCCATGAAGTTGGCACTGCTCAAACGCGTGTCCAAAAAGACATGGTCAGGAATCACTGCTCAAAAAGTCAGCCCATTGGTAGGCGAGGGGGGGCCTGCATCAAAGGTCAACACACGCGGGGATGTTCAACCCCATGCGCCCGGCCCGGCCCTCTCCCGCCCCGCCTCGTGTCGGAGGAGGACTACGCGCAGGTCGTGCGGCATGCCAGAGATGTCTTTGCTGGCAATCCTCCGTGCCCAAAGTGCAACGAGGTTGTTGGCATCCCCATACTGTGGACAAAACCCTTCACCAGTTGGTAGGTTGTTTTCCCATTTCTGTGTAGGATTTCGTCTGCTGGATTTTGTCCATCACCGGTATGCCCAGAGACAACAGCGGATCCATGACGCTCAATCCTTGGATGATGAGTTAGGCTGAGGAATGAATTTAGGGTTGATTTGAGGCAGGTGTGGGGTTGCTTCAAGGTTGGTGCAGGATGGGTTTGGGGTTTGGGCCTGGGTGGCTTTGGGCTTAGACTTAGGATTGGATTGGGGATGTATTCCGCATCGGCTAGAAGACGGGGTGGGTGCTTTAGGGTTCATTTGGGTCTGGGTTTGGGTGGTCTTAGAGAGTGAGTTTAGGGGAGGTTCTTGGTAGAAGGTTGGTCCAAGGTGTGGGATTCATGCCTCTGTGATTTTAGGGTAGGGAACATGAGCCAGCGTGTGGGACTGGATTGGATTGGGGGTTGGTTTGGGGGTTGGTTTGGGAGGGATTTAGGGGGTCAGGCAGGTTTAAAGGGGTTGACTTTGCTTTGATTCAACGTCGACTTAGTCTAGCGTGTTGGGTTGAGTTGGGTTTCAGGCGGTAGGGAATGATCTGAGTGGGATCTGGGATGGGTTTGGGGTTGGATTACGGACAATGAGGCTTGGGCCGCACTTGGAAATGCGTTCCTGCGTGCCAGCAAGCTCCCTGGCTGGCGCTCAAAAGGCGGAAACAAAGTTCTTGGCAGCGCCTCGCCATCAGCGTCGTCTTCCCGGATCCATTGGAGCCCACCACCCCGTAGCGGTGCCCGCGCCTGCAGTGCGACACCGCGGAAAAACGGGGCTTTCGAGGGTTGGCCGGGACTGAGTGGTTGAAATGGGTGGGTCTCTGGCTTTGGGGGAACCCTTTTTGGGGTTGGAGTTGACTTGTTGCTATTTGCACGGAAAGCAAAGGAAGTCGACCTTTTTTGGGATTTGGAGACACACCCAAAGGTCCATGTGGCTGTGAAT
>CAUJNA010003516.1:127500-205000 GCA_963377175.1 Effrenium voratum | reverse complement strand
GGGAACCCCCGCGCTTGGTTGTGCCTTTTAGGACTGGGAACCCAACCAGTTGCCGGTTCCCTTAGTGTTGACACAAACCCGGACACCATGTGCTTCGTGTTTTCTCGTGAGTGTCCTTTCAGGTCAGCTTGGGAAACAGATTTTCCTGGTTAACCTATTTGGTTTCAAGTAATTTTGCCAGAGGCCATCCTTTCAAAAGGACATCTATCCCACCCACCAGTCCTTTGGGTGTCTTCAAATCTGGGACGGTCATGCTATTGACCCTTGTTTTCCTTGTTTCACAAGGTTCGCATGTTGATAAGAGACCTGGGCGTTTCCAGCCATCGCAAGCAAAGAAACCAATGCAGCCATCGCAAGCAAAGAAACCTTTGAAACACACTGGAATATGTCGCCTGACAGATCTTCCTGTGCTCAACAGTTCTGGACGTTTCGTCAAAGCTCTTTTCAGCACACCTTTCGATTCAAATTTGAAGTCTCCTTTCACAGGCAGTAGCTAAGCCTTCAATACATGTTGCAGAAACCACCCCCCACGGCACTGACAAGAGCTGCAAGGCAACTAGAAGCGCAATTGCCTCGACATGCTAAAATCAGTGCGCCTGTGGGGGCCAGAAAAATAACTGCATTCCTGTCATGCTCCGATTTGGCCAGAAAGTGGCCACACTTCCTGATTGAAGCGTACACTTTTTAAGTAAGGCCGCACCTCGGCATTTCCTGAGTTTGGCTTCACGGCCCATTTGCCGGGCATCGATGGCATCTTCTCCCAGCACGGCCGGACAGCCTTGCTGCACCGCTTGCCTGGTGCTTTTGGGCAAGGCCGAAAGAATTGGGGCGTGGCAGCCGAAACCTCCGATATGTTGATTTCACTGGCCACCTTGGACAAAACAAAGGCTCCGCAGAACGCGCCCTTGGAGCTCATGAGGAGTACAAGGCTGCCTGGGAACTTGCCGGGTAGCAGGTTGATACTTCCAACCGTCAACCACACAAAGAGATCTTCCACACGGTCTTCTTGGTACGTTTTTTCATCTCAGGTCTTGATCACGGCTCGTGTTCAACTACCCCATGAAATCAGAAACGAAAAAAGGAGGGGAACAAAAGGAGGGCATCCCCGGTCCCAAGCTCATAGGCAATGCCCCCTGCAATCAAAAAGGCAAGTGGGCAAAGACCTTGTCTCTCAGACCCTGCCTCACAGCGTCCTCTCTGCTGGCAGCCTGAGCAGCGGCCTGCGAAAAAGTCCATCCATCTCTCAGTTGCCCCTTCGGGACCCAGAAATAAAAGGTGAACCTTTTGGGGCCATGACTGAACATCGACCAAAGCGGGGAAACCAAAAGGTTAAAAGGTCGATCGCTTTGGGCAAGTGCGATCTCAGAGACGCACTCCCTATTCGCCAACCGAAGAACACACCTTGTTTGATGTGTCTGGAGATATCCCAAGTAAGGAAGAAGAGCAAAAGCCCTGGCCTTGCGCTCGGGAGGCGCGAAGACAGCCGCCAGCGTGGGCTTGTTGCAGCTGCACACAGCATTGCCGCAGGCGGCCTTGAGAGAAGTCGAGGCTTTAAGGACGTACCCCCCGGCAAGTGGAGTATTCGCCGACTGGGGGGAACTCAGCATCGTCTCATGGGTACGGTTCCCAACAAAAAGCAGCTGAGAAGCGAAGAACAGCACCAGTGGCCCGAGCCTGTGCGGAAACCTTGCGCAGCTATTCGGATTGAAGCAGGTGTTCTGACAAATCAAGCTGAGCAAAGGAACTTCTAGAAAGCAATGGGGAACCTCAAATGGGGTTGTGTGTGTGTGTGTCTGTGTGTGTTCTCTAGGGTACCCTTCTTCAGGTTGGACTAAAGGGAAGGAAAAGGGACAACTACCAATTGTGGGATTCTTTGGGCACCCCTATGTTGACACATACCCACATATCTACATTGTAGCCACTTTTCTCATGCAGCCATGACCCTCAAGCTGCTAGCGCACTCACCGCAAATCGGACAGCTCTCCTCCATGCAGCCTAAGCGAGCCACAAGTTGCCCAGCGTACCAAAACCAACATGACAACATCCGCCAAAACCTAATTCATCGATTCTGCCAACCAGTTATTTTGCTCCATTTGACATGCCAATAACAATCAAACTTTGAAAGGGCTTACAATCTGCAGGATGCCTACACGGAGGCTCTGGTGTCTTGAATAAGCAAGCCCCGACAAACTGTGGCTGAGACACGCTAAGTTCAATCGTTGTACTAGCTGTTTTTAAACAACAATCACGCTGATCAGTTGAGGAAATGTCCCATCATGTTCTTGGGCTCGTTTTGCCTACACAAAAAAGAAGGTAGCGATACCGCAACTTCTTTCCGCCTTTCCTTGCCGATTGCCGAGCAACGCAGCGCTTGGCAGCGCTACGTGGCATGGCATGGGGAGATGGGTTTGGTGGCGATCAGGTGGCCAACCTTTGCTTCATAGGTTCCTCTGAAAGTGGCAAAGCAACCATTGAGTTTCCTAAGTGTAAAGAACTGCTATTGCTAGCTTCTTGACTCAATAAGCCCATACCGTGTCTCCCGGGTGGTGCAATGGCCTCAAGTATTCCCTGAACCAGTGTGATGCTGTTCTTTGTTGGGCGTTGCTTCAAAAGAAGGTTTGGAATGGGATCCGGCCTTTTGCAAGCCTGCTACAGGCTACTGGAAGCATGCTTCGCTTGTTTTTTTTGCTTAAAGCTAGCTTGCAAGCCAGGAGTGAGCGCTCTAAAGGCGAGGCCATGTGCAGATCGCAAGCGCGAAGGACTTGCTAAGACTGGTAGGGGCCATGTCGGGGGAAGGTGCATGTGACCCCATAGCTGCTCTGTTCCATGGAGCGCAAGCAAACCAGCCTGGTAGATCTGAGTGATTTGGAATACACGGAGTCACTGACCCGGAAAGAAGGGAGCCAGGAATTCTTCAACGTTGTCATGTTACCCTAAAAGTTATACTATATATATATATATATATGTGAGGGGCTGCCGAAACCTCTTGCTTGGCCTTGGTAGAGATCTTGAAGTTATCAGCTTTGGGGGGGCGTCCTTATCGTTCCACAGTGTTTCAATTTATTTGCAACATGTTCGCAACAATTCAGTACCAGGTAGTACGCGAAGTACGCTTGCTATATAAACCACGGCCAAAACCTACGAAGACCACTTTATCAACAGGGGTTGAATTGCATGTCCGAACTGCACAACCCTCAAGTTGCGATTTTCGAGCTGGAGCTGCGGAAGTGTACTTCGCGTACTAGACTTATGCTACAAAGTTGTTAGCGGAAGTGTACTTCGAGTACTAGACTTGTACTTTAAAGTTGCGATTTTAGAGATGGTCCCATTTTGCAGTCGGATCAGTGCAGTCTTGCCAGGTGCAGATTGATTGGAAAGTTCAGATTCGCCCGAAGCCTTGCGCTGATTCACGCAGCGTAGCCAAGTGCACATTGCGTGGTGTGGGTCCAACTCTTGGAGGGGGGTGTTGCGAATGATTCTTGTTGGGCTGTGCACAGCACATGTGCTGGGGCCAATTCCCTTCACAAGCTGAATGCCACTCCATCTGAAAACTGAATTCTTCTATCTGAAATAGGGATCCCCACAAATGACACCTGCACCTTGAGTTCCATGTTCAGCCAGTGCGGCCATGTTTTGTACTCAAGTCCCTTGTCAAGTACTTTAATCGGCTGAGAATTTCCGTCCAAAATAGCCGAGGCGGTAATAACCTTTGGATTGCTAAGGGAGTCTCCTTGTTGGAACCCACAAGTGGAAGAAGGCAAAGGCTAAGTGATGGCACACGTTCCCACCGCTATCCTTGGAACAGGCTTCGAACACTGCTGCCAAACGAAACTTTGGAAAAGACGTCGAAGTGCGAATTTGGACAATCGTGGGTACGGTGAGGCCAAGCCGGGCGTGCGTCAAGCTTGCCATCAGCCCGTGGCTCAGAACACAATGAGCATGCCTGCAATCCCAACAATGCCCGCAAACCCCGGCACTGCCAAAGCTGCGGAGACCTCCGCCATGGTCGTGGTCGTGGCGAGGTCGTTGGTGCCTGTGCTGTAGCCGCTCGCGGTGCAGTTGTCCTTCATGGCGGTCATGCCCGTGAAGGCCACCGTGCCGCCTTGCTGGGAAAGTGCCTCCGAACAGACGCTGCTGCTGCTCACGCACTCCATAGGCCCAACAATGGGACATATCGCTTCCATCACGGCCGTCACATTGGCGGCCCCCCCCGTCATCGACGAGAGCATAGTGGTCATCACCGAGGCCAGGTTCGAATAGACGTTCTTGAAGGAAGGGCAGTCGGTGCAAATGCAGCCCATCATCGGCAACATTGGCCCGAGTTCCGCGGGTGTGTCGCACTGAGTGGACATGCAAGTCATGGCAGGCTGGTGAGAGCACAGCACATCGAACATGCCGCCCATCATGTCAAGCGTATTGTCGCCTGCATTGCTCATCTGCATGGAGAAGTTCACCAAGTCAGTGGTAAAGGTGCCCAGGCCAGGGCACAAGCTCAAGCAAGTCGAGTTGAATGACAGCTGCAGCCTGCGGGCCATAGAGGCCAGCGGCTGCGGCTCCGCGATGTCGCTTGCATTTGCCGCCCAAGCAGAAATAAGCACAAGGAGTGTGGCCTTCATGACAAGCGAACAGGATGCTCGAGATCGCTACACGCAGCTGCGCTAATCGGTGCACACTGCCCAATCGACAAGCACCCCCCACTAAAGTGACTGAATGACGGCGCCAACAAACCGTGGTTGTATTCCAACCACATGTTTGTTGGCGTAGCTCAAGTTGATCCTAAGTATCCCTGATTGGGGGGAACCTTTTGCAATGAGCAAGGATGAGACAGCCTGGGCATGAGTCCTTGCCATGCTGATGCATGCGCGCGCACTGGCAACCCTCAAATCGCTAGTGCGGCACATGCTTTCACAGGACTCGGGACCTCAGATCGTCGCTTTTTTTCCGGCGTGACTCTTCAAAGCACCACATTGGTGCTACTGGTACCTTAATCGCGAACGGTGCATCCTTTACGCCGCATAAGGATTAGTGCCAAAATGGGAGGATTGCCCAGCTCCACTGGGCAGCTCCCCTCAGCAGCTGATGGGAGTAGAATTGATGCCACTCCCACAGCGAGGGAGGAATCCTCCCACCTCACCGGATGCCCTCCCGGCATCATGGGTGAGGAAGGAAAGTAGCGAAGATCAGCTTGATCAATTCGCTTTCGACTGAGGGGAAGACCCGGTTCTCAGTCGGAAATTGCGGGTCCGGATGAGTAAGTTCATCCGCCCATGTGTTAAAGTCGCGCTTCACATGCGACGGTCCTAACATGACCTGGTGGTCATGCAGTGTTAACACAATTTCCATGAGGATGGCCGCATTGGGCATCCTGCGAGTGGAATCGTTAAGCAGGGAGAAAACGTTTCCCTGGTTATCACTAGCAACCAGAATCCTAGTGTGAGAAGCCGAGCCGGCTGCACAAAGCAGAACAGCCCTCACCAAAAGGAGGAGGCCGAAGAGCTCCAAGGCCGCTATCGCCCGCTGCGGGTCCCCAGTAGTGAAGGCCCACGGCTCGCCCTCCGGTGTGATTCTGTGTTGGAACCACTTCACTCGGGACTTGTCGGGGTTGGGCACGTCCGAGCACCAACCACCAACCCATGCATGGTCCGCCTGTTTGCCAGCTCCCGCATCAGATGCCCCCGTCCATGGAAGTGTGGGAGCAAATGGAGATGCCAGTGGGAACCTCTGGTTGAAGAGCTTCCCCAGAAGGATGGCCAGAGCACGAACCAGCTTCGGTGGCCTGCCCGAAGTGGTGCAGGCCTTCTTCCAGCTCCAAAAGGGCTGGAGGAAAGGTTTCGTCAATGGACACGCCGAAGTAGCCCATTGAATCCGGCCCAGGGCTTGTTCCACCTCCTTGCTGGTAAAGATGTCCCCCTGGGCCAGCCGTTTGAGAGTGGCCAGGATTATGACGTGCTTGACTGGAGCCAGCAGCACACAGGGCGTGATTGGGTCCACCACGAATCCCAACCAGGTATTGACCGGGGAGAGCGCCGTCTTCTTCCAAGAAAGCGGGACTCCCAGCGCCAGAAGAGTGGCCAGGATGGCTGTGGCGTCCCAGTCCGCCCTGCTGCATCTGAGGACCCAGCAGTAGTCGTCCACAAACACTAAGTGCCAGTCTACCTGAGGGAAGATGTAGTACAAGAGTCTGAGCACCAAGGATCCTTTCTTCCCCAGTACAGTTGTGCCGAGGCCATGCCGTACGTGCCCACTCTATTGACCCACCACCGGTTCTGGATGCAGGCCACCTGGTATTTCCAGTCTTTCTGGAGCACTTTTATGCGCCTGTGGGCGGTTTCCCCCTGTGTCGGCGGCTGCCACGTCAGGGGATCTGGTCGTCGCTGAACTGGTAGAGGCCCTCCGAGACCTTGAGGGCCTTGGTGAACACGCTCCCCCCCGGCGGGGGGGCTGCGGGGTTCTCATCCTCCTCCGAGGACGCCTGCTCCTTGACCTTCGCCATCAGCTCCCGGCGCCTCTGCCACTTGGCGTCTGCCCGGGCATCCAGGCGGGTCTCCTCCAAGCGGGCTGCAGCCGAGGGGGACCTGGGCATCGGCAGCTCCTTCCCGTCCTGCGCCCGGAGCTCCTCATGGGCACGTCCTCCTCCGGCGGGTTCAGGAGCTCCAGGAACGCCCCTGGGGGGCGTGTCAGGGCCTTCGGCACCTGCGCCACCCCAGGGGCTGCATCTTCCATCGGCTCATCCTCTGCCTTGCGCTTGGCCGGGATAAGGGGGGTCTGCTCCAACTCATCTGCGCTGGAGAAGAAACGCTCGTCAGGTGCCTGAGGGACCTCGGCAGCCAAAACGGTCCATCCTTCTTCCTCCCTCTTCACGAGGCTCGCCAGGTACTTTGCCATGGAGGCCTTTGCCTTAGCCTTAGCCTCTGCTACCGCGGCACCAGCGTAGGCGGGGGCGTACATGGCTTTGAGAGAGGGGAAAGAAAGATTTCAAATCACACGACCAAAGATCAAAAGGTCCACTTGAGCCAAAATGGTGGCCCAAGTGGATACTTATTAAGAGTCAAGACAAGCGACCACCTACGGTTAACGCTTTAGCCCATCTATCGGAACTTCAAGCTGTGCCGGCTCCCATGGTTTGTGTTTCCTGGTGTTCAGCATGCTCTCTTCTTTTGACCTGAAATCCAACGGATTTACCCAAAAAAAAGTAAAGGTGATGCAGGGATACGCCCAGGACATCAACAAGTTGGTGGTCACCGTATCCACTCCTTTGGAAAATGAACAGACTTGAGCCCGCTCAATTGCGCAAACGTCGTATCAACACATCGGATGTGTTTGCTCAAAGACCCATCCACTACCTGCGAAAATTCATCCTTCGGTCTAGAACACCAGAAGCCCTAGGGCCTTGAGCAATGACAAGACCGCAGTCGAAGCCCGGTACTTAGTGCAGAGTACAGACCCTTTTCAACGTAGACACCCTTCGTTTCACCAAGACTTCAAGCCCGTCACCTCTCTCCGAGAGCCATTCCGCAACAGCTTCAGCAAGGCCGCAGCCTTGATGCAAAAGCGGGGCAAATGACATGTGACGCTAAGTCCAAACCAAAACAACTGTAGGGGAGGTTTACGCCATTCTCATTCAAAGTCTGAGAGTTTCGAGAAAGGCCACAGCACTCCGAATCTTAAATCAAGTTTTAGGTTGTGATTCACACATATCGTTCATGCAGTGAACATGTATTGATAGTGTTGCCCATGTTGCGATTGTCCAATGAACAATAGTTCTTTGTCCCTTTGAGCGGCCATCGCGAAAACAATCATCCCCAGCCCGGCCCACGGCCGGCTCCTAACCCACGATTGGCCAAGATCCCACATCTGTTGCTCACGAGGTAAGTTGTCGAAGCAAAGAGTTCAGGCTTTACGAAGCTCACTTCGGAATCACCTCGAACATTGTAGCCCTCCCGCAGAGTAGGTCAACTACTTGGGTTGTGAGTCGTACCATTGGTACCATCCTGTACGGAAGCTGGCCAGGGCTATGGGCTTTCATGATCACTACGCGGAACTTGCGCCCAACGTTGGAGATGTGGGTTACATGTTGGTGCCTACTGTGACTCACAAGCATGAATCAAGACCGCGATGCGGCAAACAAGCACCACGTGTCCAAGCAAAAGCCTGGGTTTGTTCAATGCCTAGAAAATGCGCAGTTTAGTCTGCAAAGCGCGTCCTACGCAGGGTCCTTGACCATAAAGTCCGTTGCGCAAAACGTTCGACACATCTCAACCTTATTTTCCGCCGGTTTCCGCTTGCAGTTCGGGACACAACTTTTCACAGCTGCTCAATTCCATTTTTGCTCAAAGCCTGGAACGAGCAAACAAACTGCTTCGAGCCCCAAAAAGTGAACAAATTGACACTGTGTCCAGCTTGATCACGCAGTGAGCTGTTGTGGCCAGCTTTGTCCCGGACAATGAGCAGGAAACCGGAACATGTGTGGCAATTGGCCCCCCGAGCACATGTTCATGAACACGCATCTTAGCCTGAAAAAACACGGAAAATGTTCAAAAAAGGTGGCCGAGGAACGTCTAGATCTCAATACAAGGACCTTCAAGCCAACTCCCAACGTGCATTGATATTACCAATTATTCCATGCAGTTTGGTTGGGTCTCAAGGTTGTGTCGCCTTTCCCAACTTGGTGTCACGACTGGGGGTCCGGGGTTTTGTCCCAGACCAATTTTAGTCAAAGACTCCACAAGGCCCAGTATCTACGTGTTGGCATGTCAGATCAGAACAGAACTCGCTATTTTATTGAGAGCCTGTTGATGATATCACAGTGAGCAGCAAAGACACGCCCATTGAAGTAGAGACCTGTTGAGTTCACTTGAGCCGGAGCTTCGCCGCCACGTTGTTCGATGTCTGTGGAACACCTGCTTGGCGTTTACATCGACGCTGGAGTGGAACCAAACACTAGTCCCGGAGTCCAAAAAGGTTCAACCAGTATGTCGGTCCAATCGTCTTACGCACACACTCGCACAAACCCCAGAATCTGTCGATTGGGGGGTTCAGAATATGTCCCTTTGGGGATGACCGCTCAAAAGAAGTAGCCCTATGTGTCCGGATATGGTGAGATATGCCGGGTTCCCTTTACAACACCACGTGATCCGACCTACCACGTTGACTGGCCCGCAGACCTTACACCATTGCACCACAGATATGTTTGGCCTTTCCTGCCATGAGGAAACCTACCACAATCAGAAGTTTGCCAAATCGACAAGTGTATCAATTCCCTCCTTCCCAGCCCATGGCCTTCTTCCGCGTGCCCCCGCTCTTGCGCTTCCGGCCTCCGGCATGAACCACCCACCAATCTCCCAAGGGACTAGGGCTCAAGCTTGGCACCCTGCAGTGCAGCATTTGGTGCAGCCATTCCAAGAACGCGACTCTCGTGCGAACAAAATGGTACCGACTGGATCTTTTCCGGATGCTGGCACAAATCCTTGCAAAATTCAGGCACCTGGTTCGCCAAGCTCTGGAGAGGTCATGGTCATGTGAGGAAGTAAAGCTGCGCCACGTAGACTCTAAAGCTCAAAACAAAGATCCTGCTCAAATACTTAGCCAAGTGTGGTAGTTTGGATGTCCATACTGCAAAAACATGCAAGCCCAAGGTGGATTTGGCTTGGAGCACACTCAGCTTCTACGGGATCGGAGCTGTAAAATCCTTGCGCTGTTTGGGCGTGATCCCGATCTATGCCTGCTTTGCAAGCGCAGTGCAGCTCTGGGGATTTTGACATATTAGAGTCATATAGTCTCATTTCTTATTAAGCTCTTGTTTGTCAAGGGCACATCAGTCAGGCTTCTTCATGTAGTGCCAAACTGACGGGCTCACAGTCAAAATGGTGCGTTCCACACATTGGGAAGAGCATCTATCCGCATCGTAAGACCGGCGCTGTGGCTCCAACTGATCCATTTCCAGATTGGAAACGGCCTCGCAAGCAAATAAAACAGGCCCAAGCAAAAAGCTGTTCTTTTCTCAAGGAATCGCACCAACAGCTTTTGCTAAAATCCGTGCTCCCCTCAAAACTGCACCACCCAAATCACGGCAAAAACATGGAAAGTCGGGCTAAGGTTGGACATCGAATACTACCGTGCTGGATATCTCCTTTTGCCATATGCAGTCGGTCCGCATTGGCAAGCTTCTTCTTTTTCCTAGGGCCTCTTGCTGCATTGGTGTTGCGTCTTTGATTTGAAAGGACCGGCGCCTGTCTTCGGGGTCTTCGGGGCACCTGTCCCCCGCGAGGCCGCTGCCGGCCGGGCCAGCGCTCCTGGCGGGTGATGAAAAACGGCGTCCAACTCTCCGGAGGTGCGCGTGTGGTTGTGTGCTTTTAAGGCTTTCTGAGGTTCGACAAAAGGGATCGGAAACCACCATGTTGGGGATCCCCTTGGACACCTACCCAACTAGACCAACCTTCGGTTAGCCTTCAAACAGCAATTCGAATACACTTGGAAGCACAAACTATCCAAATCCTCCACAGGAGCGCTCTTGGATCACTTTTGAAGGTTGGCTGATCACCAGAAACGCCCCTGCCAAGTGCACGCACTGTGGCATGTCATCTCATGACTGCAGCAGCAGCCGTTAGAAGATGTGCACACTCAGCCGCATTCGCCTTTCCTGACCAGAGACCAGTGGACAAATCCCTCGCAGTCCCAATATTGTGGATCAACCCTACCTTACTCTGGATTCCTTGCACCCATAGACCATGGACATTTCACTTACACTATGCTGTAGGAATCACCTGTATTGGCAATGATGTTGGGCATCCTCAAAAAAAGACTCAACACGAAGTCACACGTGCAGTTGAAAGGAAACCCTCTTTGGGCTCTAGCCCATTCTTCCGAGGGATCCTTTTCTTTAGAAGTTGGCCCAAAACCCAATAGAGAATTGGGAATGAACCCTTGCGTTGATGGTATAAAAATGAAAAAGCCAACTTGAAACGCCAGTGTGAGTGGGGCGCCAAAGCGACCTTCGGACACAGAGTCAAACGCGCTATCAACATTCCTGGTCCGGGCAACGGTCGTGGTTCTGGATTCCTCACAATCGGAACCCTGCAAGGTCAAGTTGGGTTCAGTCTGTTCATTTTCGTTGAGGTACTTTAGGGAGGCCAGCGAAAGAAACCGGAGACACAAAAGCCGATGAGTTCCTGTTGGCGAACCCATTCGATGCGCCTTGCAGCATGAGTCGAGGATAGGCTCAGGAGAGCCCCGCGCATGCGAGGCAAGGGCCAGCCCCCAAATTGACGTGGTACTGTGGAGAAACAAAATCCTCGCCAGGCAGCAGTGGGGAAAAAAGAAAAAAGATGTCTCATGAATACGGGTTGATCAATCCCAGGTGCCCGGCGTGGATTTTGTCCATCCAAAGTATCTAAGAATTGGAGGTGTCTGCCAAACATTCAAAGGGTTAACCTGACGTCTTTCGCTTCGGGCTAGCCCGACGTCCTGTGAGGCGCTTCTGTCAAGATCTGTAAGATTGCAAAGAGGCCCACCGGCCCCGTCCTTTTTCAGGAGAAAAGGGTGAGAACCCTGTTGATCCGTTGACAACTGGAAGGGGAAAGGTTCCTTCACAGCAGTTGCAAATCGTGTGACCTTTACAGTGTAATTGACAATTCAGGCCAGCTTCTGTTGAGACAATACCGAGTTTTGTAGACTGCAACGCCCGTCGTTTCCAGCTGACTGGATTTCCTGAATTCGAGCCACGGGTGATACTACCTGACACATGAGCATGGCGCCGCTGGGTGGGCCCCTGTGGTTCTGTTCGAATTTGCGAACGGAATTGAGCAAGCCCCGCTTTTCCTCCCCAAATGCTGGCTGCAAAGTCAAGGTTGCCAGCAGCAAGGATATCGGCATTCTCGACAATCTGGCAATCCCAACAGGCCAAAGCCAAAACACCCCGGCCGACCTCTGACTGTGTGTCTGCATGCTGTCGGCTTGCCTCAGTGCGCATAAGCGTGTGCGCTCTCTTGCTCGCTCGCTCGCGTGCTAGCTCACTCGCTGACTCGCTTGGTAGAATTGCCAGACAGCCAACCCTTCGTCCCAATGGAAGCAACCAAGGGAACCAGTCAATGCATGGTTCGTCATGACCAAAGAACACCCCATTGGCATTACTCTGTGGGCGTCAGAAACTACCTTGATAGTGTTCTTCTCAATGCAACCGGTAGCGGCCATATAATGACCGTCCCCCCCACCCGCCCCGGGCCCCCATTTTGAGGCAAAACCAGGTCTCAAAATGATCCACAATCAACTCCGCTTCGGGTAGAATTGCATGGCTGGCTGGCTGGCTGACTGGCTGGCTGGAACTGGCTGGCTGTCTGGATGGATGGAGGGGGGGATGGATGGCTGGATGGATGGCTGGCTGGCTGGCTGGCTGGCTGGCGCATGGAGAAAGAGAAACAGAAAGAGGGTAGGTGAAATGGAAACAACCCCAGTGTCGGACTTTGATTTCCCCAAACCAGCCAAAGTAATGAACCAGAGTTTGTCCCGATTTGTTCTGCGCTGGATGCCCCTTGCATCTTTTCCGCACGTGCGCTGCGGGTGAAACCCCTGGGTAAAGTGCCAGGCATCGCAGATCGGCCCTGTATTCGCCAAACAAGGGGCAGGGGGGTCTCTCCCAACCTGTTTCAGCGACCACACACAACCACAGACCCTTACTTGATTGTTACATAACAAAGTCAGCCATCTGCGACGCCTTGCTACTTCCCTTTGGGAGCTGACACGGGAACACCACAGGCACTTAACATCCGATGGCAAATTTCGCCACCGCACCCATCTGCCAATCTGCCAATCTGCCGCGGCGCCGCCGATTTGGGGCATAATAAGATATAAACCGAGACGAGTGATGGGTTTGGCTTTTGGGGTTTCCATCATTTCCTCTTCCCTTTGAATCATGCGCAGAAAGGGTGACCTCGCGAAGCATCCATTTTAGAGCAGCTGGCAATATGTCTGGGGTGGCGGCTTTGGGCAGGGTATTCCCCTAAGGTGTTGCAGGTTGATGGGTTCGCAACGACGTCCCTCTCGGTTGGCAAGGGTTGGGGGGCCAAGCCGCACGAAGCCAATGGGATCGTTTTGAGCCAAGCCGCTGAGCCTTCTTTTTTGGCGCCTACGGAGCCCTGGAAGCGAATGGCTTAGCCAGGGAGTTGGCAAGGATGCCAAAGGACTGTACTCCCGAGTGATGAAAAGCCTTCTGGGAACCCACGATGCCAAAGAGGTCTCATTGCCAGAAATCGCCACAAGTCCAGTGGATTTCTGAAAGGCTAGAGGTAGACATTCACTTTGGCAAAAATTATGTGCAGAACAGAGCCACATCCGGGAGAAGATTCTTGGCAGGGGAAGCGTTGGGAAAAGCCAGACAAAATCTCCCTGTGTATCGATAGAAAGAATATATCTGGCCTGGTCGCACGGTTTCTTGGCTGCCACATGGCCGCGGGGAAAAAGGGGCACTCTCTGCTTGGTGGTTGAAGGGAATGCCACTGAAAACGTCTGGTGCGTACATCAGCAATCCCAACTGGCAACCAAAGTTGCTGAATGAGTCACGGTCAACATATGCTGTTCCTGTGATATGCAAAGAATGAGTGAGTGCACCTGGGTTTTGTGGTTGGAATTTAGTGGGTCGTGTATATCAACCCGAAATTGACCATAGACAAGGATTGGTATTTGGAGGAATAGCAGGCAGCCTCAGTTCTTCCTCAAACCAAATGGGGAGGTACCCCTTCCAATCCAAACCACCACTCTCAAAAAAACTAGAGCCTAGGGGTTTTGTCTAACTCCCAGTTCGCTCTCCAGTGCATACAGCTCCGTGAACGCGACTTGCACGAGGCTCGCGCCGGAAAAGCCTGCATAACCCACAAGACTTCCGCCCAGGTCGGACAATCTCAGCATCACCGCATAAGTTGTTGCTGTCTGTTGACGAAATAATCTATGTCAAAGTAGCAAGAAACATCCCCCTGACATGGTTGGGATCTGCTCCATTGAAAACCACGTGACGCCATGATCCGGATGCTCCTATTTTTTGCCGAGCATATAATAACCCCCCGCCCCACCTTCCGCACCCACCGCTACGAAAAATATTTCCGAAATTCCCCGCCCCCCAAAAAAAGGAACATGGAGAGAATCAGCTCGAACCCCAACGCCTAAACAAAGCTAGTTAGTTGAAACTTTGAAAAGCTCCTAGCCCAACCAAATACCCAAGGCTGCAATCTCAAAACAAAATCACGAAAGCCCGACCCCCAAACTCATTTGTCTACATATCGTTTGTGTGTAAAAACCAGCCCCAGTCAATCAAACAAAGAGGGGGGTACTTGAACGTGAAAACACACATGACTCAAGAGGCCCCCTAAGCCATGAGTTGACAGCAGCATTCGCCCCCCAACTCGTTTAAGCCCCAAAGAATCAAACAAAGCCGTGTGAAGTACTCCCTAGGCTCGAGCCAAACTACCCAACACCATGTTCGGAAAACGAGACCAACCCAGAACTCGAGTGTCCCTTTGTTTAAAACACCTCCACTAAGCTCCATGGAAACTCGGATCCCATCTCGGCAAGGCTCCAGCGATACTAAGCACATGCAAACTCACAATTGGCCCCAGCAATCCTGCCCATAAACCAATTGATTTGGTGAGTGGTCATCTATTTGGGGGAGGTTGATCGGGTTGCAGTTCAGGCTTGACAACTTAGTGACGCAACGTGGCGCCCAGAGCCTGGGGCGGCGCCTATGACGAGTCGCCCGACGTCCCTCTTTCCGCTTCCCAAAACTCCTGCGCATCGGCCGGCGAAGGAAGCTGACATCATGCTTTCCCCTTGGAGAATTTGGGATTTCTTTTGCCTCCCACTCAAATATTACCCCAACGGGATTTCCAAACGCCTGAGAATACTGGGGCCCAATTGCAACGCAGTACTTGTAAAGCATCTGAGTAGGTGTCGGGTGAATCGCACTTCGCGCAGCCATGGAAGAGATGGGCACCGTCTTTGCAATCTGGTCTCAACGGGCCAAAGAAAGACGCGTGGCTTCAACCAAAAGCGAAGGACCACATTGGCTTTGTTCGGGCCCCAAAAGTGTGTTGTGAGCAAAGGTTGGGGCGATGAGAGGAGTTCACTGCAAATGGCATAGATGTGCTGCCTGGAATCCAGTAAGCATTGTATCCAAGCCTTGGGGGAGGAATTTGACACTCAAAAAACGGAGCCTTCAAAGGGAAACCAGAGCGAAACCGGCCATTATGTAACAGACACACTTCATACGATAAAGATTACAACCTAAAAATTGCCAGATTTCAATGTCACAAACACCCCGTTGGATCTTAAGACCGTGGCACCCCGTTGCACCTTAATATTCGGGTAAGCTCCCTCTGAATCCACTTGTCAGGTTGCAAGAAAGGCTCTGATGGCTGTTGCCCATTGGCCCAGCGGCAAAATGTGTCAGTGAGCTGAAATGCATCTTCAGCATCATCCTTTCATCTGCTCATCCTTTCAAAATATGTCCCCTTCCCATGGTGACACGATGTCACTTGGCCTGCCGATCGCTATCTTCTGTGCACCTCTCTATCTTCTGGGCACATTACAATGATTCACTAACCTTTTTTTCTGCCTTGCCACCATCTGTGTCTCCCGGCCGCAATGATTCACTAACCGAAAAGGGAACCTTATGGAAGAAACCCTTTGGCGACGTTGCAACCCCCCCATAATAATCCCATAGTGACACCCTTATACTACAATTCACCCAGAATCTTTCAAGAGGGACAAACAGTGAGGTTCGGTTCACAGGTGATTGGATCAACATTGGAAGGTCCTTAGTGATAAGTGATACATTGCCATCTAGGGTGAATGGGTGTTTCTCAAAATCGTGGCCCTCCTTTTCGTTTGCCTTTAAGTACCACCAAAACGGTGTCCACTATTTTAAGAAATCCCCCAAATCATCGTTGTGTGGTGATATCAGTGTGTCGCTTGTGCTTTTGGGCGAGCAGCTTGGCGATGTTATCAGCAGTTGGTGATTTCGGCTTTATGTGCATCCCTTACAGTGTTGGTCAAGCGTTGATATCTGTGGCGGTGTCGTACTTTCGCTTCAGATCGAGTCGATCAACATGTTGTGACTAGACACATTGCTAACATTGCTTCGTGTGCGAAGCAACATCTGGTTCAAGCAACCTCGTGCTACGATAACACATTCAGCCTTTTATTTTGCTGCCTGCTCCACTGCAAATTATCGCGGCACCAAAAGAACACTGGGTCACACGAAAGTTCCTGCAAACCTGGCGGTTTTTGCGGTTTTTGGGAGTATGAGCAACACGGCGCCACTTTTCCACTGGACTTTGCAAAGCCCAGCCTCGAGAGCGGTGCGATGGCTCTCGGCCTTCGAGAAATTCCCCTGGCAGGCTGAAGCTCAGGACATCCGGGCGTCGCAGGGCGATGGGCGAGATGGGCGGTTTATCAACGGCTTGAATTGATCAGGAGTTTGTCCACAAAGGCTGTGCCATCTTATTTTGTTTGTTTTCGGTAGTTTCCCTTGTAGTTTCCCTAACCACAAAAAGGGGTGCACTGAAAAAACACACACCCACACATTGTAGTATGGGGTCATGGGGATATCAGGGAAGGCCCTGATGAAGGCAGAAAGGCCTATGTGGGTTGTAAAGGGGACTAGCCTCAAGCATGCAAAATCACAACCATGGCTCCAACATGGTTGCAGCGCGTGGGAACAGGTAGCCAAACCGACTGCTGGCAGCCTTTAAGTATTTTTCTCTCAAAGGCTTGTGCGCTTACTGCTTTGTCATGAGCACACTGAGGCCAAATGGCAATTCAATACTATGCTAGGCCATGATAAGACATAGATCAACACTGGAACACAGGAAGGTGACAAAGGTCGATTTGGACTCAATTCCGCACAGTGAACCTGCGCACTTCGTTACTTCTCAGGTTTGAAAGCTGGCCAGTTGGGAAATCCTGATGGATGAAAGTCCAGCAAGAGACCTGGTTGGCGCCCTGGGTAACATGATGCGGGATGCTTCGCTGAGTCCACGACCAAGTACCCCTCGCCACCACGAATTGCAGGTATCTGTATGAGGCAATGCAGCCACAAAAGAGACCTTTAACCATGCGATGAAATGCATCCCGCCCCAAAGATACCTGGCGGATTGGCAAAATGATCTCTGGAGAACCCCCATGAGCTGCACAAAACGCTGACTTAAGAGAGCCGGAAAACCTGTCAACCCGAGGCCGAAAGGTCACAGGCACAAATCGGATTTAATCGAATCCAGACGTTGGCTGGATATGTCCACGTGGATAGCAGGGACCTCTCACAACCCGCTGAAATTCCAGCACCGAACGAACCGAGCTAGTGGACTACGCAATGCCCCATAGTCAAAATGGAGCCTTCAAGAAGCGCCCTTCCAACGTTTCCTTTGCAAACTGGCGTGGTTCGGCACCTTTGCAGTGACCCCAGTCAAAAGACCCTGGAAAGATTTCTACAAAGGTCCAAGGAATCCCTTTCTTTCTCGCAAAAAGGGAGGCAAGTACCGACCCCCACCCATCAGCAAGGGTCGGGCCCCGCCTTGACGCTCAGGGAGTGTTGCCCCTGCAGCCACAGCCCGCCCAAGCCCAGTCCAAATCATGGATTTCCCTTTCTTTGATTTGGTGGTCCTACGGACTTGAATACATTTCAAAGGTGCAGGCGGCCGGCGAATGTCCAAACGTTCATCGGCTGCGCCTTCAAGCGGTGCGTTGTGCGTGTACACACTGTCGTTCGAGCATATGAGCGCTCATATGTGCACGTAGCACCGCTCCGCGTGGGCCGGCAGTGTACAGCCGACCCATTGCCTTCGAAAGCTTCACAGCCTGCTGCGGGGTTAGCGCTTGCTTGTCCGTGCTGTGGCGGAAGGTGTCCTCGTTAAGCTCTTTCTTGTTGTATACAAGGAAAGTTGCTCAACGGCTGAACGCTGCTGGTGTGAGTGGAAGGTGGTAGACTCCTGGATGTGGCCCGTCCTGATCCAAGGGGTGTGGTTGAAGCGCAGTACAGCTATGAGTAATCAAAGTGGGACGAGCCAATAGAGCCCTGCCTACCAAACTTGGGCAACAAGTCTCCCTGCTGGTGTGTGGCGGGCATAGATTCCAATGCCACTTGCAGAGGAATGAGGGAGGATGGAGAGAGGGACCATGCCGGAAGGCCAAGCACCCCAGGTCCATCCATCCACCCACACCCATGCGCCAGCCACCCATCCATGCATCCATCCACCCATCCGTACGTCTGTCTGTCCCTCCGTCCATCCATCCAACGGTCCTTCCACTGTACAAACTAGTTGTGGTACGCACAAATTTGATAGTTTGGGTGCTTCCTTCCAGGGTCCCTGATTTAGCAGGTCCGGCTGGTACTGGACAGGAGGCTGGTGCTGACTTTTCTTTGTGAGGTCAGCTCTCGAAAGGACCCTGCAGCGTGCAGGCCAGTACAACAAACCTCTGCCGCACTGGTCGCAACTTGCGCCTAGTTGAAGTGATGTCCAGGCGAGATCCAAACGCGAGATCCCACGACTCAGGCCGCGGGGGGACATTAGATGTGTAATGGAGCGGGCTATGCGTGCAAAGCACGAAGGCGCCCCGTGGTATATGACGGAGTTTGTTGGGAAATGCCACAATCACTGTTGTATACTGGTCATACACATGCAACAAAATCACTAATGGTCATACGCAGTGCTGCCAACTGCCCTTTGCCAGCCTCCATCAAGGGTGCTCGGCTGGGTCGGCTTCCTGAGCCGAAGTCGCTCGTGGCATTCGCTCGCGAGTTGATGTCTTCAGAGCTTCGGAGGGAAGCTTCGCGAGCCAAGCTCAAACCATGTTCTACCAGCGGAGCCTTACCCACTGGCGGCCTACTGTTGGCGAATGTCTCCCAAACATGGGGCCGCCCTTGCGCAAGTGTTGGGGAGAGTTTGAACGAGAACACCAGAGGAACCCATCCAATTTGAGGGGTTCCCTAGACAAACCCAAAAAGATGGAAGTCCACAAGCACCCACTAGAATGTCCTCAGTAAAATGGTTTCTTCAAAGGGGGTCCACAAAAGACTGTCATACAGACATATGTTTGGAAAACAGCACGTCTTGGAGTTCCAAGTTGATGCTCAGAAGAAACAGTGCATGGGCCGGCTGCTCTGTTCAATCGCATAAGACACCGCATCTGTTCAGGAATTGCTCCAAAGACCACGCTTCAGCCTCGAAAGTTTGGAACCTGCCGGAATGCAGGCTATGATCTCCTTCCACCTTCCAAATTCAAACCACGCGTAGGCGGGAAGGCATTGCTGCCATACAACTTCTGTGAGTTGACCTGGCTGGCCATCGCATGCGTCCCTTGACAGTCACACGGAAACACACTGACTGCATTCCCTTCCAACCCATGGAAGAGCCAGGAAGGGCCGCCCTTTCTGGCCAATGCTAAAGGAGAAACTTCCCCTCAAAGCAAAAAATGGCAAGACACGGGGGAAGTGTGCAGGACAACTGGGTGTGTATATATATATATATATATATATGTGCGTGCGCCCGTTTTCAACCTTGCCCTTCTTGGATTTGCCTAGATTAAAGAACAAATGGAAACCAACGTCCAAGGGCCTCTAGTATAAGACAAGCCCAACGAGGTTCCAGCCCCTCTGCCTGGGGAGATATCTGGCAGGCACTCGCCGAGCACCTGGCACATTGGTTGGCAAAGAGACCTGGATCGTCCATTTGTGGGCGGGGGGGGCGTGTGGTCCAAAATTGGAGCGGGGGGAACACCTAATATGGTAAGTGTCCTTTGCTTCCCTCAAGCTAACCAAGAAAGTGGGACACCCCGGCAGAAGGGTGTCCTGTTGGTCTCTCTTTGAAGACTTTCCCCGCTGGTAGCTGTCTGATATATTTGTTGCGAGTGTACCTTGCACATTTTGAGCATACGTTGGACTGTCGGTGTTGATGTTTGTCCAAGTGTCCGCAAGCCAGTTTTTCCTTGCGACCACGTGCTTCCTCACGTGCAATTTAAAAATAAAGGCAGGCAAAAGCGAATCTCCTGGAAAAAGGATGGGTGTGGCTGAGGTTCCACCTTGGGTTTCGTCGAAGTCACAACTTGCGGGAGTAGCGCAAGAGTGCTCCAGAAGGATAATATCCCAAGAAACGCCTGCATCGAGGGATTTCATTTTGGCGATGCTCATGACCTGCCCTGTCTCTTGGGAAGCCCTGCGTGACTCCGTGACAACTTAACACGAGACGGCCCCATTAAAGGAGTGCCCAGCAAATGAGAAGCACACCTGCTCAAGAGCACCTGCTCAGCAATGCATCCACGCTCTGAACACTGCTACTTCTCAATTGGGACGCACTTTGAACGTTTTGAAGCTAGACCTCAGACAGCGTTGTCGCATGCTGCTTTTGTTGCTTAAACGCAAACACTCTTTGTACCCTCTCCAGTTTGATGGGAGTCTTCGAAGCAAGCGCTGCGTTGTAACTACAACACGCATTCAACCGATCTTTCATGAGGCGCTTGAAACCGGTAGGATACGAGCGAAACCTAGGCACTACAAGAAACGCCACCTTGTCCTAACCAAAGTTGCTTCCCCTGCAATGAGTTTTTGGGCCGGGGAAAAGGGATAACTAAACCATGGGAGAGGTGTGTCATCCTTAACTTAACTGGAAATCCAGGATAAGCCGGGGTATGGCTGTATAACCTCGACATACTAGTCGTACCTGGGAGGTGTGGGGTGCAAGCCGCCTTGGCCAGGACCTCGGCAGGCAGCAGGTTCAACTGGCAGCTGGTCACGGCGATCCTGCCGAGCAGGGGACCTCCTTGGATTTGTGTTTTTCCCAACACCCGGACACACCGGACCCCCCCCCCACCTCAGCTTTTGCCCCCGCCAAGAACCCTTTTGATTCTGGTCCATACTTGCCGACCCAATGTAGACAAAAACGACCGCTTTCCGTGACAAAGTGTCTAGCTAGTGCCCATGAATTGATCATGTTGCTTTCGACATTGGCGCGCAAACTTGATTTTGGGTGCCCTTCATGGCAACGGGGTCCCCTTTGGTTTCAATCGAAAGCTGCATTCTGTTCATGACGAAAATCCCGTCTGCCTGGTTTTCCTTGATCACCTTGGCACCAGCCACACGTTCTAGCTCCGGGTGATGCAGCAAACACACTGGTCAAATGCACATCTGGCAGGGGGGAAGCACTCACAAGTTTTTACTCACTTGCGAATTCACCTAATTTGACTCACTCGCGACTTAACCCTGACTCACTTGCGACTACGCACTTTCCAGAAGTGTGCTCGCGCGCAGGTTTCGCGCATCCACCTGACTCACTTGCGACAACATTCGCGCCACGCGACCATCAGAGGGAGGTTTTTGGAGTGATGACATGCGTGTTGCCATCATTTTGCCCGCCACATCACCTACCTGCCAGACACAGACAGTCTCTTTCTTCCTTGGGGGGGGGGGGGTTTGGGGGGGGGGGGGGCAGGAAAGCACACCCGCGCAACGGAGCCCGTGCTGCCTGCGCCGAAAACCAGGCTTTTGGGTTTGGCTTTAGGATCTAGGCTTTTGGGCTTGGCTCGCATCACTGTAGGTGTTAGTGTTCTGGGTTTGGGTTTAGGGTTTAGGCTCTTGGGTTTGGCGGGTTTAGGGTTTAGGGTTGTGCCGTGCTTGTGCTCGGAACCGGGCCAAAACTTCAAGCAGATCAGGACAAGTTGTGAACACCGGGCCAAAACTACATGCGAACACCGAACAATCATTGTGTTTCCACCACACAAGAAATGGCACTCACTTGCGACAAAGTTAACAACCGACGCTTTTGCCCCAAAACCACACCTAGGGTCGCCATGCCCCTCCCCTCCATCCACAAAACGCTGTAATGTGCGATGTTTTACGTGACCAATTATGTGCCGTCACAAGCGAGATAGTCCAGTCACAGGCGAGGAAAAAACAACGTCACAAGCGAGAAAAAACTGACGTCACAAGCGAGGCACCGCCCTCTGGCAGGCAGCTGATGACGAAGAAGAAACCGTTCGGTGCACGAGCTGTACTGAGAACAACACAAACAAGCTGGACTTTGAAACAGAAATATGCTTCCAGCCCCTGCCAATCAGCCGAACGGCATCGTGCTCGTAGACCCAGCCGCCATCCCTTTTGTCCCACCAACCCCCCGCCCAGCCACCAAACCTGACTCAAAACACGCAAAGCCCATGCAGGGTGCCAAGAACGGGGGCCTGTACCAGGAGGCGCGCAGCCGCCGGCACTTGGACAGAAGCTCCTGGCCCGACAAGCGACTTCACCCGCGCGGCTTGGCGAATGGGTGGTGCACGCTGGACCATTCCCACAGAAAGAGGGGCAGGGTTCATGATTCATCTGTGTGCGTGTGTTGTGCGTTTGTGTGTTGCACGGGAGTTGCTGCCACAAAGGCACGGCCTGTGTCTTGTAGCTGAGCAGGGCCAGAACGCATCTGCAAGCTACTTCTTACATCCAGAAGTGTCTAGTCTGAGGCTGAGTGGTTGAATTCCTCGACCACCACGAAGTATCCTGACAATTAGCTGTTCAAACGAACTTCATCAAAACCCAAAGCCTTCCCAGAGCCATCCAGAATGGCCTGCAGGCAAACATATTCAAGCAAGGTGCCGTCCGGGGTCCTAACACGGAACATATACTTACCCCTTAAAACTCCAAGCCCTGGGGAAGTTAATATTTTACAGACATATAGCCCATGTTACCCCCAAAAAGTTGAAAAGTTGTGTTTTTAAGAGGTAAGTGTATACATATATATATATAGACATGCACATGTTCCCGGCCCAGGTTCGCTACCCCCCCCCCCCCCTCCCGGCCCCCAATGGGCGGACAGTGAAACTGTTCAGGCATGGACAACTGGAACGACATAAACAGGTCGACCAACACCATGAAAAATTAAGAGGAGCTCTGCAAAGCTTCCTGTTTGTCACTGAGTCAGTCAGTCACCCAGTCAGCCAGTCCAGTCAATCAGTCAGTCAGTCAGTCAGTCAGTCAGTCAGTCAGTCAGTCAGTCAGTCAGTCAGTCAGTCAGTCAGTCAGTCAGTCAGTCAGTCAGTCAGTCAGTCAGTCAGTCAGTCAGTCAGTCAGTCAGTCAGTCAGTGAGACAATGAGTCAGTCAAAGAGACACCAAGTGTCAGCCAGTGTCAGGTGAGTGCGAGTCAGTGAGAGCGTCAATGAGTAGGTAGGAGGCTGCCCGTGGCGGCAGCCCAATGAGCGCAGGGGTTCCCTCTTTCCACTCAAAGTCGCATAAGTTGCCAACCTAAAGGCAATGAGAAGAGCGAAGAGCTGCCCGGCTGCAGCACAATGGCTCCAAGGGAGACCATCTCAAACCAGCCATTCGCTTCTCGGGACCATGACCGCTGAAACCAAACGCCTACCAGCAGCCCGCAACAACTGCTTCTTGGATAGTACTTCGGGTTTTGGACATGGGAAACAGCAGTCATGGGGGGGAGGGGTTCTGGTGGGTGCAGCTTTATTTTTTTGCAAGGAACCAATTTGGGAATCTCCCTTGATGGAACCTCCTTTTGGTTGGTTGTTAAAGGGAAACAACCAGAGGAACCCCAAATTTGAAAGGTCCCCAGTTTTACGACCCGGATAAGAGGGTACCTAGAGGCAACCATTCACCCCTCGGACTGTCGACTGACTCAGAGCCTTCCAATGCCCGACCCCTCCTCTGAGTGGCTCTGCTGGGCCAACATTTCTTCCGTCTCGCCCAGGTAATTGAGAACCTCGACTCCACGAAAGCGGGGTCGCGAGCCCCACGAAATCCACAAAGGAACTGTGTGGTGAGGGAAGTCCCCTATGGGTAGGATCGAACTCAAATGAAAACCATTCATCTTCGGTGCAGTTCTTGAGCAAATGCCCCGGCCTCATTCCACTCCTCTCCCTGGTGTCTGCACCGGAAACCCCATTGGGCCGAAGGATACGAATCCGCGCTCATATGTCTTGTTGCTCCCAGCGAATGGGATGGTCGCCAACCACTTCCATCTTCAAAACAAGCTGGAGGATTGGTTCCCCCCAAATCTCGGCGTGAGACGCAAGCGCGTCTTTTTCGCCAATCCCTCGGCTCCTCGAAGCTCAAGGGACTGCTAGGACTCAAGAAATAAATAAATAAACCTATGTGTATTGTGGGCAGGTTCCTGATGTGTTTTTAACCCACGTGTTCAATTCTTTGCTAACATCAGGTTGCTTTGTCAATGCGGCCTACGGACAAATTGAAGCCTGATTGAAGCCACCCCAAGAGAATCCGCACAACTAGGCGGCTCCATGCCCAGCCGACGCCGAAGCAAAAAGAAGGAAAGGCTCGCAACCCGTACCATTGACCATGGCCTTCCCGAATTCAGCCGAACCCCGGTTCACAAAAGACTACTTAAGGGCAGGGTACTTGGCAGGTGGCTCGTCTGCCGATACAACCCACTTAGGAGACTTATATCCATGGTAAGTGGATTGTAACCCAAGTACAATGCCCCCTTTAAGTGGACCAAAAGAAAACAACAACGACACCGGCCCCCTTTTACCGAAGCCCCGCACCGGCCGTGCTCCCCCGCCCGCACGCTGAGCTGGTCCATGGCGATGGCCGGCATCAGCTCCAGGAGCGCCGCCTTGATGCCCTCCTGCAAAAAAGCGGCGAAGTCTCGCGAACCAAAAATCGGGGTCCACCACCCTTCCCCCCCGCGCCCCTCCCCCACCCAGAAGAAAACGGAGACTGGGGGACTGTGGTAGAAGACGGTGATATCTTGAGCAAGTTGTATGCATGCTTTGAAAATGCGTGTTTGGAACTGCGAGTTCTGAGTCGCACAGTGGGATCCTCTACACGGATTGTTGTGGCATGCTGCCAACTGCTGCTGCTCATTCAAGCCAGAGTATCTGCAATTGGCTTAGCATCTTCCTTTTCATCCCTGTTTGGCATTGCTATATTATGGCCCGTTTAGTTTTGCAGAGCAAATGGGTGGCGAGGATGGAAAGCTCGCCTTCCAAGAAGCAGTTGCACAAGCAGCTTACCATGGGAACTCCTTCCTAGTAAGAAAAGCAAAGTTGGTTGTTTCTTCTAATTTGCCTGCCGCTTAAACAAGCGAAGACGCAATAGACATGCAAGGAAAGCATGCTTTCAGTTCTATTGGTTTGCACGGTTAGATTGCAAAGCGTTAAGGTTAAATACGATGTTCATTAGAATTCAATTAGAATAGTAGGACTTTAATTGGAATTGAATTAGGAGGTGCATACAATCTAATAAGAAAAGACAAGCTAGTTATTTCTTGCAATTATTAGACGTGTTTCAAATGCGCATCAAAAAGGAATGTCCTTCCGAGTAGGTGTCTAATTAGAATGCAATTAGAATTTAAATAGAATCTAGTAAGGAAAGACAAGCTGGTTGTTTCTTCCAATTATTCAAATTAGAACTCTTGTGTTGAGTTGCATTTTAAATAGGGATTCCTTGCCAAGTAGGATTCTCACTGGAAACTAACTGGATTGTGAGTAGAATTTAGTGGCCATGTTGTGTTACGTTGTGTTCCAGCAAGAAGACTGCAACGCTGTTGATTTCAATTGTGTGGCCCGAGTTCATGACAGGAGAAATCGACGGCTGTGCTGCTCATGAACGAAGTGTCATTCCATTGGTCATGCAAAAAAATGAAAAACGATAAACTTACCAAAGACAAACAAACCGATACAAAGCTCGAGAAAACCGAAACAAACAACTCGAGAAAACCAACACAATTTTAAGACAAAAAAAATGTGTTTGCCGAGAACTCTTTCGATATGAGCTGCTGTCTTCCAAAGAGTGTCCCAAACATGTGTGTGTGTGTGTGTGTTGCCCTACGAGAAGACCGGAAGAACCTACCGCGCAAAAAGCGCACTGCCAGAGTCCCCTGTTCTCCAGAAAAATGATGTGAAAATCACTCTGATCATTGCCTTTCAGGGTTGGAAACCCTATTTTGGCAGGGGGCACACCAAACAAAAAGGAAGAATGGGTGTCACAGAACAACTGGGCGACTGTGCCTCTAGGGGTCCAACGATACTTTAGAACCCCCTGGCAAACACGGCCATATTTCGGAGGATTTTCCGGCAAAACAAACTCAACTGAAGGCTCTATGTGGGAGATGTTTAAGCCTCATCCTTTTGCAGGGACCATGTTGACGCCGTTATGTCAAACAATGAAACCAACAGACACACCACAAGACGTGTGGACAGTGAGGCCATAATTTGGTACTGTTTCAGGTCGCAACGTTCTTGTTGAATCATGCAAAGCTAACTTCTTGACATAAGACACAACCTATATCAGAGTGAGGTGGACTGAGAATAGACATAGAACATTGGTTTCCTCCTGAAATGCTGGAACTTCTGAGTTCTATTGAGTGGTCCCCACTCCAATTTGCGGCCCACAGAGAAAGAAAACGCCTTTTGGCCCCTTCCACGCCGGAAAGCCCCGGCGGCACGGCCCCTTCGCGCCTTCCAGTTGCGGCCGATCTTGTCAGGGATGCCCAAATCAGGTCCGCACTCCTGTGGAATCCAAATCTGAAGCGTAGCTTTCCAAGCTGAAAACTTTACCGGGCGTGTCCAGATTGCCGTTGAAGTGGGAAATGAGCTGGGCAAAACACCAAGTGCTTACTTACCATGGTGGTACCTGCACAAGAGGAAGAGAGAGAGAGAGACAGACAGAGAGAGAGAGAGAGGTTCGGGTTCATTGTTGAGAAAGTGAGACCCCTTGAATATTGAACTGTGTCCCCTCAGTTCTTCGTAGTCTGAAGGGGTGAGCGCCGATCTGGTGCCCAGGATGGGCACTAGTGGGCGACTAGTGGGTGATTCTCTCAGTTCTCCAGTTCCTTCCAGGATGGCAGTTGTTTCTCATTGTTCTGCATTTCCTGAGTGTTTTGCCAGGAAACAGCAAGCCCACACAGACCCACTGACCAGGCCAACCTTTCTGAACAAAGACTCATGCCGTGATCGCAGGGACCATCCCACTGTGATGGAAGTTGGATCGGGGAGAAGCAGACCTGGAACCCATGCTTCCATTTGCTTAAGCCCCCTGGAAAAAACGAACATATGTCCAGTAGCGATCGATTCCCTTTCTTAACGTGTAAACCCTTCCGCCTCGGATCCCTATGGCTTCTCCTTGATGGCCTCGCAAAAGATGGCGTGCTCCTCGATGAAGTTGCTGGTGGCCTCGGGCGCCAACTGTCCGAGAACCAGTTCCAAGAGGGGTTCTGGGAATCTGTCCGAATCTCGGCGGATGCAGCTACCCCTGCTGAACGACAACAACAGCGCGGAAATCCTTGTCTTGCGTCTTTGGCGATTCAGCCCAAATTACCTCGTCTTCGCATGCCATCCTGGTATGACGAGACCCTCAAATAGCCTCAGGTCGCTTCAAAGAGCCCTGGGAAACGCTAGTTTGACCAGGCGTGCCGGGGTGTACCTTCAGGAAAAGGAATTCAAAGATGACCACGATAAATCATATATATATATATGTATTATATATATATATATGTATGTAAGCCCTTTGGTATGCGGCCACAAAATGACGCACCTGCAACAATGCAAAACCTGCCCGCCTTCGCAAACTGGGCCGTCTTCTCTTGGTGCATCTGTGCCTCAGGAAACTTGAGAAAGTGCATCGAGGAGTGCTCACTCTCACCACGCTTGAAGGGCACGAAGCTTTGCCTTCTTTCCCCAAGTCATGGATGACTGGCGAGATATGTTGGTACCTTCTGCTGAAGTGCTGATTTAGCCAGCTGTTGCAATTCCATCGGTGCAATAATTCACACAACTCATCCTGCTGAAAGCTCATGTGTTCTCAACGATAGGCCAGGCAGGCCACAAAAGTTCGCCAACGCTGTTGCTCTGAAAAAGGATAACTGACTTGGGAAGCTACATCATACCTTAAACTGTCTAAACAAAAGATATTCTGTGGAATAAATGAGTCCAAGCAATTGCTAAATGCCGGGCAACACCTGGCCCTCGAAAAGACACACACACACACACGGATACACAGAGGCACAAAGACACAGCACAAAACACAGAGACACAGCGACACAGAGAGTCCGAGATAAAAGAGTCACAAACAGCGAGAGGCAGAAACACAGACATAGACATGAACTTGCAGACACACAAAAACTCACACTCCCAGGCCAAGCGCACACGCACACACCCACAAACACACAACCAAACCCACATGCGCGCCCGCCCACCCACCCACTCGCATGGACCCACCCATCCACCCCACCCCACCCCACCCCAACCCAGCCACACCCACCCACCCACCCCTAGGCAAACACACACACACACACACACACACACACACACACGGAGGAAAGGAGAAAAAAAACAACGTGCGCACGCTCACGCACGCAGGCACGCACTCACTCACCCACAGACCAATGCACCCACCCACCTGCGCACCCATGCAACACATGCGCGCAGTGTTGTTCGTTTTTCAGAATCGGGGTTGCAGGCAAGGCCTTGCTTTGACATGAGCAGAAAGCTCCGTCAACATTAGACAGCCTGTTGACGACCTGCGATCCACAATGGACCTTTTTCGGGGGAAGGGGGGGCTGTGTTGTCCAATGCTACTGCATTCTGGTTGGATGAGCGGCTGTAAGTATTGCCTTGACACGCTCGGCTTTTTCAGTGGTTGTTCTGGAGAACGAAAAAACACCCCTGCTGATCCCTATCATTGCAGTAGGTACTTAGGGCAACGAACCATTTTCCTGCTAGTTTCTTTGTGGTTGCCTTGGTTACATTGGTCCAAGGAACTGACCAGGACAACCCCCCACCCCCCCCCCCTCGCTGGCCCCACCCCCCCAGCCGGACTGTTGGGAACCCGGGCATTCCGACCTTCCCGGGAGTTCTGCAGCTCTAACCTCAGTCGAGTGACATGGGACCTGGAGGAATGGCATGCCTTCGCCCTTCAACGATATGAAACCGACCGACCTGAAAAAGGGTTCAAGGGCAAAAAGACCCTGTTGGTCTCAAACCAAAGCTCTTTCTGGGGTCGCGAGTAATGAAGATCGCGACCATTTGACCTGTAGGGACAATAAAACAGCCACAAACACATCCCTCTCACCTTGCAATTTACTGTTGGGGGTCCAAAGAAACTGCGATCAATCCCTGCTGCGTGGGCATGGGAAATTGCTGACTCTCCCGGTTTTTGCGGCAAATTTGGTGAGTCCCCCATGGTCTTCCCAAATATAGACTACCAGTAATTTCCTCAAACACCGCAAGTACCGCCCCCCGTGACCCTCCCCCTCCAAGTAAGGGGAAAGAGGGGTTGGAATCTGTATTATGATTGCGAGAGCAAGGACACCGGAGCAAGAGAGATGCCAACACGAACCTGGGCATCAATTCCATGATACTCTTGGCACCCTCCCTCGCGAGTTCCCAAGAGGGGTCCTTCGAAAGGAAAACAAATAACAGAAGCTGTGATTCTGATTTTTTCAGAAACAAGTGACAAAGATTGATCAAAAGTCCCTGACTTGTTAACCCCCAACCGATCCTCGAATCTGGCCTCAGGGCCCCAGCCTGCGTTTGGCATCTTTCATGAGCCGATCATACTCCTGCGCTCGGCTCGGGCAGGACTGAGCACAGCACCGCTTCTCAAAGCGGGGGATCCCTCGGCGCTTTCTGGTTCCCTTCTGCAGACTCATTTATGGCCATGCGGCAACCACAAGATCAGGATTACCCATGGACGCATTGAGTCATCCTCTATAGTTGTGGGGTGAACCAAAATGATTCAATTAAGAAACTTCCTTTTGGGCCTTCTGTTGCCAACCAAAACCTTTGTGCGGCCGAAATTCAGTTGCCCAAATCTATGAATTGCTTTGGGATAGCCATTGAATGTTCCCCTTTCGGGCCTTCTGTCGGGCCGCTCAAGAGCGGTCGATGGTGACCGCTGACTACCGCGTAACACACACACACACACAAAACAAAGTAAAACCAGATCAAATTAAACCGAACACATCAACAAACAAGAAGCAACCGAGAAGCGAGACTTCCATTTGCTTAAGCCACCTGCACAAAACATGCATTTTTCCAGTGGTGATAGATTTCCTGCAAAACCAACAGGGGGAAAATAGGAAAGTATCTTAAGCGAATAAACACCAAAAAAAACACAAACAGCGAGGAATCCTGGCCAAAGGTGGCGCCCACCACGAAGAGGGGCAGGCCGAGGATCACAGTCCCGTAGAGCATCGCCACCTAAGTCCCACCCGCTTTCCCCGACGCCTCCGCTTGTCGTTCGATCCCCTTGCCCCTCGTTTTCTCTCAGCAATCCAGGAATTTGGGGAGGATTCCCTTGCCCCATTTAGATAATTTGTTTTACTTTCGACAATTTGGGGAGGGTAGGGATCATATCAAGTACATAAAATCCCTTGGTGCCCGGTGATCTGTTATTTTTGTGACGTTCATTGATGAGTCGCCCTATGCCGCTGCCACATGATCCCAAATGTGCCATAGGCTGGACATGTTGAGCCAACAGATGGCGTTGCCTCCGAAGCCCAAATTCGTGGTACAAGGGTCTCGAAAAAGCCAAATGACGGCTTATTGACTAGCTGTCAGGCAAAAGCTGCGTCTATATCCCACGCCTGGGCCAATCCAAACTGCCAGTGCATAGCCATGGAGCCCCCGGAAAGTTGGAAGGTCGGGACACCGGAGCATTGATGGCAAAGCCCATCCGAAAAAGCAAAAGCCGCAGCAATGCTTGGTGGCAGCATCATGTTTTTTGTTAAAGAATTGGTCTTTAGAAGTATTACATGGCAGCCGTCCTATCAAACAACACGTGGACCTTGGGCTTACTCGTGGCTCTTGCACTCGAGGATTGCCGCTGATGCCCCTGTGTTCATATTTGCAGATTCCAGCTTCAGCCTCCCTCCTGGAGATCCCCACTAAGAGTTGATAGGTTGCTCAGCTTGTAATTGCCCCTAACCATGACATGCTTCCATTCTATTGAGGCTTCCTGGATCGGTCCTTCGACTCGGGGCCCGTGGTTTCAGGCTGGGGAGGGTGTTTTCTGGGACCTATTGTGACGTTGGTGCCGCTGAGGGGGGTGCAGCATTTTGACAACCCGGCCTTCCACCTTCCCGGAATTCCTCTCAGGCTCCGGCAGAACCAACGATCTTGCCCAGTGGTGTTGTTGGCACCTGCCAGGTGTGGGGAACTTGCCTCAATCCAACATGAACTCATCCACAAACCTTGTTTGACACCAACACCACCATATCAAAATAAAACCCGTGCAAATGCCATGATCCGATCCCCTCTCTCGCTCTTCCTCTCTTTCGCATCTTCCCAGAAACACGCGTCTCTCAGTTTGGCACCTGGAGCAAAAGGTCCATTACCTGTTGTAGTCGTAATGGAACAATTTGTTTACAAACAATCTAAGAAAGGTAGGATTTGGTCGCTGCGACACTTGCTTAATGTGAAACCTTCCACACCAAGAAGCTCGGACCTCCCACCCCCTTCAGAATTCCGGCGAACTCCCGCAATCGTTTGACGCACAACATGGTCTAGTCAGAATCCCAATCAGCCATTCTTGCCCATTTACTTGCACGCTCGTTCACAAGCAGCACTGACAAAAAGCGTGTCAGTTATGAGAGTGAGTAGACACGGCAAACAAGCACAGTTCACAGCTTGTAAATGGCCGTGGGGCGTTGAAGAAAACCAGCCTAGAACCTTCAGCACTCCCAAGCTGCGTGTTCCTGATCCATTCCTAGAGGGAAACCAACGCGGCTCACCTGCCAAGCAGCAAGCTGCAAACACTGGCCTCAAGATGCGCCCGCCAACTGCTTGTCAGCCAAGGCAGTTGAGCAAATTAAGACTCGAAACGAAGGGTGGGCTTACCAATGCATGTGCACATGAACCACCACTTGCGCTGGGTGTGGGGAGCTCGCTGATATTATTGGCGTTGCACGACCATTGCGCCGCAGGGATCGATGGGCGCGAGTGAGGTGAGCTGCTGATGTCAGAAGCGCCGTGAAGGTTCGGCCGTGCATCACCTACGCAGGGGAGCGCCGTTTCAGATCTCCAACCCTCGAACTAGCAATGGATTTCGCCCTCCGAAGCCCACCTCTAACTGCCTCCCGAAAGCGGCACCTGATCTCCGTAGCCCACCGTGGTGATGGTGACAACTGTCCTGAGACATGGGGCTTCAGGCGCGCAGGTCAGCCCAACTGGCGGAAAAGGGACACGCCCGTAGCTAAGGGCACTGCGACTGTTGCCAATGGAACATATGGCCTGTGCTGACAAAATGGGAGGCCCGACACCCTCTCAAGTTGAACTGTGTTGCCCACAGTTGCTCCCTGGCGGGTTCCTTTACATGGCATCGGGCGAAATGCCTTGAGGAAACCTCAAGGGCCGCAGGGATCCCGGGGGCTGACAAATCCTTGGGCAGCCTCGGGATCCCTCCAAGCCCCCTCCACTCTGGATTGAATAATCAACATGCCGGACGCATGAACATGACGCATGATCTGTTGGCGCCAAAGGCGACCATGCAAACGTCAGGTATGCTTTGAAGGTCCTCTACCTCAACCAAATGCATGAATTCCTCGGCGGCAGCTGTGTGTTGATATTAAGCCAGAAGTAGGGATCAGGATCGATTGTGTCCATGACACGAGCATGCAAAAAGGTTGTAACTGCCAGGCCTTCTACTTCTGGTCTCATCTCCCAAGGCAGCCAAGGCTCCACCAAAACACCCCGGGGATGGAGTCGAAAGGACCTCGGCGACCAATGCCCGCAAATGACTCCAAGCTTTTCCGAAACAGAACTCTCAGATGATTTGAACTTTGACTTGGTGCTACAGCATGGCATCGATCAAGATTTCACCTGACCACACTTGAGGAAACACGTACGCCTTGGCCGCCTGGCCTTTGGCTCTGAAATCAAAGCCATGCCCGTCTTTAAGCATCGGCCCGAGTCGGGACCGCGGATTGCCCAGCTCGGGTGCTTTAGCATTCCACGTGAGTCCTTGTGTCACTGGAAGTGGGAGAGCGGAACACGACAAAATTGCACCCTGGCTGCTTTTGGCTCAAGACATGCTTGCCCAACTGATGTGCTGGCAAAGATTGGTGCACTCACCTAGTGTTTTGAATTTGGAAGGAAACACCCCGCACGCTTTCTCTGAAATTACCCCAGTCATCCAGCGAATGCTGGGAAACTACCAGAAACACTTGGTGTCCTTCCACTGCGGCAGTTGTATCCGCCCTTCCGTTTCTTTCCGTTTGCCAGCGAGCCCAACTTCAACCGGCCCCCAACTTCAAACTCAACCAGGGACGGGACTCAGCCAGGGTGCCCTTCTCCGGGTTGGGTGTTCAAAGGGAAACCAACAGCAAACCACCCGTTTTTTTGCGTTTCCCCTTTTCAAAGTCAAAACCAAATATATGAATAAATACAAAAATAAATACATACATACATATATATATATATGTGTGTGTATTATTATATAATATCCTTTTTCATGCTGGCCAATGGTGGGTTTGGGGGGATAGGCAGCTTCACTATGCATTGGCCATCTTTTGGTGAACTCGTCGGAATCCTTGTCTTGCTCCCTCTTCCGTCCTCATGGTTCCCAGAGCGATTATCCAGACTATCTCAACACAATCGTGTTGAGAAAGGGATTGGTGCCCGTGCTGATTTCACCATCAACTAAGGCACGATTTTGAAACGCTCCCAGTGTTGCATTGAACACTTCACGCGGCACATCACGGGACTATGAAGCAATTCTTTGCCGGGAACCCAGGATCCCCGCGCTGACCAGGGTGTGTCCCACAGGGAAACCTTCGCTTTTTGGGAAGCCGCCCTTTATTTTTCATCCATGTTGATGAGTCGGCGGTCGACTTTAAGGTCGGTTTCATGGCCAGGGTCGAAGGATGGCGCCGGCGAATGACTTCTGGGAGCAGGTGTGTGAGCGAGAGAGAGGTTTTGCTATCGATCCAGAAAGCAGACCACTGGCCATTGGCATTTGGCTGAAGGGCAGAGGACGGGAGTGTGGGAACCTGAGTTGTGCCACGGCTAACGCATGCCAACCCTGGGCATGAAGGCGATGGCCTGGTGAAGCTCCCTGTGAATGGAATCGGTGAGGGCAAGAAGCCCACAACACATTCGATTGGTCCTCCGGTCAAAAACTCCTTGGTCGTTGATGGTGTGGTTTGCATGGAATCTCGATGTCAGTGTTGCTACACCAAATCAAGGCTAGACAAAACGGCTCCTGAAAGGGGAAAGCAAAGGAAACAACATGTTTTCGCCCCTGAGGTTGGTCATCTTGTAAAGGCTCGGAGTAAAAGCTCCAGGGCGGGGATTAAAAAAAAACACTGAAACTGGCATCCGGGGCTACGTAGCCCTATGTCCGCTGGCATTCTCGGCGTGTCAAACACCTAAAAGAGGATAGAGACTTTTCCTTCCCGTAGCCTCTCGGAACCAACTCGAAAGGGTCGAAAGGGTAACCAGGGTAGAAAGGTCGAAAGGGTTCAAGTAACCAGGATAGAAAAGGTGCAAGGTCTCAAAGGGTTCCGAAAGGGTGTATTCTTTGTCGACCTTCTCCTAGGTCCTCCAGTAGAGAGGTTAGAATTAGGGTACCCTTTTTTTGGTAGTCCATTTTATTAGGGGGACCCTCCCCCAAAGAAACGGTCAAAGGGCACCTAGCTGCGGGACCTAGTCTCGGCACCGACGGTGTCACCCACCCCGCGGGGACTCGCGAGGCTACGGCTGAGCTCCTCCGTGAGGCCGTCGGAGCTCACCCTGAGCCACGCGCCTGCGCGAAGCTCGGGGTGGGCTCCGTAGATGTCAAAGCCTTCCCCCCCCCCCCGTGTTTTTGGGCGGTGCTTAAAGGGAAACCCGAAGGAACCCAGCCATTTGGTGGGACACAGGTTTGGGGTTTATGGGGGTTGTCTCAAAATTGGGCACCCTCCGAAACAGTTCTTTTTCTTCCGCTTACATAACCGTGTTTCGCCTACTTCCCACCAGGAGGAAACTCATCTAAAAGTGGCAGCCAATAGGCGGTGCTTAAACAGGCTGAACAGAGAACTATAGGGACAGCTTTAAAACTCCTTAATTCAGTTTCCCTTTATTTGGTGGTTTGGATTGGTGGTTTGGAGGTGTTCCAAGGCAGGGGTGGGGGGGGTTGCTAACTACGCACAAGAAAGGGTTCAAAAACCACCAATTCATGGCTATATGCCTGATCAATTTTGGGGGCTTAAAATTAGAATGGGGTGGGGTAGTTGAAAATCATGAGTCAGGATCAGCCCCCTATAATAGAGGGCGGGTCGGCATGGGGGTTGCGTTTCTCGAATTCCTCGGGGCTGCGTTTTTCAGATTCCTGGGGGCTGCGTTTTTCAGATTCCTGGGGGCTGTTTTTTTTTGCAGCACAGATATTTAGATGTTCGGTCCTTTGGTTGTGTGATGGCATGCAAGTACAGGCCCATTTTTTTATTCCAACTGGAGCCGCAGATGCTTTCACGCCTTGAAGAATGCATGTTGGGAAGCTAAACTTATATTATAAAGAAGACAGCCTGAATTGCAATTAGGCCCTGGCAGGGCGCTTCAACATCCCACAATTCTTGGCAGGGCGCTTCACCCTAGTATTGCCCTAGTCAGGAAGCCTGAGAGAAGTCAGACAGATCGAGCTTGAGAGTATACCCCCAGTATTCCCTTCAGTATTCCCACGTATTATCCTAGTATTCACCTTTAATATTGCCCTAGTACCCCCTGAGTATGTACCTAGTATTGCCCTAGTATTCCCCTAGCATTGCCCTAGTTTTCCTTTAGTATTCTCTTGGTATACCCCTAGTGTTTCCTCACTACCCCCCTGGTGTTGTCCAAATATTTCACTAGTCAAGGAAGGGGAATATTAGGGGAATACCTTCAGCATTATCAAACTAACTAGGCACTACTAGGAAAGTACTAGGGGAGTACAAAAAGTGAAATACTGACAGAAAACTAGGGGTATACCAACAGAATACTTAAGGAATACCTGGGCAATACTCAAGGTATTCTCCTAGTAATTCCATCCCTTTACTAGGGGAAATAGCAAGGGAATGCTATTGGGTAGTGAGGAATACTAGGGGTATACCAAGAGACCATTAAATTAACTGAATACTAGGGCAATAATAGGGGAATACTGGGGCAATCATAGGGCAATACTAAGGAAAGATTCAGGGAATACTCGGGCAATATTAAAGGTGAACCTAGGAGAATATTAAGGGAATTTCTGAGGGAACACTAGGGCTATACCAAGAAAAGAATTAAGGAATAAGGCAATACTAAGGGTATTCCCCTAGTACTTCCACACCTTTACTAGGGGAAATAGCAGGGAATACTATGGGGTAGTGAGGAAATACTAGAAGTATACCAAGAGACCACTGAATTAATTGAATGCCAGGGCAATAATAGGGGAATACTAGAGCAATCATAGGGCAATACTAAGGAAACACTGGAATACTAGGGCAATATTAAAGGTGAACACTAGGAGAATACTACGGGAATTCTAAAAAATACTAGGGGTATCAAAATGACTCCCACGGGAAGAGAACCCACACAGACATGTGAAGGTATGTCTCGCAAGAACAGGTTCTGGGTGGCCTCTACCGCATCCTTCAACCTGACATTCGCGGAGAAAAACCAAAAAAAAACTCGAGTTTTCCAAAAAACAAAAAAACAAATGCAGGCCCTATGTGCCCAAGCTTGGACTGCCCAGCCATAGGGCCTGCAATTTTGGTTTTTGGTTATTTTTGGAAAACTCAAGGTGTGTTTGTGGCTTTTCTAGAAAAGTGTAAAAGACCTCGAGTTTTCCAAAAAACCAAAAAACTGCAGGCCCTATGTCCCCAAGCTTGGACTGCTCAGCCATCGAGTTCCAAAAAACAAAAAAAAATGCAGGCCCTATGTGCCCAAGCTTGGACTGCCCAGCCATAGGGCCTGCAATTTTGGTTTTTGGTTATTTTTGGAAAACTCAAGGTGTGTTTGTGTTGTTTCTAGAAAAGTGTAAAAGACCTCGAGTTTTCCAAAAAACCAAAAAAAATGCAGGCCCTATGTCCCCAAGCTTGGACTGCTCAGCCATCGAGTTCCAAAAAACCAAAAAAATGCAGGCCCTATGTCCCCAAGCTTGGACTGCCCAGCCATAGGGCCTGCATTTTTTTGGAAAACTCAAGGTGTTTTTTGGTTTTCTGGGGGCTGCGTTTTTCAGATTCGTGTGGTTTTGTTTTTTCTGGAAAAGTAGAAAACTCGAGCTTTTTCACACTTTTCCATGAAAAACGCAGCCCCCAGGAATCTGAAAAACGCAGCCCCCAGGACGACCCCTTCTGCTATAATATTACTCTCCTGTGGATTTGCAGTGTAACATGGAAAGCAACACCGCCATGCTCAGAGAGATTCTTTGGACACCCAAAACGAGTCCAGGAGGTTTGGGTTCCGACAAAGCTGCGCAAGGGGTTCGGATAAACCTGGGACAGGCTGGGGAATCTAGGGCTTGCATGCATTGCGTTCTGGTTAGAGTGGCAAACATATGGAACTGCGAACATCCACAGGTGCCTCCGGCATCCGACTTGGGGCTTTTCTGGAGGTAAACCTCAAGGAGTAAGTGGGAAAAAACAAAGTACATAAGCCCTAACTAAGGGTCTAGGGCACATTTTCCACAGCGAATCTATCGCTGCCCAACGGAGTTCGATGACAATGAAAAGACAGCAAGCGTTGACCTGACCCAAAAGGAGTTTTCACCATGGCTCATATGAGCAACACTCCACCTTGGGAATGTCATGGGCTACACTCACTCAGCAACAGACCACCGGAATCCAGCGGGGGACACTCACCCAAGTTCCCCCGGTCCAAAATGTTGACTGTAGCCCGCGAACCAGACTGACTTTGTCCATTCCACTCCCTCTTGCACCAGCTAGACAGTATTGTTGAAAATACCATGCCAGGAAGGTGGAGCCGCTTCCAAAATCTGGCGAGCTACAAACTGCTGGCAGCCCCACGTCACTCTGCCAAAACGAGAAACGGCGCTTGGTTCTTTGGAAAGAAGCCTGCAGGGATGCGTACAGACTAGCAAGACCCAAGGGTGGAGTCTTTGAAAGCAGGCCCTGGACCCTTTGGCAAACAAATAAATATATTGATTTGCATGGTTTCCTTACCAGAATCTCCATGGTTGTCTAAACCTTTCTTAATGCTTCGACCATCCCTAGAAAACCTTGAGTAAAAGGGTGCTTCGACCATGGTGCGTGTGCATCCCGGTTTGGCTGCACACCAGCTTAGAGCGGCGACTGAAGACTGGCTTCCCGCGTCCACTGGGCCAAACACCACCCATCGTCAACCCACCAAAGCCCTGCTGAGCAATAAGACGGATTCAGTTGTCAACAGCTCCGTCCTGAAGCCGTAGAGCTCCCAAAGCCGGTCTCCCAACAGGACGTCCCGCCAGGAAAAAAAACACAAGAACAAAAGCATCTTCTTTCAATGACCCGTGCGAATGAGCCAAAGGGATTTTGGGCCCCAAACCAAGACACCTTAAGTCAGACAGCAACATGGGATTCATGACGACTGTTTGGGTTTGTCAAACAAAAATGGACCAAGCTCGTTTACCAGTGGGATCCATGAATGTTCAATGCATCTGACCTGAACAAACACCTACGTTTCTACCCAAACTTGACAAGCACCGACACTTCTTTGCGCGTCCCTCGTCCCTGCGCCTTTGTCAGTGCCCATGCCTACGGCAAAAAGGGCCTGCAGCCAGTGGCTTGGCCGAAACCTCCCCAAATTCCAGTTCCGAGGACCGACTCTGGGGTCTCTAAAACTCCGTCAGATTTCGTCTACCCCGAATTTCCCCAAACTAACCGAAATGCCCTGGAAAAAACAACCGGAGGCTGCCAGAGTGCCTGCGATCTGCACTTCCAGGGGGCTCGGGTTTTTTTTTCTCACAAAATCCTGACGCATGTGAGGGGCCCCTGTTGCAAGAAAGCTTTGCACCATCTCCTGGCAACCCTTAAAAACTGGCTTCGAGACACGTTTCTTCAAGACAAGCGTGGACACTGTGCTTTGTTCTCCAAGAAGGCATGGAAAAGGTGGGGGGCCTGGCCTTCTGCAGGGAATCTGGGTTACCCCCATACACTGCAATCAACCCAAAGCTACGAATACTGTTGTCAGCGGTAGGAGCTTGGGAAGCACCAAACATACTTGGTAAATCCAGGCCACCAAGCACTGCGGCGGGTGCAAACAATCATCGACCTCTTGGTCAAGTTTCATATATGCCTTCAAGCCAACTTCGTGTACATGTTGTGAAATGCACAACCAAGCAAAATACCAATGCGTGCCAGGGTCTGGGACAGTTGAATCGTCTACTGCCTCACTTGGCCAACCTGGAAATGGGGGGAGAAACGTGGACCGAACTTTGGAAACCGAACAGTGTAAGGGTTGGTTCACCACTGCCTGAACCCGCGTCAGGTTGGCACTTCACCAGTTCCCTGTATTGGTACCCTAAGCAGGGGAGCCACCCACAGCTCTGGCGCCTGGTACCGAGGGTTGCTCGCGTCCACCCACTCCCCGCGCTCGCAGAACCTGGGCTAAACAAAAGCTCCGAGAGTCGCAGCTAAAAAACACGGGCATCCTAGTCTCGGCCCTGCCTAAACTGGCGTGTCTTGTCCGAGGGAACCGGCCCGGGTTGACAGGCCGTCCAAACAGGTCTGAAGTCTTTGGCCCAAGCAATCGAGGCTGAGAATCCCGAACAATCTCTACCAATTCAGCTTCCTTAGCCGCAATCCTCTGCTTTTTCATTGCGGGTCCAAGTCTAAGATGGTGCTTCTCTGTCCGGTGGGAGTGAAACTCCAAACAAAGGTAGTGGCCACCAGAAAAGAATGCTCCACTTGGTATGCCTGCGTGACTTGTCCTTTCGCGGGATAATCAATCCCTGTGATCACTGCCGGCACAGGGATGACATAACATTGCAAAGCAAGAAGTGTATATAAAGATCTGGCGCCTGGAAATATCAAACATGTCTCAAACAGGGGGACCCCCGCAATTCTGGTCGGCATCCTTTTGTTGGCCTTTTCAGAGCAAACACTTGTGTTGAGAAAGCCAAACAGAACCGAGAAAGCAACAAGGTCGCCTCTTTGAGGGTCGGAAACACTGGCAACATCACGTTTTTGTCTCAATGTACAATGTGTGGCAGGCAGCATGAATATGTAGATGTTTATGTGCATATACTATCGTTTGACATGTCCGTTGCCTCTCTTGAAAGCTGCTTAGGCACTTCACACCCATTGATTTCACTCAGTCCCTCTTGCAGTCGCATCATCAAGGTCGCAAAGCGACTGTTCTGCGCGCGCTGGGAATGGAGGCTTCAGGCGATGCTACAGGCGCTTGAGGCTCGTGTGTACCGTTGACTCTCAAGGATCTGATCTTTTGAAATGCTAAAGATCCACAAGGCAATGTTGATATGCTGGCATTTCTCGAAGCAATCCACCAGGAAGTCATGCCACAGAGCTGAGTTTGATAGGCTCTAATTCGCTCTGCGGAAAAACGGAGCCGATACACATAAAGGAAGTCTCCACTCACCAGCGGTATGCCGGTCACGTTGGAACAATCTAAAGCCAAGGTTTGATGTCATCCATGCTGAAACCTGGTCCTGTCCTTCCTTCTCCTGGTGGGTTTGCTTTGATCAACAAAGACTATATGACCTGTGCAAAAACTGGGACCCTTTTGGGGGAAAGCCGTTGGAGGGAAGCAACATGAAACTGACCATTTACATTTGCAGTGTTGACACCCATAAACCAAGTCCAGCTTGCCATCGTCACTGAGCAGTCGGACTTGCATGTCCCAGCGTATTTGGGTGTCTTGTGATGGGGAACCTCCTGCTGCTTGGCTTTTCAAGGGTGAAACCAAAACAAAACCATATGGGTCCCGCAATTGTCAAGACTGTAAGTAAAGGGCGCTGCAGCATCTTGCACGCTGACTGGACTGGACTCTCTTCCTGAAGCAACTTGCTGAATGGGGGCTCGGCCAAATGAAGGTCCCAAAAAAGAAGAGCGCGATGATGATCAGCAAGAACTCGGGGCAGGCGCAGATCCGCTCCGCCGTACGGCAAAGAGCCCCTAGTCCAAATGTTGGAGGCTCGCCAGAGTCGGCTGGACGTGATGGGCCTTAGACAGTCCTTTTCTTGCCGGCGCAAAGTAGATTGATGGCAAATGTCCCTTTGAGTACTCTAGTTTAAGGACGCCAACCTAGAGTTGGAAAAGCGGATCCGTCGAATAAAAAAAATGGCCAGAAAAGAAAGGCGCTCGTTTCTTCCAATCGAGAGAAGGTGCTACACTGAAGCATACTACAAGAACCGTGTTTCGGGTGCCATGAAAAAGATCTGAGATCTGCAGGGTGCCCATGCCTAACTTTGCTGAGTGCCCGTGACCTGGACGCAGCTCCGAACTGCCGAACTGAACAACCTCCTGAAAACCAAAAAAAACAACCAAAGAGAACCAAACAAAAATCAAGCAACTAACAATGGAGAACCCTAAGCTCCCTAGAGACCCCCAGTACACTGCGGAAAGTGCCGTGGTGTTGCCCTGGAGAGAGCAACCCCTAGAGGATTGAAGCGCGGCCAAAAACCCAAACCCAACTCGAAACGTCACGCAAACGCAACATCCTGACTGATCAGTATATTTGAGAAACTGCTCCAACAGGAACCAAACCATTTCATGGTGGCCCTTTTGCCGAATCCTTTTTTTCGAAGCCGGGCACGCCAAGATAAATCTGGAACCACTCCTGGGGGCCATACGGTTTTCGAATTGCTGTAGGTAGTCTTTCAAAATGACGGCCATGGGCCAGGTGGAATGTGGCGAAAGCCCTTTGTCCCACTTGCCCGATGTGCTTGCGAGCCTGGCTGGCTGCAGGTGCCAAGATATGATATGAACTGTCTCAAACTTGGACGCCCAAAATGTCTGTCAAAGCCAACCATAAGGGCATCTCAGGTTGGCTCATTGCTTTCCACCTGACACCCTTGCCAACGCAGAGCGGATGTCATTGGTACTGCTTTGACAAACAAAATCAAAACACCCGAAGGATCCCGAAGGCCACAGGGAAGGGGGGATGACCCGCATGCCGCAACCATGTCAATAGTCCAATAACTTCCTAATCAACAGCACGTGCACGTCCCCTACAGGGGATGGTACCTGGAAGATAAATTTCCTCTTAGGGGTCCCGGTGCCCAGTCAACTCTCATGCCAATGTGGGAGGGAGGGCAAAATCATTTGAAGGAAACCACTCACCAGCCCAACCCCCCTTGCTTTCCCCGGCGGTCATCAGGATCGCTGGAGAGGCATTGCCCATGACCTGCCCCATGGCAGGAACCCCATCACCTTTGACCTTCTGGGCCAAAAATGGAAACACGACATGGGTGTGTCTTTCTTACCGGACCCAAAAATGTTGGTTTCTTTTCGGGTTTTCCTTTGGAACCAACCAAAAGGGGGTACCCTCAAAAAAAACACATTCAACATGGGGAAACTAAACGGTAAGGTTGATTTGGCTGTGAGAGTCTCAAATCTTGGGACCCCCCACAAAGGAATCTCACTAGGAAAAATTAGCAACCAAAAAGGTGTTGCTTGGAAGCACCAAAAGGGGGGCATACAGGGAACCCTAAGAGCTTGCCACCAGACTCCTTTCAGAGTTGGACGCCTATGCTCAACCCGATCCCCCAGCCCGAAAAGCCTGCGCATCCCCCCTGTCAAATAAGAACCTTCTGAGCGAAATCAAGACGGGCCCTGCAATGGGAGGCTCAAATGATCGAGGGAGTTCTTTTTGAAGGGCCGAAAGCGCCCCCGTAGTTTGCCGAGCTCCAAGCAGCCACCCGGCCTTTCTAAACAAGTCGTTGATCTCGTTGAACCTTGCGCTTCAGGATTCAGGATTGCATGGGAATCCGTGTTGGGCCGCTGGTGGCTGGTTCCATGAAGCCAATATGCGGAGGATTGTAAATAACCCAAAAAGATTCATACCAGCGGTTGATGGAGACTCGAGACATGTGAGCCAGTCTTGTTTGAGGACGCTTTTTTTGGGACAAACCCCACGCAGGGCTGTTCTTTTGCCACCTGTGGCGGGTCCGACAAGCGTAGGGATCTTTTCTGGGAGCAAACCCTTCGTTTTCCAGCGGCAAAAGAACCACCCTGATCCGTGCCAAAAGCCGAGCAGAGGTTACAGGCGTTCTGTCGGCGTTCTGCGTAGATTACTGGCCCCCCGATTTGGGGAAAACCCCCAAGCCACTGCGACCTTGTTCTTGTGGATGCACGGCACATCTCACAGGTCAGTGGGCAAAAACGACATCATTCTCCAACCACGAGGCAAGTCAAAATGTTGCATGCGAAAAAGGCAGGGCTCGCGTAAATTGCGGGGGAGCTCGAATCTTCGGATCAGGTGGCAATACTCCAGTGGCTCACATCTCTCCGGGCGCCCGGCTGCCCAAGGTCCGCGTTCAAGGCTCTGGTCAGCTTGTAGACGCGCACCACCCGCGTCTCAGTCGCGCGCGCAAAATCGCGCACTCAGAACCCATGGGTCAGGGAGCATGAAACGAGTGCTTCCTTTAACGTCTGTTCAAATCGTTTCCTGGCCTTTGTTTCTCGAAAGATCCACTGCCTCCGAAAATGTTGCGAACCCGTCAACAAGTGTGTTTGTTTTTTCACAACCAAAGGAAGCTTTTTAGGAACTTCCGTGGAGAGGTTGGCTATCTCTCTCTGAGAAATGAAATGCAAACAGCCGGCACAAAGCAAGCAATCGCGTGAAAAAGCTAGGCAAAAGCAAGAACTGGGGGAATTGCAATAGGCAAAAAGAGTTGGCCCCCGGCATGAATTTGGCTCGAGAAAAAGAAAAAACATGAGAAAGAGTAAGGCAAAGAGAAAGAGAAAGATAAAAATGAAAGAGAACGGGAAAGAGACAAGGAGAAGAGAAGGAACAAAGAAGAAAGAAATAAGAAATGAGAACTAGAAAGACAATGAAACAAAAGAAAAAAATAAGAACAAGAAGATAAACAAATAACAAGTGTAGATAAAGAGGAACAAGCACACAGACAGAGAAAGATCAAGACGCAGGAAAGATGACAAAAATGAGAATACATAAGAAGAGAAAGCGATACTAAGAAGGATGGACGCAAGCCCAGCCTCCTAGTCCATCCCCAATAAGCTGCGCGGGTTGCTTTCCTCCTTGCAGTGGAATCAAGCGCCCAAACCCCAGCCCTTCGACGCAACTGCTTGCGCAGAGGGGGAAAACGACTCTGAAACACTTAGATCTGAGGACCAGGCGACCTTGAGGGCACGAAGCACGGACAGCTGCTCCACCTGCCGACGTGTGCTTTTTCCCCTAGAGGGCCCCTCACACTCGCATGACACACGTCCCAAAACGCGCCGTGCAAATCAGGCGCAACGATAAATGGCGAAGTCACGGGAAGTGTGGGTTTTTAGCCTGCTGAGGCCTTCACTGGAGAGAACCAGGGAGTCCATCAATGAGGCAAGCCCGCTTAGCACTTCTTCCCAAACCGGCAACCCCTGCCCCCCCTCAAAAAAAAAAAAGGGACCGGCCTGCTTGTCCGCTGTCTCCAAAACAGCCTCCGCCTCAAAGCGCAAACGCCGAAGGCCGGGTGCTTTTTAGTTGTGCGCCCATCCCGCATCAGCCTTTTGGTGGGTTCCCACTTGCCACACGTGGCAGCAAAGCATTGCAACAGATCTAATATTGCCAACCACCAGACCTTCACCAAGCAAATGCTCTTTTAGATTCTGGAAAAACATATTCCGTGAACCCGAAATTGCTCGAAATGATGGCTTCTGGCAACCCTGGTTCGCAGCCAAGAAGCCCAAAACGGGACCACCGAGAGGATGTCGCAGATCGCCTGATGCGCAAGAGGATGGTCTTCCCTTCTGTCAGTGTCGATTGGAAAGGAATCCCCAAGTACTGGACCTTCATTCGGCGGTAGGCTCGGCATCTAAACTCGCGATTGACTGCAAAAAAAGCATCGGCGGTAGGTTGCTGCAACAGATTTGTGGGAGGCAACAGACGAAGCAGCATGGAGGGGCGGCACATCATATGAGCGGTCATATATGTGCGGCGCACCAAAACGGGGGAACTCGCCAGAAGGTAGTACAGGGCTCAAGCAGGAAGATATGGCTCTGTCTCAAAATGTGACCTTTGGCTTCCCCTAAAACCAAACCAGCTAAAAAGTGTACCCTCCAAAACTGCCACTTGGCAAACAAAGGGAAAGCCAGTCCCTTTATCCTTTTCAGTCAAATAGAAGCTCAAAGGGCTCAACTTGGACGCCCAGAAATATAACCTGCACCTGCGAAAAAAGACCCAGACCCGCCGGCACGGCTTTGGCTGAGTTCATCGTAGCCGCCTGCGTTGTTCCGAAGAACACATTATGTATACATATATATATATATATGTATCGAGATATATATATATATATATATTGTATTTAAAATCAAAAAACTACAAACATGGAAACACTCACAAGAAAACACACGCAAGCAACAACAGAAGCAAAGACGCAAACAAAGCACAACACATAAGAAAGAACAACAAAAAAAGGGGAAACCAAAACAACTAGCCAACACCCCCTAAACCTCACGGCCTCTCGGCTCACACGCGCCTCAATGGAGAAAATAAACTTCCTGAAGCGGCCCAAATGTGTGGACGGAGGCTGCTGCCTCAGGCGGAGACGTCGCGGTCGATTCTGAGGCTGCGTGTTTGTTGCCTGTGTGTGGAGTTTCTACTCGAAACAGTAACCCTCAGACGGCAGCAGAGTAACTGGGATCTTGGGAACTCGGCCCCATCGGTCCACGTAAAGGAAGGTTCCAAGGCAACCAGCCCGGACCAACCATCGGTTGCATTGCAGATATCAAATTGATGCCCGGGCCAAGATACGGAGTTGAACGTGCCCGGGATGTCCAGGTCTAGGAAGCCCGCAAAACGGTGTCTTTTGTTGGATCTTCCCGAGCAACCCATGGGCTCACTTCCCCCTCCCCTAAAAAATAGTAAAAGGAGAATTCAAAGAATTATTCTTTCTACTATTTTTTCTCCAACAGCAACACAACAAACAGAAAACAAAATCCAGAACAACAAGCAAACAAAATAAATAATCACAACCACCAACAAAAATATTTAATCACAGCATACAACATTAAATAATTCAAACAAGCATACCAACAAAACAGCAACACTCTAAATCATCAAAGAACCCAAACTCAAAAACACACATCAACAAAAAACAAAGCAACATACCAACAAAAAATATCATAAGAGTATCAAACAAAACAAAAACAAACAGCCAAAGCACGAAAAAATTGAAGAAGCATGCCAAGTCTAAACAACGCACTTTGAAAGAGATAAGCAAATTATAATAATTCAATCTTTACAAACGATAAATATATTACAATTATAACATATAATATTTTACACGTGATAATCATAGTATGATTATAATTTCAGTACAGGATAATAATTTAATTGATTTGTCTTACTTCTTTCATACATCATTTTAAAAATAATATTAATATCTCTCAATGTATTTTGAACATTAAATTTTTTACTTTCAATAAATAATTTGATATTTTCTTTAACATCTTCTCCTTTCTCTTGACTATAACACAACATCCTTAATACATCATCAATCATACCATATTTTTTCTTAGGGATTTTAAGAAACTGTTTAATATAATCGTAAGGTGGTATTTTATTTACAGTTAGAAATATTAAAATCTCATCTTCTACATTTCTATTATGTCTCCCTTTTATTCTCAACAGACATTTGATTAAAACTTGATTATCTCTCCATTCCTGACAAATTTTACATTCATCTTCTTCATCCATTGAATAATTAATAATATTATTCAATATTTTATTAGGTAAATTTAATTTATACAATTCCATATTTTCTTTTTTGAAGTGACAACAATCATAGCATTTTTTATTGATATAATTATTGATTTTATCACCGTTCATTTTCCTCTTATTATATTAAGGCACTATTTCTTTAAGTCATTTTTAAGGCATTAATAAAAATTAAGAAACTAACCATAAGTATAGTATAATTATAGCATATAATATTTTACATGTTATTATTATAGTATGATTAATAATTATGGGTTACATTTATAGTCAGGAAAAATGTCTTCAAATATGTAATCTACATATTTATCAATATCGCCAATGTCTATATATTTGATATTGTCTTTTCCTATTATTGAATAAATATATTCCCAGAAAAACAAATTAACTAGTAGCCATACTTGATATTTAGTGTTGTAGCAAGACCATACATGATATTTAGTTATTCTAAATTCATTCAAGACCTCGTTTATTTTATCTTTACTTAATAAATGCCAATCAATCGCATCAAACATGCCTCGGTTTTTTTTAACAAATGCTTTATATGGTTTAATTGCGCTTGTCCCTCCAAACCTTTTAATCAAATCTTTATTATTGAAGAACTCATCAATTTCTTTTTCAAATGACTTTCTTGCAATTTTATGACAAAAATATACAGGAAATCTTTTGTGATATTTCATAAAGAATTTCAATTTTAATTGAAACTTTGTATATCCCTTATCCTTATATTCTTCAACAAACAACTTTTCAAGGTCTCTTGTTATACAGCATTGATTACAATATACATCATATTCACTTATTTTATTACACAGATTAGCAGGTAATAAGTTATACAATGTAAAATTAATATCATTCTTTTTATTATTACAACATTCACACTTACTATAATTAAACAGTGTCATTTTTCCTCTTAATATATTAAGTCAATATGTCTTTAAGTCGTTTTCAAAGAATTTATTTTATAATGGCCGTAAGCAAGTGAGTTTATACTATCTATCCAATATTTTTAGTTTTCATAACTACTAAGAGCAATTTTTTTAGTTGTTATACTAAAAATTCTGTGGTTTTTACTTCTAATACTATTAAATGACTTATGTATAACCTCATTAGTTTTTAAAACCGTCTCAAACTCTTCATATTTCATTTGACGTCTTACTGTGCCTTTTGCTATGCCCTTACATTTCTTATATTTTTTATCATCACCATAAACTGAGTAAGCGTAGCATTTAGGACGAAGGGCTATAAACCCTGTTATTATTTTACTTTTTAATTCATCCTTAAATTTAACTAATACTTTCTTGTTATTCTCATCATAACATTTATGTTCCTTAGGATAATCTGAAAAATCTATTTCTTTTTTAATTGTATTCAGGACTTCATAAATGTCATTGGTTTTAGTATGAAATACAAAACTGTCAGTATCAGTATATACCATTTTAATATTATCTCCATATTTAGGTTTCATAACGTCATAATAAAATTTATACATGTGTTGCTTACTCAAATCTAAATACTCATCCCAATAAATATAGGTTTGTCTAGTTTCAACTTTGTTTTTTGCTTTTCAACTCCAACCAAATTTTCATTAATGATATGACTATGTTTGAAGTTAGGATTACTTACACACTTCATATATCTAGTTTCATCACTCACAACCTCAAAATCTAAATGTTTCCTTTTATCCTCCATTGTTTTTCCAAATATGGCATTGTTCATCAATTTGTAAACATCTTTCTCAAAATCATTTCTAGCATTCTTCCTCTTCTCAGTGTTAAACTCAATGTAAGGTTTTAAAACTTCTTTTTGTTCAAATTTAATTGCTCTATGAATTTTCTTAAGTTTTAACCCTTGCTTCAAATAAAATTGTAAGGTTCTTATATGGATTACATATTTTCTTTATCATTTAAATTCAATACTAATTTATTTGTTTTCTCATCCGTAGGTTTTTTATGATTTAAAAATTCATAAATTTCAATTTGTTTATCTGACAGCATGTCGGCTTTAACATTCATAACCTCAGGTGCCATTGGATAGTCATTGTGTAAATCGTGTAATTCTTTAGGATATTCTAAATCCACTTCTAGAATATATCCAATATTATTATTTTTGTAATTAATAATGTCTTCTTCTTTTAATGTATCATCCCATTTTAGATTTTTATATGGCAGTTTTTGTATCATGCTTAACCCGTACAAATTATTAGCATCAAAATAGTTAATATAACTACTTTCTTTATTTTTATCATATTCTTCTCCCATGTATTTATTATTTGCTTCAACTTTTTTAGTAGAAACCATACACATCCCTCCTCTAAGTCCCGCTTCTATCATTTCATACATTTCTTGGTCATATATTAAATCAATCTCTACACCAGTCATTTTAAGCATAGCATCAAAAGCAAAGTTAGGCAATGTATAATAATAAGCAGGGTCCAATCCATAATATTTCATACATACATCTCTAAATTTTCGAAAATGTCAGTCAATAATAATACATCAGTTTTCAAATATAAATCATGGTATTCACCCATATTCTTAATGTCGAAATGCTTCCATATAATTTTTGCCCTTTCATAGTCGTTAACACTTATACCTTCTTCACTCAACTGACTATAAAAATCATCCTTACTCGGTAATTGCTCATCATCAAATTTATCAAATGAATTCATGTAGTCATAAGGATAAACGCCTTTATCAGTTAATAAATCTAGACATTTCTCACTCTTAACCAAATCATTTTTACTACTGAACTTAAAATTATCTTTCCAGTTTTCACGCAATAACCATTTACTTTTATCTTCTTCATCTGTATTATCATACTTACTCATTGAAACTAACTTATCTAATGAAGCAGTTAAAAACCCAAAAGTGTCTTTAACACTCAAACTTTCAAAACTGATATTAATAAATTTTTCACTGTTCTGAGCGATGACACCTATTTTACTGTTGTTACTTAATTTATCAGCATTTTGAATAATTAAATGACCATCATAATTTTTCATGTTATGGAAGAATACAGGAATTTTAAAATATCTATTACAAAAATTAAGATTGCAAACATTATGAGCACAACCTCTATACTTACCTGTAAAATGACAATGGTCTCTAACTTTTCTATATTTCTCTGCTTCCTTGGCATTCTTATAGTTCATTCTAAACTTATCCCCACAAATAAAGCAGTTTTTAGCATTTTTAAAATCTTCTTTGTCTTCGTCAGTCATGTCTTTTTTTTCGTTTTCTCCCATCTTCTCCTTTACTTCTGCCCTAATGTCATTAAGTTTTTGACAAAACACATCAACAGCATCTTTACCACGATACATAAATTCATAATTTGTATTATCAACAGCATTAACCATATTAAGCATAAAACCACATGGTTTATGCTCTTGATAAGAAAAAGTGTTTTTATCTTCATCTTCATCAGGTTTTTTCAGTTCCTCTGTCAAACATTCAAAATCAGCATATACAACAAAAGGACACCTTAACTTTTTGAAGTGATGCTTAAAACTAACTTTCTCATAAGGCTTAGGCATTACTATTTGTTGACCATCAACTTCCATGCATCCACTATCATAATGTTTATTTAATAATTCTTCATTTCTAAATCCATGATTACAATATTTACAAAAATAGGACTTACCATTATGATTACTTTTCTGATTATTGATAAGTCTGCTCAAACTTTTTATATACACATAATGACTGCAATCCTCATCATCAACTCTTAACAAATCAAAATGAAAAGAAGCATCTTTATTTTTCAATTTTCTACTAATAACAATTTGTTCATTATCATCAATTTCATAAACATTAATGGATATTGAATTATTATTTTCTTCAAATATATCTATATCATTATTATTAGCAGGAAAACTCACACCATCAAAAATCAAATCACTTTCTATCTTCTTGTAATGAAACATCTTTTCAGGGTGTGCTTTATCACAAATTTTACAATATCCACACTCAATAGAATATTTAAAACACTTATCATCTTGATTTTTAATATTGATACATGCCTTTTTCTTTTTAATCCATTCTGGAAGTTCAATATATTTGCCAGCTCTAGTCGGATTATATTTATTATACATGATATGAATATTATTAATGTTGCTAATTATTAATCCTGACTGATACAAAGCCATATCTAAAATTCTTGTTTCAACATCAGGTCTCATTCTTTTCAAAGCATTCCTCAAATCCTCTTCATTTACAATAGTGTACGACCTTGTCCTAACTGTTACGTTTCTCTCCTCATCAAATAAGTTCATAACTTTCATATTTATTGTAGCATTAAGTTTCATTCCTCTATTCTCTTTCAAGTATTCATTAAGTTTGTCAAATTGATAATTAAAATAAGTCAATCCGTTCAACTCTTTTAAATGAATGTTTGAAATTGTGTAGGCGTTGGCATATGCTCTAAAGGCGCTTCTTTCTTCTGTTATTACTGCTTTTTTCTTAATAGCATGTTTTAAAACCATTCTTGCTCCTACTCTTTCTCTGATTTGATTTGCTTTGTAGTCACTAGTTTTCTTTACTGCTTCAAGTCTCTTACTTAATCTATTGCTTATTGGTTTTTCTGGATTATATCTATACTGGTTGTTTCCTATAATTATGGTTTTAAGTTTTTTACCTTTATTATTTACTTTGTATTCTCCTAAATTTTCTTTAAGAAGATACTTAACTATTTTAGTGTTTTCATCTGGCGGTAAATCTCTATTCATATTATTATCTATATAATTTAATTATGGTTTTTCTCTTTAAGTCTTTTTAAAGTCATAAAATTCTAAGAACTAAATAACTAATTATTAGTCTAAATTATTATTTTTAATTTTCAATTAGTAATAATTCATGAAGACTAAATCAAAGATTAGTCTAAATTATTATTTTAATTTTCAATTAATAATAATTCATGGCGCAAATAATGCTCTTTCAATCCTTCCAAGACATAGTATGTTTGTAATGTTATATCTTTTTCTATCTTTTCTATTTTGTATTTCCTTTCTGTCCACTTCGGGTTGGTCTCTTTCCTCGATGTATAATTACCTTTTCCTTTTTGGTATATTTTCACTGTGTCTGAAACAGATAATTTAGGATATTTCCTCATATGCTTTTGCTTCAGTGTAAGGTTTGCTTTTACATTTGCTCTGTTGTCATCATCATGCGCTTCATTTGGTTTCATTCCAGTTGATGAGTGAATAGCGCTATTATATTTCTTTAATGTAGGTTTCAACATATCAGTCCATCTACCTTTAGTAAAGTGTATTCTGTCACCTATCCCCTTTTTCATGGTCCTAATTAATCTCTCCACAATATTAGCATGCGTTAGTGTTGCTTTATGTATTATACCTAAATCATCTAAATATTTCTTTACTTCTGCTTTAAATGCTCCATCATCATCAGAAAAGATTTCCACAGGCTCACCCATAACTTGAAATGCTTCTTTCAAACCTTTCAAAACATTTTGACTGTCTCTTTGAAACATTGGATGCACAAAACCTAATTTACTGAAAGCATCTATTACAATCAATGCATAGCGTTCTTCATCTTCTTTCTTAAATATTTTCATATCCATAATATCTATTTGAAATTCTGCTCTGGCATATGGCACTAAGAAACTGTTATAATTCTGATACGGCTTTATTTGCTTGTTAGGTTGCTTCTTCAACCACTTTGCCACTTCTTCTAATGTTACACTTGCTCCTTTCTCTTTTGCTTGATTGTATAAGCTTTGTTTAGAACCATAACCTGTTTCTAAATCATAATAGATATTGCTCATTATCTCCTCATTACTTAGTTTACTCATATATTGAAATTGGATTATATTAATTAAATTAAAATTAAATTAATATTATCCAATTAGACTTTACTTTTAGTACTCTGGCACTTTCTACTTTTTTCATGTCTTGATTTGTTAGAACTGTTGGCCATTGATTTCCCACAAATATTACATGTATAAGGTTTATTAAGTTTTTCTTGAAAGTATTTTTTATGATAATCCTTTTGATATTGTTTCTCTTTATTTTCTTTTGTTTCTTCGCTATCAGTAGGACTTGGCAACACATCAGCATCTGAACTTTTATAATGTCTTTCAATGTCATCAACAAAACTACTATTCATAAATAACATATTCATAAAGTCATTATAATCATCTTCATCATGTATTCCTCCTAACAATCTATCGCTTCCATCATCTGAGTGTCTGCTATAGAATGGCATTTATCTTATAGAATAAAGTCGCTATTTCTTTAAGGCATTTTTACAAATTCTGGTATTTTAATTTTTATATTTTATTATTATTATTATTATTGTTTTATTGTGTTTCTTTATTCTTATCTTTATCCTTATCTCCATCATTTTCACTTTCAGCATCAGTAGGAATAGGTATTTCTGTTGGTGGTGCTATTTCATAATTAGAATTTTCTTCTGATGATGATGAATTAACAGTATGCGTTGAAGAACTATTAACAGTAATAGGTGGAGAACTACTAACGCTAATAGGGGATTCTGTGTTTAATTCAACTTCCTCACTAACATTTGTATTCAACCAATTCATTATAGCAGTTGCTATATCGTATGATGTTACTAATGAATTCATTGTTAAATTAACTAATAACTCTGAACCTTGAATTGTAGTTAATGTAGTGTGATATGTTAAATGTGCTACTATTTGTCCTATACTAAAACCCGTCCTCAACATAAATTCTATAATCCTCATCAAAATAAATAATTTCTTTCTATATTTATCAATATCATCATCTTTTTTATCATCATCATCATCGTCATCATCATATAAATCAGGGTCATATGTAAATGCTAATGCTTCTGCTTCAGCCTTGGTTATCAATTTGCTTTTGAAACTCTTTGAAGAACCGCCTAATATTTTTGTCTCATCATCAAAATTATAAGTTTGTATCGCTTTATCATTTGGTAGGTCTGTTTGTGTTGCCTTGTTTTCTTTGTTAAGCGTTTGTGTTGCCTTGTCGCGAAGCTCGCGAGCCTCTGGCGAGGCGTCTGCCATCATAACTTTTGCGTTCATATATCTTTCTTTATTTTTATAATTCATTAAATCCATTTTATCAAAATCAAAATTATTCAATAACATATATTTTTTGTATTTCTTCAATATAACTGTTGTTTTCATTTTGCTTGTGATTGCTTGTTTAAGCATTTCATCATAAGTAGGGCGTTTCCTTAACTCTTGCTTGTGGTTGTTAATCATTTTATATAATTATTGATAAATTATGTAAAATTATCTATTTTTCCTTTGTTGCCTTGCCTTTTCCTTTCATATCTTTCCAATCATTCATTCTTTTTCTTAACAATTCATCATTTACTTCTGTTGTCCATTTTCCGCTGTTTATAAGTTTATCCACCAGTCCAACTAAATAAGTTCTACCTGTTTCCTTTTTACCTTTCCCCTTTTTCTTTGTGTTTGAATATTGTTGTTCCTGTTCTTCAGTAAGTCCTGCTCCTCTTAAATATAATTGAAATAATATGTCTTCTTCTTTTACTGTGCTTCCCTTCCAATGGTTTATATCAGTTGAATAGTCAATAGTTTCCTTATGTGTTCTTGTTTGTCTTGCTGGTAATGTGGATGAACTGCCAGCGGTTTCCATTTTTTGCTCTATTCTTTTTTCTGCTTCTTTTATTTCTATTGGTTCAGGACTGTCTTTATCTTCATCAATAAATCGCTTAAGTGTCAATCTTACTCTTGCTTTTTGTAAATTTGAAACTCTTTTTGGTTCAGGACTGTCTTTATCTTCATCAATAAATCGTTTCAATTGCAATCTTGCTCTTGCTTTTTGCAAATTTGAAACTCTTTTTGGTTGTAAATCTTCCAATGGCGGTAAATCATCACTTGACTTTGCGGTTGCTACTGACTGCCAGTCATCTTCATCTAATTGTTTTGCTCGTTGTGCTCGTTGGTGTAGGTCTGCTATTTGTTCACTACTAAGTCTTTTTGAAATTTGACTGATTTGTCGTTCGTGTTGTTCCTCTGCATCATCCATTGTGGCACTTAGTGGTTGTATTGAACCGTCTCTTAAATCATCCATTTCATCATCCTTCGATATATCAAAATATTTTGTTTGATTTTCTCCATCTAACATTTTTTTAAAGTGTTGTTGTCTCAAATCTACTGTATTATTATCATAAACTGTCCCCAATGGACTATCACGAAAATAATAAACGTTTCTGTCTATTACATCTCTTATATTCTTATTTTTAAATTCTTCCTTTGTAATTTCCTTTATCAGTTCATTATAAGACGGTCTTAATCTCAATTGTGATTTTAATGTTTTCATCTGCATATCATCTAATCTCATTATATGTAATTAATTAGATTATAATTTATTAATCTAATTAATTAATTTAATCAAAATTAAAATCCTTTCTTAATTGATTGATTATTCCTTTCTTCTTCTTAATAATTTCTGAATATGATTTACCTGTTTCACTTGATGGGTGATGTCTCAATTTTTCACTTTCCAACCTTTGGATTTCATTAAAATAAGCCTGTGCTTCTTCTTGATATCTTCTTTTATTTTGAAATACAGCATAATCTTTTTTAGCGCTATGACGTTCTAATTGTTCTTGTAATTCTTTAAAATATGTGTAATTAGGTTGGTGTGCCTTGTTGTCTCCTTCATAATAGTAATGTTGAGTTGATTTATATTTATTCTTCTTTTTTGGTTTGTTTGTTTCAAAAACTGCTTTTCTATCAATAACATCACTGATATTCGGTTTGTCTTTATTTTGTGGTTCTGTTATTCTATTTACAACGTTGTCATAAATTTCTCTACGACGCATAAGCAATTGTTTTTTTATCAATAATCATTATATAATAATAATTAGATTAAATAATTTTATTTGCTAAATTATTAATTTTCTGTTTATTTTTATTATCTCGTTCCATTTTAATATTATTGTAACGGTCTTTTGCAGTTTCAAACACTTTATTTGCTGTGCTTTCTATATGTTGTTTTAACCTTTCTTCAACTCTTCTTTCTATTTCTTGTTCATCAACTTTTGGTAAATTATCCTTCACTCTATTACAGACATCATCTTTAAACTCTTCTGCTTGTTGTGGATGCATAATTTTTCTTCGAACAACTTTGTTAGGGTCTGGTTCTTTTTTAACTGGTATTCCATTACAGTTATGACGATATCTGAAAGTGTATTTTGTTAAATATTTTTTACATTTTGGACATTCCACTTTTTCAGTTGAGTATGTTTTAGATTTTAATTCTTGTATTGGTGGTTCGTCTATATTATTATCTGGTGTATTGTCTTTATTATTTTCTTCATTTATAATATTATTAGTTTCTACTTCTTCCTTTTTTTCATTAATAATAGGTTCTTCTTTAATTTCTTCTACTTCTTTAGGTGCTTCATTATTTTCACTGCCTACATCTACTATTTCAATATTTTTAACCATATAATTAGTATATAATAAATATTTATATTAAAATATTTTAATATAATTAGTATATAACAAATATTTATATTAAAATATTTAATATATGCTTTTCAACTCTCAACAAATGTTAAACTAAAACTACTGTCTGCCCCATGTAAATCTACAGTTTTACCAAAACTATCAACATATTTAAAATGTAAGCGTCTTAAATGTCTCATTGAAACATCATTAGCGTCATTCATTAAAATCTCATTATCATAGATTACATTTCCAAATCCAGCAGTAATAGGAATTTTCTTTAATACGCGAGCAACTCCATAAGGTGCTAATTGATTTCCATTAGTTAAACTATCACTGGTTAAGTAAATATTTTTCATTGGTAATAAATTAACAAACCCACTAACGAAAGGGTCAGGTGCAAAATTGATTTTTTCAACAGTGTTTCCTAAAACATTGTTAATAGACATTGTGTGGCTTCTGTCATAATCAACACTAAAACTGTAGTTAGTTTGCAATTCTTTATCTGTATGAATTATGAAAAAGTAAGAAACATAATTAACAGTTATAGTTATAGTATTTGTTTTTAATGAATAACTACAACTAAAAAAGTCGCTATTTCCATCAGTTCCATTAGTAGCAGTATTCAATTTATTTTGTAATTCGGCTGCTAATTCACTACCTACATAACTACCTTTATCTGGTGCTACAATAGAATAATATACTGGCGCTCCTGTTAATATTCCTCCTAATGTTAAATATAATCTATTATTTACATTTTCTGCAATAGGATAAATAGTATTAGGTAGTGATAATTCGTGGACGTATAGTTTTGTCTTTGCTCCTGTTTCTTGTGTTTCTGGTAAATCTATAACAAAGTCAGAAGTGCTTAAACTTTCATTTAGATTTCTATGTCGTGTGTCAATATATATTTTACGAAAGTTCATTATATTAATTAATTAGAAATTTTATAATTTAATTATATATGAAAAATAAATATAAATATTATTTAAAAGAAGGAAAATTAAAATCATACAATCCACTTCATCAAGGTCATAGCGAAATGTATAGAAAAATAATTAATGAAATTCAACAAGAAAAATCATTATTCAAACCTAAATATAATAATAATTTATCTGACACAGAAGGATTAAGCAAAGCATATACAAATGGTAAAGGTTATTATTTGGATAATAATAAACTATATGTTGCTGGAACATTTGGTAAGTCTAATATTAAATCAAATATTAATGATATTTTAAGTGATATTACAATTCCATTTGGCTTAAGTTCATTCAGTGAAAGGTATAGAGATATTAGCGATATACTTGATGAAAACCATAATATTAGTGAAGTTATTTCACATTCATTGGGTAGTAGTGCGAGTGCTAAATATTTAAAAGAAAATCCTGATAGAAATATTAGATTAACTACTTACGGTGCTCCTTTTATTTCAATGTCAAACAAAAACAATGACAACTACACAAGCATACGAAATTTTGGAGATATAGTCAGTATTTTAGATAGAGGCAGTATAACATCAAATAGAGGAGGTTTTAACCCATTAACAAATCATCAACACTCATTATATGGTGATACTGGCAAGGACGTATCAAGAAGCATTGAACCTGTAAAGGAAATTTTGTAGTCTTATATATAATGCCTAACAATGATATAAAAAAACACTATAAATCCTAAAAAGAAAGTCAGTTATGATGACATTAAAAAGATTGTAGAGGATGAACCTAATTATAAGGTTGAAAATAATAATATTAAAAATAAAACTAAAAAACTATTAAATAAAAAATCTAAAAAAGAAGTTATAGATTATTCACACTTTAAAATAAATTAATTTAATAATAGAATAATATAATATTTTTCTATTATTAAATCTATAAGTTATGGAAACATTAGATATTGAAGATGTCCTTGTCGAAAAGAATTTAAGATTTAAATTAAAAGATGGCGGTTCTTTTGTTCGGTCAAAAGAAAGTAAAAACTTTTATCCTTCATCGGTTTCTACTTATACCGCTGATACAAATTCAGTAATTAGATTTAACATTACTGGACCACCTAATCAATGGATTTCACTTCCTACCATATTATTAGGATTTACACTAGAAAATACTGAACCAACCAATGCTGAAGCTGAACTACGCCCCATATCCGCTGGTGCATTCTTTTCAAGAGTGAGAGTGATGATGGGAGATGTAATAGTGTGTGATTTGAATTCTACATCTCGTGCTGATGCTATGAAAGATTTACTTAAAACATCAGAAGCAAAAAGAGCAGATGAAGTTTTAGGTTTTGGAAATTCATTTAATAATAACGATGTTAGATTTTTAACATATTCGCAAGTAACCGGAACTAACACAACAACAAGCGTTGCAAGGAGTGTAACGAATTCTAACAAACGAGGAATTGCCAAAGGTAAAAGTGCTAATGTATTTTATGATATGAATTTGAAATGCTTTAAGACTTGTGAAAACTGGATACCGCTATCTTATTGTCCTATAACCATAGAATTATATTTAGTGAATGATGCTAAACTACCAATTATTGCACAAGGTGCAACTACTCTTTTCACTGCTACAAATACTTCTAACAGCTGGGCAATAAAAAAACCAGTCATTAAAGCGACGGGGGTTTATTCGCTTGACGATTCTCTATATGCCGAATATTCAAAAATTTTAGAAACTGGTTCGCTTCCAATTACTTTTGAAACTGAAACAATGCAAGAACAAACAACATCTAAATCTAGTGAAATATTCACAACTATTGTAAGGAATGTATCTAAATTAAATAAAATATTTATTTCATTTTCAAATACATCAGACAAAGGTTATGTGGGTTCATTTGGACCAATTCTTAAAGAATACAACTCGCTATATCATCCATTGTCACAACAAGGCGATAAAGTTGATTCTGGATATTATAGTTCAGAATATGATTTAACTGCTTCATTGGTTATTGGTAATCAAGTTATTCCATCACAAGAAATTCAAGGTGTTCGTGAAGCATATGTTCACTTAATGCATTGTGCTGACAATCCATTGTTGGTTAGAAGCGAGGACTATAAAACACAAGCATTTATGTTCGGATTTAATCTACAAAAATTAGAATCAGCAGCGTATACTGGTATGAATTTAAAAAATAATTCAAATATGGTAGTAAAAATTCGACCTCTTGATGGAGCATTTTTATATGGAACTGGAAATACAGCTCATCCAGCCGGTATTATGCCAGAGCGAATGTATATTCATATGGTTCATGAATGTATCCTTGAAATCCGTTCAAATTCTGTAACATTTTATGATTAAAATAAAAAAAATATGATATTATTAATTTTCTAATTAATAATATAATATTATGAGCAAAAACTTAATGAATATCTTTGAAATTACAGCAAATAGAATTAGGCAAGTAAAAGATGGGGCAGTCAATGATATAGAAGACCTTTACGCGAGTAAATCTGACATTCAAACAGTATTAGATAGTAAAGCAGACCAAGCAGACACCTATACAAAGGAGCAGATAAATGCTAATTTTTATGATAGAACTGAAACATATGACAAAACAGAAATTAATGTATTATCAAATAATATTAGTTCAAATTCTTTTTTAATAGGTAATCTGACAATAACTTCAAATACAAATTTTAATAATATTTCATTAAATACAAGTTTAATAAATAATTTGAATTCTACTATGACAACTAATTTTAATAATATTTCATCAAATACTAATTTAATTAATACAAATTTTAATAATATTTCATTAAATACACATTTAATAAATAATTTAAATTCTACTATGACAAGTAATTTTAATAATATTTCTTCAAATACTAATTTAATTAATACAAATTTTAATAATATTTCATCAAATACACATTTAATAAATAATTTGAATTCTACTGTATCAACTAATTTTAATAATATTTCATCAAATTCTCATTTAATATCTCAATTACAAACAGGTTCATTTGATAGTAATTTATATTACAATAAAAGAACAACTAATAATTTATTAACAGATAAATTAAATACATCAGTATTAAATAATACATTAATTCATAATATAACAACTACTTCAATTTTCAAAATAGCAAATTTTGGAAATTATAATAATTTCTTTGAAATGTATAATAATTATTTTGATAGTTATGTTTATGGAAATTTAAGTGGAGCAACTATGTTTTTAAATCAAAGAGGTTTTGGAGATGTAGAAATTAATAATTCTTCAACTTTTCAAAATGATAAAATATTATTAAATCATAATACTACAATATTATCTAATTTACAAGTATCAGGTTTATTTTCGTGTTCATCTATTTTAGATATAGCAGGTTCTGACGCTAGATATGTTTTACAATCAGATGGATTAAGTGGATTAATAGCAGGAAATACAAATACAATTAATTCAATAATTACAAATGATAGCGCACAAGATACAGTAATAAGTCAAAAATTAGACAAAGTTAATACAACATTACAGACAGTAAACTCTCCATTAATACTTAGTTTAACAGATAATACTAATCCAATATTTAGAATCCAGGACGCAGTTAGTAACCAAAGACTCGAGTTTAAACGAGGATGTCAGTTAGACTCTTATCAAGGGTTAGAAGGTGCTACTCCTTATAGATTATGGTTAGGATGGAATACAGGAGATGTTATTATTGGAAGACCTAATAATGCTTCAAGAATTACAATTAACGGTAATGTTCATACTTCATATAATTTTGCTCAAGCACATGGAACATCATATTTTGAAGGAGGTGTATATATGAAAGGAAATTTATTTACAAATAATGATTTTTCAACAGATATTAAAACAAAAATAGATAATATCAATACTTCAATAAATGGATTAGAACCATACTTAGAAACATATACACCAGATGCAATAGAAGGTTTTTATATACATCATCCTAATTTTGTTGCTCTTTCTGTTGGTGATATTACTAATGCCAGTAACCAATATATGATGTGTGATGGATTAGTTAATAAAACTATTTTTAGTAAACCTATAGATGTGTTAGGTAATATTTATACGAATGCTGATGTTAATTGTGATAATGTTAATATTGCTACTGATGGTAAATTAACAATTGATACAAATTGTGAATTATATAGATATGTTAGTGCTTTTTCATCTTTTGATATGAGGAATAGTGATGCTAATTCTTCAATTAGGTTTATCTGTGGAGACCCTGCTGTTCAATCTAACATAGTTGGAGCAGTTAATATTTCTACAGGATGGACTTTTAATACTGCTACTGCTGATTTTATGGGTAATTTATTTGCTGATGATGTTTATGTTAAAACTAATGGAGCATTAAGAAGTAATCATATATCACCTAATGGTGGTACACTGGTTACTATTGATACCAACCTGGCAGTTCAAAATGCTTATTTAGCAACTAATACAATTCAATCATTCGATTTAACAACGGTTTCATTTTTGAATAATATTTCAATGACTACTGGAACTGATATTAAAATGGGAACAAGTGAAATATCAACTTATCATGATGGAACTAATTTATCTACAATTGATGTAATATTCAGAACATCAAACACTGCGTTTAGAGTTTCAGATGCTTCAAGTACACCTTCAGTTTTATTATCTATTGATAAGACATTTGGAACTACAGTAAATACTGAAAGTTTTACAAATAATGCTCCATCGACTTTTAATGAAAATGTAACAGTTGCAGGAACGAAAAAAATGTTGTGTAATTTAATTGAACCATCAACAGGAACGAATATAGATTTAACAGCAACAACAGTAACCATCAACGGAACGTTTGTGGATTCATCTGATTCAAGATTGAAATATGATATAGACAATATCAAATCTAATTGTATGAATGTTATTAAGAAATTTAAACCGAAGAAGTTTAAAAGACACGATAGAAATGATGGCGGTAAAACTCACATTGGTTATTTAGCAGACGAAGTATTAAAAGCAATCCCGAAAGAATTTGAAAATGTTGTTAGTAAAGACAGAGAGTATTTAGGATTAAATTATTTAGTTTTACCCGTGTTAGTTCATAAAGCAGTATTAGAATTAAATGATAAAGTAGATAAACTTGAAAAAGAAATTAAGGAATTTAAAAAAGAAAAAAATAAATAATTTAAATATATAAATATATAAATATATAAATAAATAAATAAATAAATAATTAATATATCTAGATATATATATGGACATTGACAGAAAAGTTAAAATAGAAGTATTATTTAAGAATGATAGTATGAGAGAAAAAACTTGTTATTGTGGTTGTAAAATTACTAAGTTAAATAAAGATGAATTTACATTAGATAAATGTAATAATAAAGAATGTAATTTTAGTCATTCTAAATTTGATGAATATATTAAAGAATTAAAAAGACAAAGAAGAGAAGAGGAATTCGACAGACGAGCAAGGAAGTGTGATAGGATATGTACTCCTTTTATGTGGGGGTTTTGTTGGCCTATTCTAATTCCTTTGAATATTTATTATTGTATTGTATACCTTTGAATATTTATTATTGTATTATATTATAATCTAAATAATAATATATAATGGGTAATTCAAATAGTAATGTTGAAACTTCATCTATTGATAAAATTAATGATATTGATATAGAACAATTAGATTTAAGTAATATTGATAAATTACAGTTAAAAGCAATTAAGCAAATGAGTGAAAGAATGTGTAAAATTTAAAAAGAAAAATCTGATAAATTAATATATAGATTACCGGTTCAAATTTGTAGTTATTCATTATTTTGAATTAATAACATTAAGCCATAATCTTAATGCTATTAATTTTAAAGATAAAAATAAAAATAAAAATCATCATTAATACGTTGTCCACCATCATTGATGACTTTAATAGTTATTTTTTTCACTTGTAATGAAATAACATTAACCACATCACTCGCATACACTAATTTAACTTTATGAAGGTCTTTATTAAGAAAATAATAAATATCAAATAAATTAATTGATGTTAAAGTTCGATTACACACATGAAACCAACGAGTAAACGAGCTAAATGTAACAAATATATCATATTCAATAAATACTTTTAATGGTTTATATTTTTTATGTAATTTATCTAACTCACTTAAATTAAAAATATATTATATTCCATTATTAATATTGATATTATCAATTTCAAAATAATGTATGTTATTTAATGTGTAAGATTTATATACTGGTTTATATTTATTAATATAATTTTTAATAATATTATTATTGTTTATTTTTAATAATCTAACATCGCCTAAACTATAAGATAATACTATGTCTTTAATTTCTATTGGTAAATCATAAAATATCATATAATATTAATATATATTTAATTATTTAATTATTTAATTATTCAATTAGTAATTTTCAAATATTGAGAAAACTTTTTCATAAACATTTTATCTGGGTTCTTTTCTAAAAGGTTAATATATAAAAAACTATGCGGTTCATCAGTGGCAGTCTCATATATTTTATAAATTAGTTTCTTGCTTTCATGTAAATTATCGCTTCTAACAATTGCTGATAATTCATCTTGCAATATTTCTATCTCTTTAAAATTTCTAACTTTATAATAAAACAAATGACTTATATTTACTCTAATAATTGGTGGTACGGTTGATGATTTTTGAAGACTTACAAGTGTTGATATTCCACTATGACGACCTCTACAAAATAAAGAATTTAACAATTTGTTATGTCTTGTTATTGCTGGATTATCAGATACATCATCCAAAATTACCAAAATATTAAATAATTTCTTCGTTCCTTGTTTTTTCTGATATTCAATTATTTTATTTTGAGTTTCTATAACTCTTTCTAAATCTTCAACATTGAACTCATCCCACCAACACGGTTCTTTATCATTATCTACTTTCAAACCTTCCTTAATGTATTTCTTCACTGGCAACCAAATACTATCCAAATTTACAGATGGAGACCAGATAAAAATTCTTTCAAATGCTCCTCTATAAATATCAAGTATCATTGATACAAGTAAAGTTGATTTTCCACTTCCAGATGGACCGACGATCATAGCTCTCATCGGCAATTTAGGGACGACCTCGTGCTTGCTTTGCTTAAAGTCATATTTGATTTCATCAATTGGTTTTACATCAGGCATAATAAAAATAATATTATAAATACTTATAAAATAAAAAATATAATATAATTATATCATAATGGCAATAGAATCTATTAATTTAAGTGAAGTGGCTAGTATTCGGAGGATATATAAATTTGGTGATATCTTAGTGCCCGACACTGAACAAATATATTATGATACAATGTTATACTTTTTATCTGCAATTAAAAAACAAAATATCGTAGTATCCAAGTCCTCAATTGAAAATGACAATAACCTAGATTTTAATTTTAGAAAGTTAGTAAATTTTATGAAAGATTATCCCGATATGTATACAAATGAAATGATAAGTAGTGTAGAAGAAGTTATTGATATTAATATTAAAGATGTTAGTATATCAACTGCAGTAAAACTTACTAAAGAAAATAGTTTAAATACATATTCTATTTAATATTAATGGAACATCATTTTTTATGATATGCTGGCAGTGAATATCATAAAAATGGAACAGGCGTTCCATTGTTTTCAATCAATAAGCATTGAAGCTAATTAGTTTTGTGTCTTGCTCGCGTGTGCAATGAAAACCCCAAGTGCTGTGCCCCACCAATATTCTATTATGCATGAAAATAATAAGATTAAATAACTATTTTATCTTATTATTTATATGAATATGAGTTATTCGGATTATATTGATATAATAAATGAAGTAGAAAATATAGAACGGGTTGTCATAACTGATAATAGATGTAAAAAAATATGTTATTTTATTTTAGAATTAATTAAGTTTTTGATACAATATATTAAAAATATAAATATTAATATAAATGCCAAAAAAGAAAACCAAAAAGAATAAGATAGGTTTAAGTGTTTCTTCAACAGATGAAGATAGCGGAGAAATTGTTAAAGAAACATCAGTAATTGAGTTTTCTTGTCCGATGTGTAAAAGGGTGTTAGAGATGAAAAATGAATTAGAAATAAAAAATAATAAAAAATGTAAATGTTCATGTATTCCAACAAGTTTCAAAATAAGTAAAAATGATAAGAAAATGAGTATTGATAAAACTAAAGACAGTATCAACTTAGAAACTGATGTCCATAATATAACTTTTAAATGGGGTAAGGATGCATCACTCTCGGGAAATGGTGATAAGGAAACTCAGGAAACTATTAAACAAATCATGAAAAATTAGTATTTAAAGAGTAGATTTAACATAATTGCACTTTATAAATATATATAATTAAATAAATAAATAAATATCTAATTATTTATATAATCATAATGCCAACTATGAATGGACAAGACCATAGAATTATAACTTTTGATGATGAAGAAATTAATGATATATTCGATGGTGATAAAAACTTTGCTAGACAATTGAGTATAGAATATTTTTATTGGTTAGATGCTAAATTTAATAATAAATATTTTATGAAAGGTATAACTAAACCGGATAAATTTGATAAAATGTTGAAGTTTTTTGAAATTACAGGTAACGATGAAGGTTTAATAAAATTGAAAAATAAAATTGATGAAAGACTCTTAGAATATAATTTATTTACATATATAACATTAAATTATTCAGGTAAATTGTATAATTAAATAAATAATTATCTAAATAAATATATAGTAATGTCTGAAAATGAGAATTATACTATTAATGATTTAATGAAGAAGATAACATTAATTGGTAAAAATATCAAAACCTTAAATGATATGATTAAATCGATTGATGACAAAATGAAACCAGTTGAACGCAATGAAGATAAAGAAAAAATCGAACAGATATTTCAAGCAAAATCTATAGGAAGACCAACGGGTGATTATCCTACAAAGCAAAATAAATACTGTGATATGTTGAATACAGGAAAAATCAAACAACCTAAAAGCACCACTTTAGAATTTTACAAAATTTCAAAAAATGATGATGGAGTATATGTATTATTTGAATAGTTAATATCTAAGTAATTCTAATAATATGAATTTAATAGAATTATTTAGTGGAACAAAAAGCGTCGGAACCATAGCAAAGTCGCTTGGATTTAATGTAATATCATTAGACTTGAAAAATGCTGATATCAACACTGATATTTTGGAGTGGGATTACAAACAGTTTGACAGAAACCATTTTGATTTTATTTGGAGTAGTCCCCCATGCACTGAATACAGCATAGCAAAAACTAGGGGAATTAGGAATATCGAATATGCAAATAGTATTGTCTTAAAAACTATTGAGATTATCAAATATTTCAATCCTAAATATTTTGTAATCGAAAATCCACAAACTGGATTATTGAAACATCAGGAGTTTATGGATGAGTTTGATTTTAAAGATGTTGATTATTGTAAATATGGAATGCCTTACAGAAAACGCACTAGGCTCTGGAATAACATTACAACTTGGAAACCTAGAGATTTATGTAAAAAGGATTGTGGTAACATCAGGAATAATAAACATATTGAAACTGCACAACGGCTACCATCAGGCACTAAGGAAAAATGGGGTGACAATCCAATAATACATAAACAGGACGACCTATATAAAATACCTAGTGATTTAATATTGGAAATTTTGATGAGTTTAAATTAGGGGGGTTCATCACAACATCCACCAACAGTGTCACCATGTAATCCCTTGTCCCGCGGAATTTAAGATGACATGATGTCACATTAAAACCCTTCAACTGACAAAACCCTAATCCCCACCTAAATTAAGGATTTTTAGACATATTTCTAGAGGGCACGGAATTTCAGATGACATGATGTCATGATGTCACTACAAATTCCTTGGGGTGACTTCATGTCATTTGAAAATCCTTGGGGGCAAAAACCCTAAAACCATACTATAATAATAACATTTATACCCTTATATGTTATAATTATAATGTAAAATGACTTAAAGGAATAAATACTTAATATAATAAGAGGAAAATGCCAATGATAGGAGTGACAGAAAAAGAGCTGGAACAGGATAGACAGATAATATTGAGTTTCATTAAGGATAATCCCTATCCATCGTATAAACAAGTCATTGAAATAATTAAAAACGATAAAACAATGAAAGATATATATCCAGATATGTTCGCTGAGTATGGAGAACAAAATCATCAATGGATAAAAGAGATTTACGAAAACATAATGAAAGAAGAACTCGTTAAACGTAATGGTAATAGTATTAATGAAAGAGGAGGAATGACAACAATGCATTGTAATTATTATACTTTGGTATCAGTGTTGCGTTATTTAATACAACAAAGAGCACCAATGAAAGATTATGACGTTAACTTAATCTGGTATAATATCAGAAACATTTTGAGCAGTTCTTGGAACAACATAGGAGACTGGAAACACTAAAAACAGGTTTAATCATACTATGATTATCACATGTGAAATATTATATGTTATAATTGTAATATATTTATCGTTTGTAAAGATTGAATTATTATATTTTCCTAATTTGCTTATCTCTTCCAAAGTGCGTTGTTTAGACTTGGTATGCTTCTTCAATTTTTTCGTGCTTTGGCTGCTTGTTTTTGTTTTGTTTGATGCTCTTGTGATACTTTTTGTTGGTATGTTGCTTTGATTTTTGTTGATGTGTGTTTTTGAGTTTGGGTTCTTTGATGATTTAGAGTGTTGCTGTTTTGTTGGTATTCTTGTTTGAATTATTTAATGTTGTATGCTGTGATTAAATATTTTTGTTGTTGGTTGTGATTATTTATTTTGTTTGCTTGTTGTTCTGGATTTTGTTTTCTGTTTGTTGTGTTGCTGTTGGAGAAAAAATAGTAGAAAGAATAATTCTTTGAATTCTCCTTTTACTATTTTTTCCCCTCCCCTCCCCCCTCCCCTCCTTCCCCTCCACTTGCCCAGCGTACCAAATCGATCGCCCCTTGAAATGGAAGGCGTTCCAGGCTTCTCAAAAACCGGCCGCTTCCCGGTGTTTCTATGTCGGCATTTTCTGGAAAGGACTCGTCAAATGACTGTGGCGGGAGGTCAAAAGCCAAATCGCACAATTCCCTCATGGCTTCATGTTTTTTCTACAGTATACCCCAGTCTAGGTATTCAGGCCCTAATAGTATTCCATCCAGGGGCTCCCTGCACTTGGCTCTGGTGATCCGTGATCACCGCGATCAGGAAGCGGTGGTTCAACAGCTCCCTTCGCGCCTGGAACCGAATTCCAAGCCGGTGACCATTGTCCCCAAGGAACCATTTCTCCGGATTCCATGTTTGGTGGGAGGGCAGATGGGAAAACCGGACGCCAAATTCAGGAGGCCCGGAACATTGATTTCCTGTGCAAATTCCCTTCGCAGACATCCCAAAGAACCTCAAGTTTGAGGCAAACCCTTCTGTGTTCGCAAACATCTCCGCGGCGAATCGGATGATGTCGACGCAATACCGAGGAATTTCTGAGCCTCTCCGCCAGCGAACGTATTTTCCAGATTTTAAGTTACCAAGCTGGGCATAGCTGAGAAAGATCCTCTTTGACTCCACAAATTGAATGACCATCGAGCCTTGAAGTGGTCTATTTTGCCCCCGGCAGTCGGCCCATGGGCCCATGGGTTCAGACATCATGTGCACACATACGTCTTGCGCACTCTGACTGGATGAAATCCTCGAACTGTGCATGGATCGTCTGCAATCAAAGATTACCTCGTAGCTTGCCTCATTGCGGAAAAGTGTAACTTCCCTGCAACATGGAAGATGCAAGGGTGTTGCCAAGCACTGGCAAGGCTTCCCAAAGCTGTTCACACCTCAAAAGACTGACATGCCTTCAGCCATGTTCCAAGGAGATGGATATTTGCCAATCCCCGAATGGCCTCCACGGACAACTCCTCCCCTACAAGCGGAGGCAGTGGCTCGCCTGAGGCGCGCAGATCAGCCGCAGCAAAATCTCCAAGGTAAAGATCCACACCTCGCGAGCCATCGGGCCGATACCATCCGCCACCCCTCTTCGACAGCTCGTTCAACAAAAGGCGCGGAATTTAGAGGAGTGTTAACGGAGAAACCAGTGACCAAGCCTGCGGGACCAACTTATTTTGGCATCTATCCATCTCACGACCCTCGACAAACAATGAACTGAGCTGCTTCAACATGCACATAGATGCCAAAAGGGTCTCATCATGCATGACCAACCCGGCAAGCCCTCGTCGGTCAAGACTTGTTATGCAGCATATGCATATGAAATGTCTGGTCCTGGTGACTCCATCACATCCAGAAGGCAGAACCATCATACGAAGCATGCAGATATCTACTGCAGTGGAAAGAGGAATTTCGGGGAGTGAGAACATGAACCTGCAGAACAGAACTTGCGTTTCACGCGTTGTGCGCAGGCTCTACTCCAAACACGAACCCCATAAAAGAGGCAAGCTTCAAGCCATCAGCACCGCTAGCACCGCGCGTGGTCGTTCGAGGGGCGCGTTTGTGCGCGAACTGGTCTTTCTTCGGCCAAGGCACGCAAACAAGCTCAGCCGTCTTCATCCACCTGAGCAGCGTACGGCTGGGTTCAGCCTCTCCAGTTTACCGGGAAGGTTTGCCAGGCGAAAGAGGGTGATGTTCGATGATGGTGATGTTCAGCATCGTTCAAACGGCATCAATGGCAAGACCATATGCTTGCCGATCACCCTGCTTCCCCTCGACAAACAGAACGCAAAAAGATATGAGCCGCGGTCCAAACATGTGGTTCCCGTATGGTAAATTGAGTGACCCCCTCGGTTGTGTGTGTGTGTGGGAACTGTGAGTCCCCTTCATGTCACTCCTAAATGGACAAAAGGCTACTGATATGTTACATTGACTGAACCTCATATGATGGAAATTGCCTCCTATGAACTGGCTGTTGCTGAGAAGCATGTACCCTGAGTATTCCAAGCAACTTGTGAAGTAGCTGGTTTCGGGACCAACCCAAGGCAGTCATGCACAAAGGATGGCCCAATTGACCATCGACACGTGTCACCTAGCGAATCCTCGACACAGCTGGGCTAGCTAGGCGATTCACGAACTTGATGGATTGATTTGGGGGGGTCCACCAACTGTGAAGGATGCGCTATACAAGCACCCCCCCTCCACCCACCCACCCCCCGGGCATCTATCAACAAAGTTTGTATTGATCCTTAATTCCCAGTACCAACCTCTCACGGGCGAACGAAGCTGGTGGAGAGAGCTCTTGAGAACCAGCAGTCAGTGGCCCCAAGTCCCAATCCCATCTTCGCCAGGGATGGATCCCAGACTTTTCCTGTCCCCCGTAGATCAAATGGTCCATGACTGTTAGTACTTGGAACTCTCCAATTTGTATATGGGTGTGAACTCAATGGGGACCCTTTGAAGGACATCATTTAAGTAAGCATTCCCATCCCCCACCCTGTCCCCACCCTCCCAACCCCCCGCGCCTTGGCTCCAGCGGAACGCAGGTGTTGATCTCCGTACCCGCGCAGGGCACCACCCGGATGGACTGACAAGCTGACTCGCCGACTCGCCGACTCGTGGTTGCAATCTCCGACACACTTGGCGTCGCTTTTGATGTCCCGCTGATGAAAAGCCAAAGGCAGATTTGTGGAAGGCCAACAACGCCCGGGTTCAACGAGGCACCACTGAAATGCCCCACTTGAAAAACATTCCGTTGGCTCCTTCCTTCGGGAACATGCGCATTACTGGGCTGTCTCTCAAAGATTCAGTGTGCGAGCACATCACCGGGACACTCAGGCTGACCTCTAAGCATGTGCCAGGTGGCTTCATCCATCTGAAAACCATCCGAAACCATCCTTCGATTCTTGTGCAACATCCTGCAAACAGTATTAACCAATCCTCCCCACCACAGAGCTAGCACAACCCATGAATGATCAGGCGGTTCCAGTGCAAGGCACCCACCACGCCAGACATCGACGACGTGTGAGCAGTGTGAAACACTCCTTATGTCGAGCAGAATGGTCCTCGCTGTGAGGAACCCATCCAGTGACAGCGAAAGCTTCATGCCAATTGATTTCTTGGCCGCGGCACATAGACATGGCCCAAAGGCCCAAATGGATTCCATGGGATAGACTATTCTGATCATTCACCACCTATCATTCATGGCGCATCCACGAACCCACGGCAGAGTTGGTCCCTTTTTGTACCGCGCCTCCATTGTTCCTCCAATCCACAGCAGCAGCGACACCAGGACGGCTGTAAAAAGGAAGCCTTCCCGGCGGCAACTCAAAAAGCAAAAACCAATGTGTCAACATGAAACGAAAATATGTGCCTGTTCCTCCCCCCAAAGCAAAAGAAGGTGGTCTCCCTTTGGCGTTCCTTCAACCAACCCTCCAAAAAGCTATCCTCAAAACGACGCCCTTGCGCTGATGATGGACCCCTGAATATTGCAATCAAGCAAGCTACAAAGGCATGCATGGGTTGATCAAGCTGTTTCCCGTGGACAAAAAACAAAACAACGCACCATTCCCGGTGAGAAATAGGGAAATAGGTGACATATCCATCGCCTTGTGATGTGCTTAATCCAGCCATCTAGCCATCGCCTTGTGGGGATTGACTTTCAAGTATCAACCGCCTCGTGGGGGGTTTGCTTTATCCGTCTACAGTATACATGTGATTTGCCTAAAAGTTCCCCTCCTCTGGCATGCTTTAGGTGAAGGTAAAATTCATGGTGAGGCATGCATCGGGCATTGGCAGTTTAGCCCCGGGAAGGTTCCCACACCAATGCCTATGGACAGTTGGAAAAATTGCAGTGTCACGCCTGAAAAGCGAAAAGCCGAAGCGAATTGGCCATCTAGTGCCCAATCAGCCGAACCTAAGAGAGGTTTTGATCAGGCTCATTTGGCCAGAGCAAAAAACACCTGTGAGTGAAAGCTCCTGACAAAACTGTGGGTTAAAAACACAACCCAACATTGAAATCTGCCATTTACATTACACAACTCAACATTGAAATCTCCAGTGAGGCACGGTATGTTCTTATTTTGTGCGGACACATCCTGAACTCATTTGAAGGGAGCCTCTATGGAGGGGCCCGGACCTCAATATGAGCCACACTGCAGGTATTACATGGGGAGTCTTGTTTTGAGGTACCCCATAAAAACGATTCCCCATTTCAGGCATTCCCTCATTCGGAGACAAACCCAAATAGGCATCCATATGATGGTGGGATCATCCTCAGAAATTCTGAATAACTGCACTTTTTGACCGCGCTCATCAGAATCCAAAATAAAAGCAGAACGGCAGTGGGTAGAAGTCTTACACGAACTATTTGCTTCACCCCGCATGCCTTTGCAAACATTTGCCAAGGCAAATGTGCAAGAAGCAATTCAGCTCCAGCTGGATTCCTGAATTTTGCGAACTCATCCAGCATTTTGCGAACATGGAAAAAACAAAACGATCCCTTTGCGAATCCCGTATGCGAACCTTTCTCACCTTTACTGCACCCATTCAGTGCGGCCGCCCGTTTCTTTGGGAATGTGTTTCCTAGCTTTCTTTTTGCAGGTCCATTTAAGGTGAGGGTGGGTTGTGATCTCAAGTTCCATGGAGAAGAAAAGTTGAAAACAAAATGTGGGTTCTCGATATGTTTAAGGGTCCCTGTTTCAGGGTAGGTCAAACGGATATCAAAAGGAAAACCGTCATCTTGGGGATCCCCAATTTTGATACCATGTGGAGCTTGGCGATGGGTTGGAAGGTTATAGTGCCCTGAGCATTGTAACAAGCCAGCGGTGGCAGCCAACGCCCGGCAGCCGCTGACCACCCGGCTTGGGGTGGTTAGTTTAGGGTGGTCTTAGGGGTTTAGTGGATGAGGGGGGGTTCGTGCGAGCAGGTGGGCGGGCTTGCGGGCTTGCTTGCTGGCGTGTTTGCATGCTGGCGTGCGTGCTTGCTTGCTTGCTTTCTTTCTTGCTTGGTGGTGGAATGAGTCCCACTGCTGGAATAGAATTCCTTGAATGATATAGCCCCCGCTAAGTACTGGCCACAAAAGAGTCCAAGCGGTTGTGTCTGGGTTCAAACCAGCCCAGCCTGACACACATCTGGAAATCACGGAGGAGTTGTCGCCCAAGTCCAACACGAAATAGATCCTCTCCTGGAGATCGGGGTTCCCAAATGGCGAGGAGACCGATTTCCGTTGGTCTTCTCTGACTTCTGTCTCAAACAGGTTTTTGTGCTTTGATAGAATCTATCAAATCTTCTCTTTGTTTTTGTCCCAAAAAAGGTGCTATCAAAAAGACAAAGTCATCTCCGTGGTCTGCGAGATCGGGGGTCAGCTAAGCCCCTCCTCTGCGACTCAGATACAACCCCCCCCCTAATCTTCTAAACAAGGATGTCCCGTCATGGCGCCCATTGCAACGGCTAAGCCCACACCAGTTGGTACCAGTACTGTTGATTGTTCCATTGCTCTCGACGCACAGAAGGCAGAACCGCCTTGCGTGAATACTCACAACTCTCAAGATCCATACCCATCTTTAAAAAAATGGCCGGTTCTTCAGGCCGCGGGACATGAATGCGACAACCAGAACATGACGTCGCACGCGGGAAACTCACTTAAAGGGCTCACACAAACATAAGATCACCTAACATGGAACATACCGAGACTTCGGTACAGCTTTCCCCGTGAAGGTGAAGCTCTGCCCCAACTCTCAGCGATCGAATGGCCTGGCATGCCTTGCAACTCCCCTTTTTCGACAACAAACAACTCTAGAGAATTGGGGGAATCTCCTTGCATGGAAAATCTATCGCTTGGAGCCTTGATCCTTCCGAGACTTGCTGCCCAGCGAAGCCTCTCCCCTTCCCCCCCCCCCAATATTTCCCAGCGCTCCATCGTGCCGAGCCTCGGAAATGGATGGGGGCTCAAGGGAAGAAGCATTTGAGCAGAGCCCGTTTCACGACTTTGGGTTTCAGGTTGTGCATATTCTATATGTACACAGCCCTGACTGTAGCTCTCATGACACCCGCTAGTAGAACCACCCACCCTGGGCAGTTGCGTGCTGCTTTTGAGATAAGTGGGTTTGGGGCTTTGCCGCTACATCACAGATGGATGTTTTCTGCGTCGGCCCAATGGAAGCAAGCAGTTGCCTTTTAGCGTCAGAGGGATCCAATGCACTTGGGGGCCTTTTGGTGCATGGGATTTGCGTCCACCAACCCCACCAACCAGTTCTGAGGGTTCCCGGGGCAAGCACAAAGAACCCTGGTTCGCCGATTCAGCTTCAAAAAATATGAACTAAAGTTTGCGAGGCTGGTTGCGGACCGATGAGCTTGGGCTCAAGAAATGTTAACATGTGTCAATGAGGGTGTACCGCTGAATCTGGAGACTCAACAGAATCATCAAAGTTTTCCACGCAAAATGACTAAAGGATTTAGTTCGCCACTCAGAAAACCCCACCCCCCTCCACCACGACTAGTGCTTTCGGATTAATCCGCAGTGGACACCATGGAGTCAGTGCATGGCCCAAACGTGTGACGGCGGGTGGGCGTAGGGTACACCATCATTTGCGCCCAAAACCCATTGACTTTTGGTTCTTGCAGACCTATGAAGCTGTGACGGATGCACGTATAGCTACTAGCCCTATGAAGCCAGGCATCCTAAAAACGCAGAGGTGTGTCACAGGAAGATCGCTAGGCCGCCCTGCCGCACGGCGAAGCGAGAGAACAGGGTGGGCCGGTTCCACTGCACCATCCAATCCTTAGACGGTGGGCCAGGATGCACCCCAGTCACAATCGAAGCCTGGTACTTAAGTGGTCCCATGCAGAGAGTGTGGGACTGCATTTTTCTCTTCTTCTAGACGGGTTTTGATTGAGGCTCATCTTTGGTTCACAAAGTGCCATCGAGTTGCCTACCCCGACTGACTGACATCTCCAGCTGATGGCCAAGATAGGGATGGTAGGAGTTGTTTTGTTTCCATCGGCAGCCTGGCGTGCAGTGATGGAAGTTGGACCCCCAAACTAGTGGTTCTCCTGTTACACCTCCCTTTAAAGACCTGAAAAGGACGCCTTTTGCCTCAAAACGACACGCCTCGCATCTGAGGAGAGGACTGGGTCAAAGGTCTGGGAGTTCGTGTTGATCCCCATGTCCTAGCTCCAGCATCGCCCTTCGTTGGGCTAAACGCTTCTTGGAGCGTCCTTTGCAGGTTCGTTTAAAGGGAAACCAAAAGGAAAACTGAAATCCATGTTTGGGTCGACACCCTCGCGTGTGAGTCAGGCTTGTGTGAAAGGCTACGGGGGCTGGGGGGTGCTGGTGGCCGAGGGGGGGAATGGGCACGTGGATTCAATGGTTTTGCCGGTTGTTTGCACCACTCCTCTGTCAAACCAACATGTGGCTGGCACCAAGCAGGCGCCAAGGCAACCAAAATGAACGGCACACGGACCTCCAGAAACTGCAGGTCCCAGTCGATAGTCGTATCTTGCCTCAAGTCGAAAAATGTCAAGGACATACTGCGGATGGACAAGATCCACGTTAACACCAGTTGGGATTGGAGGTTACTCGACAATGGATACACTTTCATCCATGTCAACTGGTGCGAAGCAGATTTTGTCCAGCTACGCTATGAACGCCAAATGAGAAAGCCGCAGTGGCGCGTGGCCATATGCTACAACATCAGGTGTTCCGAGATTGCACCAGACCCCGATCTCCTTCACCTTCAACATCTCTACCCAGATTGGTTGGGACACACGCGCGCACACGCACACACGCACACACGCACACACGCACACACGCACACACGCACACACACGCACGCACGCGCGCACACACACACACACACACACACACACACACACACACACACACACACACACACACACACACACACGCGCGCGCGCGCGCACGCACACGCACAGGCACAGGCACACGCACAGGCACACGCACACGCACTGGCACACGCACACGCACACTCTTTGACTCAGAGGACTCTTAAAATTGGGACCCCTTTTGGATGGCGCTTACATCTTTGCCAAGGGAGCGGCCCAAACTTGTTGTGGAAGCGGTGCATAGCCTTCAGCATCTCCCCCAACTTCATCTGGCGCGGGACTCCAACTAGGCCACTAGGCTCTAAGTCTCCACTCCACTGCTGGCGCTCTGTCGTGTGTTGGCCCGTCGCATATCAGCGACGCCGATGCAGCTGGTTTAAGGAAAACCTGTGGCTACGTGGAGAATCAGCCTTTCGGTGGTACCACACTGGGGCTGTCAACTTCTCTCCATGACTATGTTCTTATTTTCAAGGGGTGACTTCCTTCTTACCGAACAGTTGCCATGACCCCCCTTTTCAATGGCAAGCCCAAAGAAAGTAAACTGTACCATGCCGCTGGGCCGCGCGACACTCTGGCAGCAATCGGAGCTCAAGCAGAACGCAAGTCAATTCGAGGCGTGCCGAAACGCAGACGCGAAAAAGAGACGCCGTTGTTGGCAAGACAAAGTTGGCCATGCTTTCCTTGGCCGCGAACTCACGGAGTTCAACGGGGTTTCCCTCAGACACAAGCTGAGCTTTGGTTTCGCAGCGGGGAAGTCCAAATCCATGACCCTGGTCCAAAGTTGCCCCACGTCCTTGCCTATATGTTCACTCCCAAGAGGTCACTGGTGAACGAAGAGGGCGCTATTCCCTTTAAACCCGGAAAGGGAATGATACCACCAAAATGGAGAAGTTGCGCCATCTATCGACTCGCCACGTTCTCCCCCAAATCCTCCCCTTTCCAGGACGAGCGACCCACGAGCTGGAGCGACCGAGCGACCGAGCGACCGAGCGAGCGAGCGAGCGAGCGAGGGACCTCGCCGGGGCAGTCCGGAGAGCCCTCTTGGTCCAGGAACTGCAAGGAGCGCTTCCTCAGAAAAGCAGGAATCCTCAAATGTTGATTCCCCCTTGGAACCCCCTTCAAGGGTTCGTCTGGGAAAATGTGGCATTCGAAACGAGCCACAACGAACCAATTATTGTCGCGAGAGAGTGACAGAGAAAGACAGAGAAAGACAGAGAAAGACAGAGAAAGACAGAGAAAGACAGAGAAAGACAGAGAAAGACAGAGAAAGACAGAGAAAGACAGAGAAAGACAGAGAAAGAGAAAGGGAGCAAGAAAGAGGAAGAGGAAGAGGAAGAGGAAGAGGAAGAGGAAGAGGAAGAGAAAGATAAAGAGAAAGAGAAAGAGAAAGAGAAAGAGAAAGAGAAAGAGAAAGAGAAAGAGAAAGAGAAAGAGAGAAGAGAGAAGAGAGAAGAGAAAGAAA